>OU015743.1:146993147-147008862 GCA_907169655.1 Acomys percivali
ATTATTATTATTATTATTATTATTATTATTATTATTATTATTATTATACAAGTATAGTTTCTCATTCCCAAAGGGCTAACTAAGGCTAATTTGAGTAAGGTTAATTTACCCTGTCCTTTTCAATTGAATATTTTGAGGTACCATCGGAGCAGTCCTTCCTGATCTCTTTGGGGTAAGATGTATACACATGTATTTGGTAGAACTATATCCATGTGCCTTTCTCCTCTACACCCTCAATCCAGTCAGAGGTTATTTTGGTCTTCAATTCACCATTCTTCAGCAAACTTCTGTGTTCCCTGTGTTTAATGTATCTTATGATGGGGCCAAACTTCCTAAACAGTCCTTCATGCTGTTGGCCTTTGCTGAAATCCGCATGTTTTTTTGTCAGGGAACCATAGCATTTCTATATGACATCCAGAAATGCTCCAAGTCTTTACTTTTGGTGTCTGTGAGAGACTCTGGGATCACATAAGCTTCCCTCCTCAGGGAGTTGACAGTTCTGACAACTGCCACTGAAGATGCCACCCATCTCACATATGCTGGGACTAATGCTGTAATAGCCAGTGTGGCACAGCCTCTGAGGCCCACGCTCGGTCCTCCTGGCTTCCTCTGTGTGAAGGTGAGCTTGGATCAGAAGCATGTGTCTGACTTTCACCAGCATTCCCATGTGCATCATCCAGGCCTCATCATGTATAGCAGGTGTGCTCACAGGCTGGCAGGACTCGAGTTTTTTCAGCTTTTGTGTATATGCCTGAGTGCATACGTGTGCATGGGTACAATGCTAACCTGCTTTGGATAACTTTAAAGAAAACGGCAGCTTCTGTTGAAGGGGTGAGGTTTTCAAATCGTTGCTCTCTGCTTTATTTCTTGGTCCTCCTCTCTTGAGCTCTAGGGTCTAGGAGCCAACAGGTGACAGGTGAGTGTTCACCTGGAGACCATGTTTGTAATTAGCAAGGTTTAAAGCATGCTGTAAATGAGAGCCAGGAGGCTTCATTGCTGCTTCTGTCCTCTTTATCGCTCTCTTCCATCTTTCCAGGTGATGTTTAAAATGCCACTATTAGGCTCTTTTTCTTAAACTCAAGGCTTAATTGTTGAGCTAAAACATAAACATAAGATTATAGCATTTATGTTATCACTTGTATACAGAAAAAGGAAAGGAAAGAAGGACACAAGGACAGCATTGATGGGAGGGACAGGGACAAAGAGGTTGAGAAGCTGTTAACCTTGGGCTGTGGAAAGTTTGATTCTGGGAGAGCAAGGATCAGACTGTGGAGGAAAAAATATATATATTTTCCTTTGCAACCTTTCCTAAAATTGGCTATAAAGCATTGAATGGGAGATTTCTTTCTTTTTTTTTTTTTAATTTTTTTTTTTTTGAGATTTCTTTAAAGTTATAGGAAAGGAGTTTCTATCATAGAAGAGACTCTTTTGTGCATATTTACAACTCAGCTAAATGAGTCTCAGAGGCCACAGCATCTTCCCTAGTGTGTCATCAGCAGGTAAGTTTGCCTCAGAGAAGATTTTTTTAAAAGGAGCCAAGACCCATCGTGAGGAAAAAAGTCAGTCTCTGGTCCCAATTTATTTATTTAAAAAAAAAAAAAAGCTTTCTGGGTGTTCTAATTATCTAAGTAGCTCATGAAGAGACATGTTCTTTAAAACTCAAGGGGATATCAAGGAAGAGAAGCAGAAAGATCGGTAGAGCCGGAGGAGCAAAATGGCTCCTGTGACTTTGACATGACAGGGATGCCGCAGTCAGGAACTCTGAACAGTATGGCTGCCTGCACATGACCTGCACATGAGTGACCACAGCAGCCAATGTGCCATTGTGTGTGGGAGAGAAGTTTGTAAGGCCCTACCTCTGTGTGAAGAACAGTAGGCAACCGATGGCTGCTGAAGGAGAAAGAATCACTATTTTCTAGTGACGAAGCCCTTGATGGGTTCTCGAATCCTTAGTGGTCAGTTCTAAACACGTGTGCATACAAGCGATGCTAATTAGACTCAGTAGATTGTGTGTGTGTGTGTGTGTGTGTGTGTGTGTGTGTGTGTGTGTGTGTAACAATCTAACAATAATAATTATAGAAGAGATCATGAAGTCAAGAGACAATGAATGAGGCACATGAGAAGAATCAGAGGGGGAAGGAAGGGTAGAAATGATGTGATTACAGTGTGTTCCAATATTAAATTCTTAACACAAAAGACTTAAAAAAAAAAAAAAAACTCAAGCACAGCTGTAGCAATCAGGACAGAAGGGCAAGCGCCACCCCCCTTTCAGCAGCATAGTCACCTTTCCTGTACTCTGTTGCCCAGAGGGAACCATACTGGCAGTTTGTGTATGTTCTTCAAGGCCACTTTCATTGAACTTAAATATGTTCATGAACATATACAAATAGGCAAGGCTTTGAGACTTGTAAAGAAGATCATCCCACATTTATTGCTGAGAAAGTTCAATTTTTCACTCACACCACTCACAATAAAGCTTTCACATCCCTGGGACACTCGAACGTAGACCTGTGCTCTAAGCTCTTTGGTCGCTTTTAGCTAACTTGTGAAGGGCTATAGGCATTTTAGCTTCTTTAAAATAAAATAGAGTAACATTTTAGAATGCTGGGTACAGAGAGTCGTAACTACAACTTCAGTACCTGAGGGACTGAGGCAAGCAGGTTGATGACTATGGAGTTCAGGGGAGCCTGGCCTATACAGAGAGTTCCAGGCCATCATAGGTTACAGGGTAAAACTCTGTCAATAGCAGCAATAACAATAATAGGATCTGTGCTGGGGTGCAACTCAGTGTCAGGGTGTTTGATTAGCACTCATAAGGCCCTGGGTTCAATACCCTGTACCCCCACTACACACACACACACACACACACACACACACACACACACACACAGGTCTTTCTGCCAGGTATAAGAACACATGCCTAAAATCCTAGAACACAGAAATAGAATCAATAGGGTTGTGAGTTCCAGGCCTGCCCAAGGTACCTGAGTACCCAGATCTGCTTCAAAAATTAAAAATGAAGAAAAATAAAAGCAGAATCAAAATAGCCACTTAGAGAAATACATTGTCATCTTTTAGTTTTACTGAGAAATAATAGTCGTAATTTAAATGAAAGTATGATATTTTGAAGTTCAAGACTTAAATTTGATTAGATTTGAGCTAAATCTTAATAAGTTACTATCTCCCTGGTTTATAATAGCCGTGACATGAGCAGCCAATGAAAGCCAGAAATCACTACTTTTTTTTTTATGTATGACTGTTATTAATTATAAGCATTTGATAGCTCGGCCAGTGTGTGTTGAAAAGATTTGGTAAATGTATGTGGAGGAGGGGAAGAGAGTCAGCAATGAAAGCCAGATGGCTGAAAATGAAGGAAATTCCAGGCAATTTCTGCAGCTTTGTTCTAACATACTTCTTAAACTAAACTTTTATTTCTGTGCAACAGAGAACAGCTGAGTGGTGCTGAGGAGATAAACAATGGGGGGAGGGGAGCCCCAATTCCAGGAATGATAATAGTCAGCCTCTCCCTCTCCCACCCCCTGCAGTAGCCTTAAATTCTTTTCTAGGACCTGCTCTTAGAATAAAAGAAGCCGAGAATCCTTATTTAAGGGGAGTGTTGGGGTCACAGAGTCCCCTCTTTAAAAGCAGACCAGAACACCCACTTTATTGTACACTAACAAGACCCATGCACACTGACAGCACGCGATTTCCAATTTCAAGTTTTCTTTTATATTCACTTAAAATGGCCAGAGCAAAAGGTGTCGCCTTTTAAGACAGCCGTGTTTTCATTTAGTCAATGGCAATTTCAAAGCATCGCAGGCACCCTGCTCTTATTTTAAGGGCTGCTATTTCAACATGTACTCCAAAGATTGGTTTATCTTTTGCTAGTTCCCCACCCCCAAAGCTTCCATACGCTGCCTCTTGGCTCTGGCCACACTAACTTTTAAATTTGTAGAACCAAAGCACACCAAAGCTCAACAGCATCCACAGATGTTGAGCCTAGGTTTGAAGGCCGTGTTCCGGCGTCTTTCAGGTGCTAGTCCTGATCACCATGCCCTCTCTGGCATGGCCACCTCTACCTGCTGCTGATGGGGAGGTTACAGCAGAGGGGCATGCTGCTTAGCTGCTGAAACTCAATGGGCCAGGGGGAGCCTGTGCTGCCTCTCCACCGAAAATGCTACACTTGTTCCAGCAACAAAAATAAAAATAACATTGTCAGGAGACTAAAAGTACTTTGCATGCGTAGACTTCACTGTGTGATTCTAGAGAGAAAAATGAAATGACTAAATGTCCCTTCTAAGCATGTCACCTGAAAGAATATATGACTCATTCTTTAAAAAGGTAAAAACAACAGCTTTGGGAAAACCCATCCATCAAGTCCTAAGAAGAAAGCCTTTTTTGGTTTCTTAACATCTAAATAATCAAATGTCACCTAAGACCACAAAACCCTGCCTGAACTCCGTGAAGTCTTCATACAGCCCACTGACTCTGTCAGCTTTCAGCACAAAAATTAAAGCAGAGAGGATATTTTACGGTTTAATTCTGAAAAGGTAAAAACAAAATGGGCATCTTCACACCAAGCAGGCTGCTGCTCCCCGTCCTCAGAACGACCAGAGCACACAGGGGGAAGATCTCTAGACAGTGATGGTGATAAGGCCATTGCAAGGCTCCAAGAGAGCCTGAGGCCTCACAGTGGCTTCTTCCTGGTAACGCCCATGCTGAATGAGGAGGCAGAAAAGTGGGACACATCAGGCAGGGAAAGAGAGCATGTTTCAGACCTAAGGGAAGGATAGAAAGTGGGCGCCATCAAGAAGAGGCAGGCCACACCCAGGGAGGCCTCAGCTGCTAACGGTGCTTGGACTTTATTTCCTACAGTAAGTGAAACTCAGTGAAGGAGCTTAACCAGGCTCACAAAAGGACCAGTCTTGCCAAGATAAAAATGACCCTTACCGACCACTTAAGACAATAAAATAGTGGTGGCTGGCTTTTATTACCGCCTATGCATCTCAGTGTTTTTCTGCAGAATCAGAAAGGGTGTATTCTGTGTGGCGATACTCTGAATGTTAGCGTTTTGTTTGCTCCTTCCAGAATGTGCTGACTCAGCCTGTCCACCTGACAGGATAATGGCGTCCCAGGTAAGGGACTCACAGAGGAAGTCATGAGCAAGCTAACTAATGGCACTCGATCACTGAGGCCCTCCTAGCACTTGCATTCTGGGCTCCTTCGAAGATAGGGATTATTTCCTACACAATCAAAGTTTTGCAAGTAAGAAAGAAAATGTGCATGGATCCTATTAGGAAAAAAAAAAAAAAAAGTACCTGGAATCAAATTTAGCACACAGAAACATCTCTGCACAGAACAGGAACTGGCTTCCAAGATAAAGAACCAGAACACAGGCTGAGAATAAGATTTCACTTCTCATATGAAGAACTTAGGCCCAGCATTCAGGCGTCAAGAACAGCTGCAAACTAAAGTGGTGAATGTTTTCACAACACCTTAATTACATTTGTAATTGTTCAAAGAATTTAAAACACCCCGCATCCCTCTACTTAGAAGTTTATGATGCCCTTAAAGATAGCCAGAATTTCTCTTTGTTCAGTCTCCATTGAATAAGTATTTATTGACTATTTCCCGTGCCAGGCATTGTGCTGTGCTTATAGCCATGGACAAAACCTGCTTTGTCTGGGAATGCCAGCTCTTAGATATGGTCAAGGCTTTTTCTTTTGGGAATGGCCATTTTTTCATTTCTTTGAGTTTTTTGTTTGCTTTGCTTTGGCGCTTGAATTCTAGCTGGGACTGCAATCATATGATGCATGCTCTGTACAACTGAGTTAACCTCAGCTCCAGATAGTTTAAGCCCTGATGCCTTTCAAACCGCCCTTCCAAAGGTAGATCTCAGCTAAACAGCCCCTGCTTCACTTCCCCAAGAGCTGGCACATGTTTACCAACCATCTACTCCATTGCTCAAAGGCACCTTGAGGATGGGCATACATACCACCAGCAGACAGCATCTCTAAGGATGTAGTGGTGAAACACTGGGATTTACAGCTCAGAAATTTCACTGCTTACAAAAGGGTTAACAGAACTGAAATAGAACCTCGAAAAGTAAGGATTTCGTATTTCGGGGGGGGGGTTTGTTTGTTTGTTTGTTTGTCTGGTTTTTGGGTTTGGTTTGGTTATTTTTGTAGGTTTTGTTTTTGTTTTCCTTTTCCTACAATTTTTCCTGGAGTTAATGGCAGTCAAAGATTTTTTCAAAGCTTTGAAATAATTATTATGGTCACCCTAGAGCACACAAAGCTTTCTCTGGAAGTACTAAGCCAAAGGCCAATACACAGTTTGAGGTGGAGAGCTTCTTAGGGTTCAGTATCCCTCAAACTGCAAGAGCAAACTTTTAAAAAGACTTGAGAAAGGCATGGTGCAAAGGATGTTTGAGGACACCCAGGGCAAAGAGCAGAACAAAAGCTCTGCAGTAGCCCAGCCCCCTGGACACACCAGATGTTCCTTGTCATCACTGTACTCTGGTTAAGTATTGTCCTCAAGCCTGGCTAACATATAAGGGTCACAGACTACACTTGGAACACCTGAAGGCAGTATATTCTCTTTAACTTATGCTATCACTACTGGCCGGAGTGGACATATGCCACCTTTTTGGCCACTAGAGAAAGCTAACCACATGGTTCAAAGAACCAGGGGGCTTCTTCTCCCAGGAATAATGCTGATAGTTACTTCTCTCCGGGCAATGGTATAGACACACAGGGAGGCACGGTTTGCATTATGTGCCTATGTGCCTCTGGGACAGGGAGCTCACCTGTCATTTCAGCAGTTCTGTTTCCTTCTATCAAAACCCAGGTTTTTTCCTAAAAGAAAGAATCTTGGCGAGAATGAGGAAACACTCAGGACAAACACTGTGGTGGTTTGAATGAGAGTGGCCCCATAGGCTTATGTATTTGAATGCTTGGTCACGGGGAGTGGAACTGTTTAAAAGGATTAGAAGACCTGGGAGTTGTGGCCTTACTGAAGTAGGTGTGGCCTTGATGGAAAAGGGGGTTGGGTTTTGAGATTTTAAAAGCCAGTGCCAGGTCCAGGGTCTCTTTCTGCCTGCCTGCAGCTCAGAGTGTAAAGCTCTCAGTTCCAGGGCCATGCCTGCCTGAGTGCTGCTGTCCTCCCCACTATGATGATAATAGATCAGCAGCTGAAACTGTAGGCAAGCCCCCAGTTAAATGCTTTCTTTTATAAGAGTTGCCTGGTCTTTGTGTCTCTATACAGCAATAGAACACTACAGACAAACACCAAGAGGAGACTTGGCAATGCTAAATAGTCCCCATCATTAAAAAAAGAAAAAGAAGATTGCTTAAAATGAAAAACAAGAAGGGGGCTTGAAGCTCAAATAAATGTTGTGGCTCTTGTTTTCCTTATGGCCTAAGGCTGCTACTTTTGTTTCTGTGTGACTCAGTTGCCCTGCCTGTAAAACAGAGATAATAATTCTGACAACAGAGAAGGATTATTGTAAGGATAAGCACACAGAGCGCTCAGCTAGCCTCTACAGCCAGCAGAAACAAGGAACTTCTCAATCCCCTAAACCTAGATCTAGAACCTTGTATTTATTTCCTACTCATTGCAGTTTTTCCTAAAATTGTCTCAACCAAGTAATGAGAGGAGCAAAGTTAAGGGGAGCTATGAATAGACTTTCTCCTCAAGCCAGCGTTTTCCTCACAGGGTCTGGCTTAGGAGTATTAGATAAGGAAGCTGGTTTCCATAGTGTCCACAAGTTCTTCAGAAAGTGGAACCTGTTGGGCCATTACATTTGACAGTATCACTTAATCTGATAAAGTGTATTTTAAATACTTTAGTTAGATGACAAAATGTGGGCAAAGAAGAGAGAGTTCAGTATCCCTGACTTAATCACCATTCTATCGCTGTAAAGAGACATCATGACCAAGACAACTCTTACTTAATTTTTTTTTAAAGCATTTAGTTAGGAGGTTGCTTATTGTTTCCAAGGATTAGTCCATTATTTTTGTGGTAGGAGCATGGCACTGGAGCAGTAGCTGAGAGCTAAAACCTGATCCAGAGGCAGACAGACAGACAGTCAGACAGACAGACAGACAGACAGACAGAGTCTCCTGGTGTGGGCTTTTGAAACCTTAAGCCGCACCCCCCATCACCTAGTGACACAAGCCCACACCTCCTAACCCATCTAACCCTATCAAAGATTTTCACTCCTTCATGACTAATCATTCATTTAAATATATAAGCCTATGAGGACCATTCTTATTCAAATCACTACAATCCCTAAACATAGTAATGTTTTAGGAACTACAACCAGGAGTGGGGATGGAGGATAAGTCCTTTTGGCAAGTAAGATGACAGCATAGAATGAGCTATGTTGTCCTGACAGAGAATCCTATGATAAGTCAGAACAAAGTCAGAGAGGGTATACCTATCTGGCTGTCTTCACAGATACAGATGGAGGGGAATAAGGAAGGAAGAAATAAAAAGGAAACAAAGAGAATAGAGAAGATAAATCCAACCGTGGTGCAGACAATAGCCTGAGCCCACCTTTGAGTGAGATATTGTTTTCTAATACTTACATTTATTTGGTGCAGTCAATATGCCAGATATTTTGTCTTAGTTACTCTTTGGCTGCTGTGATGAAATACTGTGACCAAAAGCAACTTCTTAAAGAGCTCGTTTTGGTTTTTGGTTCTAGAGAGCTAAAGTCCATACAAGCAAGGAAGGCGTTTCTGCCAGCAGGAAACTGTCTGATCACATCAATATCCACACACAGGAAGGAAAAAGGGAGAACAGGAAGTGGGGTGAGGCTGTAAACCTTTAGAGCCCACCCCCAGCAATATAATCCCTCTACTATGGTGGGACCTCCTAAACCCTCCATAACCTCTCCAAACACTGTCACCAACTGAGAAATGTGTGTTTAAATACATGAGCCAATGGGGATATTTTTCTTTAAAGCCACCACAGCAGGCACGGTGCCAATCTCTTAATATGTATATTACAGTATACAATTTTCCCATAAATTTATGATGATTCTATTCTTGTCCTGCCTTTAGATATAACTAAATAAGTTTTTAGAGCAGTGGTTCTCAACCTTCCAAATGCTGCGACACTTTAATACTGCTCTCCATGTTGTGGTGACCCCAACCATGAAATTATTATGTTCTTTAGAGATTCATGTAATCCTCAAGTGGCGGGTCCAGATTTGGCACAAGGTATATATAATTCCAAAGGAGTCACTACAAGCTTGGGGGCGGGGCGAGGGTCTGGGGGGAGTAGAGGGAAGAGAAACTGTGGTCAGGAGTAATGCATGTAAGAGGAATAAATAAAATTATTAAAAGAGAGGTTGGGGTCAGACCTTCCCTTTATAGATGATAGTTAATAGATCTACCATGGCAGCTGCTACATGCCTTAGTTAAGACACTCACTCCCTGTAGGCACAGGAGTTACCTCTGGGAAAAGTACCAACACTAGCTGCCTATACCCCATAACCCAGTAAAGATCACAAGCAAGTTACAAGATTTTCTTTCTTTGTCTCACACTTCCAGTTACCAAAAACAGAATGCAGCTCACGAAGAAAGCTTGCACTGAATGGGGCAGAGTCAAGAGTTCCTCAGAGCCAACACCACTCAGGGCAAAGCCAAAGCCTTGGTAAATGAAGCATGTGAAAAGAGGGCTCAGATAGACCTAAGTGGATCCGTTAAAACCCAATGCTGACTCATTAAGCACAAAACTCCTTTGCCTTTTTAAAAAAAAATTCTTTTCATAAGAAGAAATCCATGTCATCAAGTCATCAAGAAAGATGCAGCCTAGGTTTACAAATCTGGAAGATGCTGCAGACGGTCTTGGCGCTGTGAAGTTTTGTTCTGCCATCACAAACAAGAGTTTGTGCTGAGCCGATGTCTGCTAGTGTAATAAGTTATCACCACCTCTTGAGCACATGCATATGCATACCACACACACACACACACACATATACACACACACATACACACACACATATACACACACATACACACACATACACACACACACACACACACACACACACACACACACACACACATGCTTTCCTCTTTGCAAAACTAGGTCCCTGCCTCCTTTTCTGAGCCATTCTTTTTAATACTTTGCTGGTGTCTCCTTCCTCTCCCCTCTGCAGGCCTATTTGCAACCACTTGGCCTCCTAACTATCCAAATTCCTTCATAGCATACAAAGCACAATAGTCCAATTTCTTTTACCCTCCTCCTCATCCGTTCAGTTCAGTTCAACTAAGTAATAATAACAATGCAAAACTGCTTAAGCTGATAAACGAACTAAGATGGGCATTTCCCACCTCAAGCTCTTATTCCAGTCTTGAGAATGCGTGCTTATCCAAATTAGGGTTAGGATCCGCTGCATATGAATTTGCCAGCTGCCTGGGTGCCGCAAGCTTGTAGAACTTTGGAATTTATTTTTGTTTTCCTTCTTAACCTCAAAAGGGCTGGCATAGGATATGAACCGTCAGTGCTCAGTGTGGCACCTAGCATATATTAAGTTAACAGGTTTTAGTGTGAGATTGTATTGGGGGGGGCACAAGCTTGTATATCTCTATAAGGGGTTGTCCTTATTTAGAGGAAGTAGGCAATTTTGTGGAGTTCAGAAAATTGGAGTTCCTGAGAACGTCTGATCCAAAAGCATCCCCCAATTAACCCAAGCCCTTGGAGGGTAGCAATTTTCTGCTGACTAAAGGAAAATCCAGCTTAGCTCAGTGAACATTTTTTTAATTCTTGCTCTGCTATAGGCTCTAGGTGAAAAAAAAAATTTTTTAGTCTGAGACACAGATACTGGGGCAGGCAAGAAAAGGGCACTGGAGGATCGGTGTACAGACCAGACACTTCAGCACCATGCAAAGCATAGGCCATGGCGAGCCAGGAGCAGTTAGCATGTAGGAACAGAACAAATGGTCTTCTAACTTAGATCAAGGAAGGTAGAAACCCAGATAATCATCTTATTACTACAGATGTAAGAGTTTTTTTCCTAAAACTTTGATCAAACATGCTATTAGCAGTCTCTTTGATACCCTGTAATAATCTCGGGATAGACTTTGCTAAAGCCTTCGAGGTTGTTTGTACCTTGGCCATCTGTGCCCTTTCTCTTTCTCTTGCAATCCTTAAAATAGCTGAATCTCCTGTATAAGGGACCCTTTAGTTATTTTTAATAACCAGGGAGATGACACAGAAATTGTTGTTATAACAGAAATTACAATCACTGGTAAAAGTGGATCAAAGCAATTTACTGAGGCTTCCCTGGACCTCTGTCCCTGTGGACACCATCTGCCTAGCATTTCCATACTTGCACGAATTCTCCTGGATAGTCTGTTGCCTTACCCAGTTCTGTTATTTTAGAAGGTAAGAGAGAGACTTAGCATATAAGGCATTTCATTTACCCTGCATCATTGGGGAATACAAAAAACCTGTGGAAAACACAAGGCCTGCATGGCTCACGCAATCCCTTCACCATGGCATCATCCTCAGCTGTAAACTCTGGGATCATGGGCTCTCAGGCTGAGAACATTTGGCAAAGCTCCCTCGGCTCTGTGAAGCTTAGGGCTGTGTGAGTGCAAGGCACGGGGCTGTTGTTCTCTAGTCATCTTTGAGCCATCCCTTCATCCCTTGCCACATGAGACATTTCAGGAGATTGGTTTTCTGGGCTCTGCTATCTGATCCATCTTCCAAGACTGTTTATTGTGCAAGTGTCATTGGAAGCTTTGCTTAACAAAGAGAGGGAGGGGGCAGTGTCATGGAGACATGTGTTTGGAAGTCAACCTTCAAGTTGGTTTAAAAATTGAAAGAGTACATCCCGATCCCAATCCCCTCCCTCATCCCCTCTCCCTCCCTCCCCTAGTCCTCAGAAAAGTGAGCCCTCCTCCCCTAACATCTGACCTCAGCCTGTCCAGAGTAATCTGTACTGCCTGTGTCCTCTTCCTCTGTGGCCTGGCAAGCCTACCCTGCCAGGGGGCAAGTGATCAACACTGGGAGACTGTGCTGCCTATCTACTACATTTGAGCAAAGGGTCTAGGTCCACATGGTACATGGACCTTGCTTGGCACTGCAGTCTCTGTATTGTAATGTGGTTATTCTGAATTAAGTAGCTAACAGCCACTTATGAGTAAGTATATACCATGCATGTCTTTCTGGGTCTGGCTTACCTCACTCAGGATGATTGTCTCTAGTCCATCCATTTGCCTTCAAATTTCAAGATTTCCTTGTTTTTGATAGCTGAGTAGTATTCCATTGTATAAATGAACCATAATTTCTTTATCCATTCTTCAGTTGAGGTATATCTAGGTTGTTTCCAAATTCTGGCTATTACGAACAAGGTTGCTATGAACATGGTTGAACAAATGTCCTTGTTGTATGGTGGAGCATCTTTAGGGTATATGCCCAGGAGTGGTATGGCTGGGTCTTGAGGTAGACTTATTCCTAATTTCCTGAGATAATGCCAGATTATTTCCAAAGTAGTTGTATAAGTTTGCACTCCCACAAGCAATGGAGGGTGTTCCCCTTTCTCCACAGCCTTGCCAGCATGTGCTCTCACTTGAGTTTTTGATCTTAGCCATTCTGATGTGTATAAGATGGAATCTCGGAGTTGTTTTGGTTTCCATTTCCCTGTTGACTAAGGATATTGAACATTTCTTTAAGTGTTTCTCAGCCATTCAATATTCCTCTGTGGAGAATTCTCCATTTAGCTCTGTACCCCATTTTTAATTGGATAATTTAGCTTGGTGGTGTTTAATTTCTTGAGTTCTTTATATATTTTGGATATTAGCCCTTTGTCAGATGTAGGATTGGTGAAGATCTTTTCCCGGTCTGTAGGCTGTCCTTTTGTTAAGTTGACTATTTCTTTTGCCTTATGGACGCTTTTAAGTTTCATGAGGTCCAATTTATTAGTTGTTGATCTTAGAGCCTGAGCTGTGGTGTTCTGTTCAAGAAGTTGTCTCCTGTGCCAATGAGTTCAAAGTTGGTTTCCTACTTTTTCTTCTAACAGATTTAAAATGTCCTGTCTTAAGTTGAGGCTTTTAATCCACTGGAACTTCAGTTTTGTGCGTAGTGATAAATATGGGTCTATTTGCATTTTTCTACATGTAGCCATCCAGTTAGCCCAGCACCATTTGTTGAAGATGTTATCTTTTTTTCATTGAATGGGTTTGGCTTCTTCACATGCATTACGTATATAGTTCTACTTTAATATGAGGTATTGTACCCATCCAACTCAATTATAATACAAGGTTTACTTCCAATATCCTGAAAGTGGTATTACAGGGTGTTTAGGAAAATTAATACAAACTAATTGTTAGTTGATCAAATTATGGTCCTGTCAGTTACTAGTCTATTTTATCACAAGAATATATATCCTAGGTCTAACAGATAGGTATGATTCTATAGCTATATAAGGTAAAAGAGTTAGATAAGGTCTTCAAAAACCTCAGAGAGACCTACAGAATATGGCATGTAAAGATGTCTTTATTCTTCTAAAGATTCTTTGACAACAAGACAAGTTATGTCCTAGCAACAGACAGTCTACCTCAAAGAAGATGATGAGCATCAAAGAACCCTTATGGAGATGGCTGCAAATGTGACAAACCAGCCACAGGGCAAAATGTCCTCATGTCTGCCACAGACAGAATTCTGCCTAAAAATGGGCAAACTTAGATGCAGGCAGAGTCGACGGTCAAACTCTGCCAAGACAGCGTAAGCAAGTCCTCAACCGTTCCTGCCTCACAAATATGTCTATCAGATATATTGGGCCAGAAGGCTGAAGATGATACTCCAATGTTATGGAGAGTTTGGAGTGACTGTTCAAGCAGTAAATTGTCTCTGTCATTTTTTCATTTTGAAAGCTGCTAACCTGCATTTCCTGTTCACTCAGATAATTAATTTTTATTCCTTCTCAAGTCTTTGATGGAGTTGAAGATCAGATAGTTTAGTCTTACAATTAAGCTTGTTGCTTAGGGGTTAAGATGTTTTTTAGGTCTAGATAGATGTTTTAAGTTAATAGAGATGAGATATGATAGAAATTGGTTGACATTCAGAATTTTAGACTCACCAAGATAGGAAAGATGTTTACTTCAAGTGTACCCAAACACAAATAGCCAAATCCCTATAAATGTAACATTTCTATAATTCCTGATTATTTCATGGCTCTTCCTGCTGTATGTAGTTTATTTAATTTATGTGTAATAATATAAATGTATATGTAAAAAAAGAAATATAATAAAAAAATTAAAAGACTAAAGAAAGGGCCATGAAACTTATGCCTTGGCCTAAAACAAAAACAAAAACAAAAACAAAAAACAAAAAACAAAACCACCACATGGGTCTCCTTCGCTAGCAGCAGAGGGACATATTCCTGAATGTGCCTTGAATGCACTTTAGCAAATCAAATTGAAGTTCTTAATGACAAAAAAAAAAAAAAAGAAGAAGAAGGTTGTTTGATAAATGTGCTTACTTGAGGAATTCCCTACAACTTAGAAAATAATCTCTGTGGGTAGCAGGCCCTCCCACCCCTCCCCCTCCTGTCAGGCTGAGCAAACAGGGTCAGCAGAGTCACAGAATGCACTCGCCAAAGCTCCTCCAGTTTTAAGCTTCATCAAGCTTTGGGATATGATCACAGAAGGAAACTGTTATAAGCAAGGTATTTTTGTATTAAAAAAAAAATACCACCACAGTCAGACAGATGCCATTTATCAATGCTCTTCTGTGTGAGAGAAAAATAAAATGATGCTGGAATTCTAATATGGGGAAGATGCTGCTGTAAACCAGATCTTCTGCACAAGATGTGCCCTACTGTCAAGTTCAACATTGTGCAGCTTTCTGAAATGGGAGTCCATTTGTTTGCAATTGGGGGAAAGAGAGACAGCAGGATGACAGCTTGGAGGCCAGGAAGGCGTCCCTTCTCTTTTGTTCTTTGTTACCTGCCAGACACTTACACAGACTTGCAGGCACACCTAGAAATATTTTATGTGAAAATGAGCACTGTCGTCCATTTTTTAATCTTTGTATTGATGGAGGCTGATGATATAGCTGGCCTGTCGTGGGGGAAGCAGAACCACATGTGGGTTGGATTGGCCCCCACCTTGATGGTGAGGTGCTGGTTTTTTTTTTTTTTTTCAGCTCACCCTTGTTCACTCACCATCTCCAGGAAGGTAGTTCTGCAGAACAAGACTGGCGGAAAGTAGACTACCTGTTACCACACGTAGTAGTCTTGCTGCAGCTGCGTATCACACAGGTATAGAAAGTGGTTCCGTGGATTGTACTCCTGACTAGAGGAAGGCAGTGAGCTGAAGTGTGGTGTGCACGGTGGTAATGGCTGGTTACTGCTGTCTACAACCCGAAATATATAAAATTCCCTTTCCATATTTCCTTGTGGTAAATACATTCTAAATGAACATTTATCCTAATATTTGTCCCAGTTCCGTAGTGGCTATTCTGCTGCATGAGGCATTTGGGAACACCTTCTACCTCCCAAGCCCTAGTCTATGACCAGAGTAGTGTCTGCAGTGGATGCACCAAGTACTGAGTGTACTCAGTTGCTCACAAAACATACTCACTACCTGAAAATGCTATTATAAATCCAGGCTTTCTCTCCTAAGTCTACACTCCGTGCCTGTAGATCTTGTGCCCCATGCCTGTAGATGCTGTGCCCCATGCCTGTAGATGCTGT
>OU015743.1:147020515-147070895 GCA_907169655.1 Acomys percivali
AAAGTGAAGGTAAATTTGGAGTGACTAATAATCTTTCAAGAAACTAAAGAGGAGAAAGGTCCTAGACACTTGCTGACTACCCTACCTCAATCCTCTTAGATTAAGACATCATACTCCAGGCTGTCCCATTTACTGTTGGCCTCCTGATCACAGATGTGGTCTAAGGAAAACAAAGATTTGTGAGGAACTTTATTTTTAAAAATCCCATGATATAAGTAGTGGACAGAGATACAATGTTAGAGGGTTCCACATAATTTAGAAGAATACTTCTAACAAAAGGCTAAATTTACCATGATATTTTTCCTTCAAACAAGAACTACATCTTAAATTACTGGATAAAGCTTTGAGACCACTGTTTCATAAAGGTTAAGACAGGAGAGGCTTTTTATAATGTGATGGGTTGAGGCAGGGAGGCTCTGTGTGCCTTTGTACCCTCAGTTGCTGGGAGGCGAAGGTCAGTCCCTTCTCAGAAAGAGTAGAAGAGAAGGCTTGGCAACTCTCACACTGTTCCCTGGGCAAAGGAATGCAAGAAGCCTTTTTGCTTAAGAGCTAATGCAAACAAAGCTGCTAACAAGAGCCACCATGAGTTTCCATGGCCCACTTAGCTCCGAAGGCCCCATTTCAAAAGCCAAGCGAGTCTCTCCAGGAGGCTGCACTCTACCTTTGCCCGCTCTGGTGCCAACGGCCACTCCGCTGGAATGCCAACTGCAAGTGTGTGCAAGACCTGGGTGGTGGCCATGTGTTTATTTGTATTACCAAGAAATGGAGCTGTCGCTCGGCCATTTGTCATTCTTTGAGCACAAGGAATCCTAGCCTTGGCCACTCAAAGACGCTTTGTTCTACTGTGTTCATTACCCTGCCTTTGGAGACAAAGGGATCTCATAATGAGGTACACAGGAGCCAGGCTGCCTGGGTTTGAATCCTGGCTCTCTTGTTTACTAGCTCTATAACTTTGGGCAGATAGCCTGGGTTAGCTCACTCTGCAAAATGGGGAAACTTCAAGTATCTTCTCCATAGGATCATGTGAAAAAAATTATATATATATATATATATATATATATATATATATATATATATATATATCACATGTATCAGTTCCTGGGTCCTTTTGGGACTTCAGTGAAAGAGGAGGCCTGGATAAAGCAAAGTTAAAATTGGAAATACGCTGTGCTACCATATAACAGTGAACAGCTCCATTTTCCATGGCCTAAGTCCAAGTCATAGGGCCTTGGTTGTGATACGGGTGACATTGACATATACACATGGAACCCTTCACTCCACTTCTCCAGGCCTGGCCTCCTGCTATACTATAGACAATAACCATGCCTGTCTCATAGGCCTGCAAAGGTGACCAAAGGAGTGGTGCGTTAAAAGCATTTGCCCAGGCTGCGGCTTCTGATAGGCCTGTGCAATTGTTAGCGACTGCTCTTATTGCTGGTCACATGAGATACAAGCAGAACTGTTGTCATGCTACGGCTTGTGGTTTTAAGGCTAAAAGTGTTTTTTTTTCCATCCCAAGACCTAGAGCTGACCAGATCTCAGCAGGGTGACAGGACTAGTCAGTAGGCTGGACTTTGAACAGAGCTCCAATGCTACCCAAGGAAAGCTGGAAGCCAAGTGTACTGTGTAATGTGGAGCTCCACTGGCAGGTCACCCCAGGCACACATGATGCTGGCAGAAGGAAGGAGAACAACTCCAGCTACTGAGACGGAGGGCTGCCCTCTGCTTGCCCTTGGTCAGGAGTCAGTTACTCTGGAGCTGGGCAGGTGTGGAGAATCCACTAGAGTATTTCTGTTCACGGAGCCTTTTCTGCAAGCAGATTTTGACAAATGGGATAGTAATGTATAGGACAAATGGCTCAAAGGAAAGATGTATAGGAAAAGAATTCTGGAGAAAACAGAGATTTTCTGACAGGTTGGCCATGGGCCCAACCATGAGCTAAACACCTAAAGCCTAGAAGCTGAAAGAAAGCAGAGCTACCAGCCTTACTGCCCTCCTTCTACAAGGTTCTGGTACAGAGGCGTTTCAGAGTTCAGAATTTTTTTTATTAAAATGGCTAAAACACACAGTGCATATCACTCCCAACATTTTGCAAGAGGTCAAAGCACTATAATAAAACATAAATATTCACATGCAATAGGATTCAGTCTATCAAAGGGATATCAATTCAGGCCTGGTTTGGTCACCAAGAGTTAGACCACACGGAGGAAACATGTGTGGCATCAGCTCTGAGCCCGACAGTGGCAGTGGTCTTTTGAAAGGGCATCACCGCAAGAGAACGATCTAGAGATTGATGCAGCCCACTGGCCATCGTCTCATCGCAAGTCATCACATACTTCTGGGGTACCTGCTTTGTTCTGGTCACTATATGCTAGGTGCTGAGGTTATGGGGATTTGGTTTCCTAGAGCGATGGTAACAAAGTATGACAAAGTAAGAGGCTTAACACAGCAGAAACGCATTGCCTCTGTTTGGAAGTTCAAGTCAAGTATAAAGGAAGGAGCCAGGCTCCCTCACATGTCTACCTTCAGGGGTTTGCCAGCCGTATCCAGCACTGTTTGCCTGCAGCTTTATCATTTGCTGCTCTACCTCCGCCATCACGTGGAATCCTCTCCATGTGTCCCTCTCTCTTAGAAGAACCCAGAGACGTTGGTTAAATGTGCACCCTGCTCTAGTGCAGTGGTTTTGTTGTGAGTTACTATTCCCGGAAGGTCTGAACAAACATCTACTCACCCCAAATAGGGAACCAATGACAGAAGCACAGATACCATGGAAGTCCGAATTTAGTGAACCAATGAGTTTTATTTGGGTTACTTTTAGGAATATGAGTGATCGATTATTTACAGGAGCAGCAATGACTCAGATAGCTATATCATCAAAGCCCACCCCCAGCATGGGTGACATCACACAAAAGCTAGAACCCTAGAACCCACTACACAGCCTGCAGGCAGCTCAACAAGTTGGAGAATGACCTTTCCATGTGGTTCAGTTGGTATAAGCCTCTGCCACTAGGCTCCGCCACTCTTTTTCTTCTGGGCAGTTCAGTTGGTCCCTGCTTCTTCCTGCCATCTGAGTTTGTCTAAGAGTCTTCTTTGTAACTTGGCTTGTCTAAGAGTAACTCTTAGCAGTTCTTACTGTTCATATATGTTTGGGAGGGAGGGGCATAGTGAATCTAGTCAGCTTCAGGGACTTCCTGAAAATGTTTTGAGTTGTTTACTCCCTGTCCTAAGGAGCTTCCCTCTCTGAAATATCCTGACTTAAAATGTCCTGCTGCTCCCCCAACCCCTTCACTGGCCCCCTCCATACCCCTTGCCTTTTACAGACCATGTCTTCATGAAGTTTCCTTCCCCAAAAGGCTAGAACCTGGAAGGGAACTGCTACCCTTCAGGTTTAATTGGGAACTGCTCTGCATAAGCCCAGGCGGTGCACAGTGAGTGGTGTTATTTTAGAAGGTTTTATAGCTTGCAGACATAAGGCCACTAGAGGTGTACCTTGAAGATTACAGTCCTGCCTCGCTTCTGGTCTCAGCGCTCTGTGTCTGGTCTGGTCTCAGCGCTCTGTGTCTGGTCTGCAGTTGAGATGAAAAACATCCCCAGCTGCAAGCTCACGGTGTCATGAACCCCAGCATGTCCTCCCCTCCAAAAGCCAAAGTGAACTCTACCCCTTGAAACAGTGAGCCAGAACAAACCTCTCCTCTCTTGACTTGTTCCTCTCAGGTATTCAGTAATGGCAATGACGGATGTAACCAATGTATCTGGTATGAGCCGTCTGAGGCAATTACATCTGCAAAGAGCCTTTTCCATGTAACATCATACTCTATGATACTGTGGGTTATAATTCCAGTCTATCTTTTGGAGAGATGCAACCCCCCACCCCCCGTGTAGAACAATTAGCAAAACAACTTAGACACAGCCACATGCTCTAGTCAAGACAACAGTTGGGTTGAGGTAGTGATATTATTGTAAGCATGTTGAATCTCCAAAGAGAAATGCATTAAGAGATCATAGGGTTGGAGAATTAAACTCAGTGGAAGAAGTGACGTCATAAATGGAGATGAGCAGATGAGCACATTCACCCAAGAAAGGGGATATACAAGAGGCCCACATGTCCAAAGCACAGCTCCGCCCTCCTCAGCACTTGGCCCAAGCCAGGCTGGACCCAGCACCCCAAGGGAAGCCTAGCAGCCTCCTCACACTGACAGCCATGGCTAATCTTGCCCCAGCTGGCTTCCACTGGGGCAGCCCATCTCTTGAGAATGGTGAAAGGCATCATAAGGCTCAGGGGTTATCATCAGTCTGCCAGCTCCACAGCCCACTGTTGCAGCCTCTGTGCAGACGAGAGGCAGTGGAGGGTGTCTGCTTCCCTCCCTTGCTTCGGCCAAATTGATTAAAATATTTCTGACCCAGAATCAGCCAAGTGCTTACTACATGGATAGCTTCTCCTGACCTCCTTCCTGGAGACTGTATAATATACTTCACTGGGGTAGGCAGTTTCTCTTGATGGTATTCAACTGGCTTCCTGGCTGCCAAAATATCTCTGCTTCAAGGACCTAGTTGCTGGGTCTCTGCCAGGAATGAAGCAAGAGCAGGGGCTGGGGGTACAAAGCCTGGCCCTGACAAGCTTTAACACCGAGACAGCACTGACTACAGAGGCAGCTTCTTTATGAGGCATGTGGAGAGTGGGTTTTGCTTTACGCCTGTACTTAAGCATTTCACTTGAAGATGAAAGGAGGAGAATAAGGAAAACAAGCATAAATCCCCAGGCCTGCACCTGATCCACAGGGTCCTGGAAACCTACAAGAAGAACATTATGACAGACGGATCTGGGTCCTGGGGTCCTGCTCAAACTATGGCACCAGCCAAGGAAAATATAGGCAGTAAACTTCGAACCCCTACTCAGACCTAGCCGATGGACAGGACATTCTCCACCATTGAGTGGTGAGTGAGGTCTGACTTTCATACAAACTCTGGTGCCCCATTTCTGACCACGTCCCCTTGATGAGGAGACCTGGTGGCACTCAGAGGAAGGATAACAGGTCACCAAGAAGAGATTTGATACCCTATGAGCATATACAGGGGGAGGAGGTCCCCCTCAGTCACAGTCATAGGGGAGGAGAGTAGGGAGGAAGTGGGAGGGAAGGAGGAATGGGAGGATACAAGGGATGGGCTAACAATTGAGATGTAATATAAATAAATTTAAAAAAAAAAAAGTAGGTGGACCCTGGCCGAGCTCTGAGATGGTACACCCAGAAGACCTGCACACTTCCCTTCTGGCTCCTACCCACCTACGGTAATTACCTCTCTGACTTGCAAACAGAACAGTATAAAGTTTTGAGCTTGTGGCCTCAGTCAGCCATTTTCATGTTTGTGGGACTCAACAATGCCACGGCTGGTTGCTAGAGTTCATTGTCATTGTTGTATGACTATATCATTCATTCCTATTTATTTACGTGCTGATAAATATTTAAGTGTTTTCCACTCTGGGCTATTATGCATGGCACATCCATGAATGCGAATGGCCTTTTTGTGTTCTCTAAATGAATAAGTTACATTAGGGAGGGAGGGACACTTGTATATAATTATCTCTTGCTGCTTAACAAATGCACCCCCAACCGAGAGGCTTACAAGACTAAATATTTGTCGTCTCTGATTGCCTACTTGACTATGGAATTTGGAAGCATCCTGGAAAGGTGGGTCTGGCTCGGCTCCTGCCTGAGGCCGAGGTCCTCTGCAGCTGGCCTGGACTGGATCAAGTGCTTCCCACAGAAGAGTACCAAGTGGGTGGGGTCAGGGTACTGCAGTTCTTCAGCTGCAGGGTCTTTCCTCAAGACTGAGCTCACGGCATGGTCACTTCCTTCCTCAGCACAAGACAGAGTGGGAGCGGGAGCCACACCCTTCATGACAGAGCCCCTAAAGTCACATACATGGTATCACTTCTGTCAGTTCTACTCACGGGAAGGAAGCCCCTAACTCCAAAGGACCTGGCCTTGGTTTTCAATAAAGATGGTAGTAGGGGGCCATGAATAAATGGAAATAGCAAAGGTGTTGATTGTATTTATTCTCATCATAGACTGGGCAGCGGTGCAGGGGGCGGGCGGCGGGGGGGAGGAGGGGAGAGGTTAGAGTAGCAGGAGAAAATAGGAATTTCTACTCAGTGTCACAGTCTGATGAAAACCATTAAAGCTAAAGAAACCTTGCAATTTTCTGAAACAATGTCTCGGCCTCACTAGAAAAACCTAGGCAGGACAAGCTAAGGGAAAGATGCCCCATTGTGCTTTCCAGGGTGTTGTGAACAGAAGGCCTGCCAGTGAACATTAGAGAGCTCTTCTGAGGCAGAGTCCAGGCAGCTGAATTTTGTCTTTATTATTCAGATTTCAGAGGGTGGGGAAATGCAGTGGGGTTGTCTTTATAGGCTCTTAGCTCACCATAAATGTACCTCTCAAGGCAGGGCGATTTAGAGCTGGCCATCCAGGCACTCAGCTCATCTGTGAACTCGACTTTTACATCTGATAATGAGCCACTCGCCCCTCTCACTTCCCTTCAGAAAGATTGATGTGTTTTGCAGCCTCGGTTTGTGTTACATTATCCAGCCCCAGGCAGTGATGATATGTATACAGAAGACAGAGACATTTCTGTGCTATGATGGAAGTTTAAAGGAAGTTGGAGCCAGTGACCTTTCACTTTGAAGGCGAAGAATAAGAAGCACAAACACTTCCATCTTGCGTATAACGGGGGCTAGAGAAATAAGCAGGGAAGCTTCTCCTGGGCTTTCTAGCCACTGTTGAAAATATGATCCCTAAATCCTATACGTATACAACGAACCCCTCACCCAGCACACGCACACACACACACACACACACACACACACACACACACACACACACACACACCACCTGTTTTGATGAGGTTTGTACGGTCTATCAAAACAGACATAGTCACAACCTTTACTAGCGATTTCATAAGCAAACGTTGGCTGTTCTGTCAATTTCTTTGCTTTATTCTGAATGAACTCTGAGCATGACAGTTGGGTGTGCAGCTCAGGACCCAATCCCTAGGCTGTCGTCTTGGAGAACCTCCCTGACTCCCGGTGAGGGGGTTTTGATTGCCTGTCAAGTGTTTGTACAGGAAGTCCATTAGGCTCCTTTCTGTCTTCTTTCTCCTCAGGTGGGAAGTTGGCAAGTGGAGCCCGTGCAGCCTCACCTGTGGGGTTGGCCTGCAGACCAGAGATGTCGTCTGCTCCCACCTGCTCTCTAGAGAGATGAATGAGGTGGTCGTCCTGGCTGATGAGCTCTGCCACCACCCGAAGCCCAGCACCGTACAAGCCTGCAACCGCTTCAATTGCCCACCAGCCTGGTACCCTGCACAGTGGCAGCAGGTGAGCCCTGAAGTTACTCCCAAGTTCAATTTTGTTGATAGCAGTAACTAAAGACAAATGGCCCTTTCTCAGAAAAGCTCAAATGAGAGCTCAGGTTCCTCTCTCACACTTCTTAGCTCCTCTCCAACCTTCCTCAAGCCTAGATTGTTTTTCATTGTGAACTCCATGTTATTTCTACACGACAGAGCCCAGTGTTTTTCAAAAGCACTACACAGACACTGTCCATGCTCAGTGTTAACCTGACCCTCAAAATTAAAATGGCCTTTTGGCATGCCTCTGAAGAACACAAAGTTTTGAATTGGTTGTTTGGAGGAAATTTTATTTTGCAATTTGTTCCTCATTAGGACATAAGACATAGCTTTAAAGTGACAACAGTGGTTACAAAAGTAAACCTGAAATGTGGAAGAAATATAGATCTCTGAGCTCATTGTAAACTCTAGAAGTGTACCAGTTGGGATGAGAAATTTTATAATCACCCAACTGAGGAAAGCAGATAGCTGTCTGTACCCTTCTAAGAGATGCTCTACTGCTTCCAAGCAGCCAAACATCTTCCATGTTTCTTCTTTCCTTCTTCTCCCTAGCTATCACAAAATAGTAGTTTAGTAAACATCAAACAGTAATGAGTGAGCAAAATACTTCAATAGAGTCAACACTTGGTATCTGTAGTTTTCATGCCCACCAACTTAACAAATTTAGACTGTGTATTCTTTACTTAGGCCTGTGATGTCTACATATATTGAACATGTATAGATGTTTTTTAACTGTCCTAGTGAATACATGGTATTTGTGTTTTATTTGGTATTATAAATAATGTAGAGATAATATAAGCTATACAGGAGGGATGCATAGGTTATAGAAATACTGTATCATTTTATATTCAGACTAGAGTGTGTATGGATATGGGGGTCATAGCATCATATCTGATGAGCATCTTAGAACCATACACATCCAGATATTGAGTGATAGTTATTTTTAAAAAACCTAAAAATAGAGATTATTGATGAATTTCCTTTAAAATCTTGTGTGCATTATGGTTGAGTTCATTAATTCCATGCTACTCTGATGGTTTTTTCACAGTCAAGTGGATGCAATATGTTTTGAACCACTGTGAGATTGTATTTTACTAAGAAACACACATCATTTTACACTGGTTTGAAGTTAATTCTCACAACAACCAAATGTAGTATATTATCATTTTAGTTTTGAGGAAACTAAGAATTATGCAAGTTGAAAACTAAGGGATGGCCTTTGCCATTTTTTGAGACAAGGCCCATGGGTGGCTATGTGAGCAAGCACTGTATGAGTATCCTTTATTTAAGAAAGATGCAACTACAGCCTAGATGTGACCTTACTCAAGGTCATACATCCCACACAAGAGCCTGGCTCTCCTGATATCTAATATACTTTCATTAAGCTGCTTTAAATGGGAGAAAACTGTTGGCTTTAACCCCTTCTGTTGACTCATGCCAGGAGAAAACGTGAGGAATCTGCTCACATCTGTCTGCGCTCTTCAACTACTAAGTCTCTGGATCCTGGGTAGCTTGTATTTTGCAGGGGAACACTGCCTTCCTCTCCATAGCCTCACATGCTGCTGATGAATGATCTTGGCCCAGCGTGTTTTCCAATTCTTAGTGCACATCCCACACTCATGGCTTTGTGGCCAGCAGCTACCATCGCCAGCCTTACCCCACAGAGTCCATTGTGACACAATGTGATTCCATCTGCCTTGACCCAAGAAGACAGGAATTTATTCCTAGTCTATGTTTTTTTTTTTTTTTTCCCCAGAAGCAAGACCTTTAGGAATAAGACAGGTTTGGGCTGATTTTTCAAATCAGAAAACTAATACTAGACACCTCTTTAATGTTCATGGTTAGTGATTTCACATAAGTGTATCCTTGTACACTAAACATAATAATTATCAAAAGTATTTTAACACAATTAGAAATAAAGAATTTAAAAGCTGCCCATGACCGCACCCTCCAGAGAGTGTCTATTAAATAGTTTGATCATCGGTCATTTCTAAAATCTCATTAAGCTTAGCAGAAATCTTTCTCTTCTATTGCTTCCTAAAATCTTCTTTAGATGAGCTCCTGGATACAATGAGCTCTTACTGACCACTTCTTAAAGAAAGTCACTGTTTTTCTTGTAGGTGGAGTAAGTTTCAAGTAAGTTCACATGTCTCTGAGCTAAAGAGCTGTGTTCTCGGGACTTCATGATTTAGGAGAGCAGCTACTGACAGCTCCTGGCCTGATTGACCCTATGTTGGGACAAGGAAACCTGGTGTGTCACCATGATCCTTACAGGTCAGCTGTAGTATGCCAGGGCCTCCTTTCAGCACATAGCCCAGAGTCTTTTGTTTTTTTCTTTTCCTTTTCTTTTTTTTTTTTTTTTAATGAAAGAACAACAGATGGGGGTTCCAAATCCTTCCTTCAAAACTGAGAGGCAACCTGCTAGACAGCCCATTTGAGTGGAGAAACTCATCTTCCCTTTTTTGCTTGATCTCAGGGTCACCACCAACCTTATATATGTAAAGTATTACATGAATTTCCATCTGCTAGATGGAAAAACAGCATAATTGCTCTTCGTAGAACACTTGCCTCAAATTGTCTAATAGCCAATATTTATACATTTACAATATTTCTACATTCTGCAGGTCTGGAGGATACCAAGTATGGATCCTAAGTGTCTGTTCAGCTTTTGTTTTCAAGAGCAGAAATCTAATTCTAGATTTGGCTGTCAGAAACCCATCTGATAGTGTGCGCTACTTATATTTTAATCTTTGGTCTCAAAAAAAATAACTCATTTTGATATTTATTTTTAACAATCTACCTTGAAAATGTTTCTAGTGTATATTTAGATTTTTTTTTAATTATTGGATTTTCCATGCATTGGTCTTTTCTAACATAGTAAATTGTTTCTCATCTTCTTCCTTGGTATTGTCTGCAAACAAGTGTAAAACCACCCAATAGAGCATTACAGCACCATGGCTGAGGGTCCCGCATGCGTCACCGCATCAGCCTTGAAACACTTTGATCACGACCATCTCCATGAGGATGATGTTCAGGATCTCTCCATAGCCAGACGATAAGCCAATCTGTACAATCCTGTCAGACTCTCATGTCCCTGCCCCACCTCTAGTCACAGCTGCCCTCTGCCTGCTGTCCCTGCCCATCTCCTACACTGCTTCCTGTATCTGCTGCTTACTCCTCTCTGCCCATCAGAATGTCACAGGAAACGCCCCCTTCCACCATGCATCTCCCACAGGGAAGCCATGGCTATCTGAACAGCCACATCCTTACGTGGCCAGGCACAGCAAGGTCAAGGAAGGCCAAAACCAAGTCTCAGGAGGCCGGATGAAGCAGAGAGGGTCGGGAGGAGAGGCACATGCTGAAGCTTCTAGGTTCATTTACTAAAAACTAATTCAGTTTCAGGAACTGCTTCTCTTTAACATTTTTATTATTATTATCTGACTGTTCCGTATATTTATATAATGAGCTTTAGTCTTCATCCCCACTCCCCTATCTCATCATCTCTCTTTCCCACTTAAACCTTTCTTTCCAACAAGTCCCAGGGCGTTCCCAGCATCTCTGGCCCAGCTCTGAGTACCTGACATGCGTATCCACACACCCCTCGACTGCCCCACAGAGTGATGTTCCAAGCCTTTCCAGATGAGGCACTGGGAACACTGCGGGGTCTGCAGGCACTCCAGCTTTGTGGTAGGGTTACTCATTCTGCCACTTGGGCGTGTCTTTTTCTAATCTTTTCAGCAGCCTTAGGCTCGGGGAGGTTAAAACTGTCCTATCTTCAGCAGCTGGGGAGTGAATGGGATACTATTCTGGAGTCTAGAAGTCAATGTACCTTTCCCAAGCTACCTTGACTATTCACTCTGCAGGATTAAATTGTGAGGAAACCTGAGACCACATCTTTAAATCTGCAGTTTACATAAAATTCAGCATGTGCCGCCTATGTTTGGGGCTTTCTTTGATCTACATATTAGCTTTTCTGTGGCTGCTATAACAAACTACTACAATGTTGATGTCTTAAAGCGACACAAATTAAGCAAACATTGCATTATCCCAAGTTGGAAGTGGGTTTGCTGTCCTAAAATCAAGGAGTCAGCAGGCATGCTTTCTTTTTTGGGTGGGTGGGTGGGGGTGTCCGAAACAGGGCCTATGCCTTTTTCTTTCTCATCTGCTGTGTTTCCTGTTTCTCTAATCCCCTTTCAGAGTGAGTCCCTCCAGACACTGGTCTGTTCTCATATCTGACCAGCCTCTGACCTTCTCAGAAGGACCATGTTGACTATATCAACACGCCTGACTACATAGGACTGTTACTGCAGTAGCATCGGCTACTCTAAGAAACGTTGCCAGTCCCAGGGACCAAGACATGGAATCTTTCCTGGTCCTTGTACAGCCAACCACAATCTGCTCAAATGTCAGCAGGCTGAGCACTGACTCTCCCGTACAGCAGGCCTTTCGATTGCTAACCTACCTTCTATCACTCACCCACCCTCCCCCACCTACCACCTGTGGCATCATATACCCTTGTATCTTCATGATTTCATTTGACTTTATTCTAAACATCACATTTTCAGAGAATGAGGAGGAAAGGAGAAAGATCCCGAAGGGTTAAACGGAAATGAATCAGCTTGCTGTGAAGCGTAATTTAGATTTCCCTGAACTGCAAATGTTTTATGTTCAGGATTGCATCCGCCCAAGTGCACGTACATATTGCACACATCTGTGCTGAGAAGACAGGAACAGTCACCACAAGCCCTATCTGCACTCCGCCCCCGGCTTAAAGCTGTGATTAGCTTGATGTTTCCCCGTAAGCTTTTTTTTTTTTTTTAATCACAATTCAAAAATGCACATAGTTTAGCTGTGTAAAAAGCCATATGAGAGAGAAATGTCTCCTACTGATATTAAGGGGAAAAAGAGAAATCTAATGATAACCATGCTCCAGAAAGTAAAATTTTCATTTTCTAGGTTTACACCCATGCATGCACGCACACATATACCTTTTGGTCTGGACTAGAGGGTTGAATTCTGTCACAGTAGTCATCAGTTATGGTAGAACTCTGTGATTGAAAATGTAAATCTATGTAAGTTAGGAGTCACATTTATTGAAGAACTTATGCCCTAAAGCTGTTAAATTGCTTAGTGCATTTTCAGTAGTACTTTGAAATAAATACCCAGTCCTATCTTTAGACGCAGCAATAAATGTAACAGCAGAGAGATCAAAAGTCAGATTTCACATGTGGAATGGTTTTGTTTTTATTTACTAGCAGAAAGCTCTTTGGCTTAATTACTCTGAATCCTGTTGGGCCTGGATGTCACATCAAAACAGACTATTTAGCCCAGAAGCCTCACTGCGCAACCCTGAGTTTCTACACTTGGGAAGGCTTATCTCGCAGCAAGTGGACAAAGCAATGCAGATCTACAGAACAAAACCTTCATTTTAACTGTGCTCTCAGTGAGATTTGAGTCTCAGTTTTCCTCCATTTCTCCAAGCCCTGACTTAATGTGGCTCAATTTTTGCCTCTATTATATATGGAACTTCCCAGTCTCATACATTGCTGAGTTGCCTTGACCCCAAAAGATCTGCATGAACCTATATACCACCTGGCCACCCTTCCTAGGGAACTTGGCCTTCCTTCATTGATTAGTGTCGCATCCTGTCCCCACTCTCTGCCATTCCTTTTCTAGAATCTGAAGCTCTTCTCAGCCTCATGTGTCCTTCACACTCAGTAAACGCCCAGTCTGGTTTCACGCCAGTTCCTGCAGCCTGCCTGCCTTCTTTTCCCTTCTCAGCTTTCTCCCTGACCCGCATTCCCCCAGTCAGCCACCAAACGACTACACACAGAATTGTGTTGCGTAACTCTCAGTCAGTATCCACAACCTTAACACAAACCTTCTACTGGACCTTAAAAGTGCCATGTACTGGAAGCCATCAAGTCAGGGGTACAGCATGCAGTACTACGTAGGCGAATCTGACCGAGAAGCCCTTCCTCCACAGACTATGGCTTAGGTGACGGGCATTTCCCGAGGAGATGTGAACTAAAACCTAGTTACCCAGGCAGGGAACCAGCAACAGACCAAGGTACTAATGAAGTCCAATTTGGTGAAACTATGAGCTGGATTGGGGTTATTTCTAGGAATATGGGTGAAAGGTTACTTATGGGAGCAGAAATTACTCAAAGACAGCTGCATCATCATAGTCTACTCCAGCATGGGTGATAGGTCACCAAAGCTACAAATCTAGAGTATACTGCAATCTGCAGACATCTTAACAGGTTGGAAACTATCCCTTCCAGATAGCTCAGTTGGTCTGAGCATCTTCCAGGCTATTGGGCTGCTCTCTATTTCTGGGACGTTCAGCTTACCTGAGAATATCTCTCAGGCACATAAAGCGTGATCTCCACACAGTTCCGTCTCGGCAAAGACTCGGGTGTGTGATGAGGGGAGAGGGGGGATCTACTCAATCTGGTCAGTTTGGGGGACTTCCTGATGCTTCTGAGTTGTTTATTTCCTGAGCTTACCAGCTTTAACTTCAAAATGGACTATTTCATCCCACCCCACCCAACTGTTTTACTCTTTTAATTTCTTGAATCTTAACAAGCTTCCTTCCTTCCCCAAACTCGACCGTTTTATCTCAGAGCAAATTGCCACAAAGCAAATACCAATCGATATTTTATTGGGCAGTGTTCTTTGAAGCCCCTTGACCTATGTTGTCTACATCATTCCCTACCAATTTCATCATCTCATCCCTCCTACAGTACCCCCCTTTTAAAGCCCCCTACAGCACCTCATGATTTTAAGATGATAGTCAACCTTTCGCTCTATAGCCGGCATCTGGCATTGCAGTCCATGACCCCTTGCTCCATGCTCAGGCCTGCTCGGAGCTAGGTGACCATGCTATGGTCAGGCATAACTTGGGTATATCCCCCACATAGCTAGATGCTGTCCCCATGCCTGTTTTCCTAGCTAAGTATTCATGTCGCCTCTTCTGCAGCACCACCCCTAGCCTTTCCATAAACATAATGTAGTCTCTCTTTGTAAAACTGGTCATGTTTTTCAGTAGTATTTTCCTTCAGTACATGTCACATCCCTGTAATATAATAACTTCTTGTATTCATCTAAAACCCTAACATCTAACATAGTACCCAAATTTTTGGTAAAAGAATGAATGAGTAAAGAAATGGGTGAAATGAGTTATAAGCATAATAAACAATTCATACCCTATTAAACCTGGAAAGTTAATCTTAGAAACAGAAAATAAACATCATTTTGCATTAAGGACAGTAATGCAATTTGAAGTACCAAGGAAATGAACTCAATTCTAAATTAAACTATCAAATGAAACATTACCAAAGAAAAAATTAATGCAGGCAGAATTTATTGACATGCTAATCATGGAGAAAACTTTGAAAATACAGGTCACATGAGCATATTTCTATACAGAAATACAGCTTTTTAGTGGTGTCTTTATTGTATATATCTTAAATTTCTTATAAAAATAATGAAGCCGCAACCTTGCCATGAATCATGCATGGCGGCTAATATATGCAGCATAATGGTATCTTTATTATTTGTTTTTATTGCTTATATTTTAAAGTCCCCCGTACTAGAGATTTACCTTTTCATACCAGAATGTGATTTTAAATGATGATTCATAAAGACAAATATTTTCCATTTAATTTTATTAAATTTCTCTTGCTTTCTCTCCTCTTAACATTTCCTTTCTGCATGCTGCCTCTCCCTTAAGGAACTGAAGCCCCATTGAGTCATCTCAAAATGGCCATAAAGTTACCACAGACTTTGAAGCCTTTCCTAGTGTAAGATTTCATCTTCCGTGATTTCTAAAAATCTATAAAGACCTATTTTATCCATATAAACATACTGGAGAAATGTGTTAAGCAAAGATGATGTAAGCTTTAAGAGCAGGGTCTGAAGATAAATGATACATAGAAGACAGACAGACAGACAGACAGACAAGAATGAGGAAGGATGGATGGGGCTGTTCCATGCCTGGAATGTCAGGATGCCCAGAAGAGCCAAAGCCCATTGCTGACTGGGGACACAGTTTCCTGTAATGATCAAACAGTCTGATAAAAGAAGGATCTGTCACAGCTGGATGTTTGTTTTCCATCTTTGAAACATCTGCATTTGGAGCTTTTTCATTCATCCAATCATCAATTCAGGAAACATTTATGAAGTGCATGTTTTCTGCCAGACACTATGCACTGCACTGGGGAGTACACAGATGCATAATTCCCTTTTCTCAGAAGATTCCTAATCTTAGATTTGTTCAGGGAGGCAGAGGAAATAGCAGACACATGAACTATGAGCGTACTAAAAAGATAAGGTACCCATCCTAAGGCAGGGTGTGGGGGGAGGGAACCACTCACCAATATGCACAGGGGATAGAGGAGGCTTAGGGAAGGAGTGGCCTGTGAGCTGGGCTTTCTAAGATACCTTAGAAGTTTAAAAGTGAGCAAGGAGCTGACAGGCATAATGAACATGACCAAAGGCCTGGGCAGAAAAAGTGGCTGTGTGTCCAGAGAAGGATGAAGTGTCTGTTGAACTAGTGTCTTAGCACTTGGTAGAATATCAAAGAATAACCCAGAAAGATTGCCATAGGCTAGTTTGTGAGGGACCAGAAAGAGATTTTTCTGGATTCTGGTTTTTATCTTCTAGATGTTTAGAATCTCCCTGAAGCTCGAGGATGGATAAAATGTCCAGATGATCTTAAAATTCTTTCTTAACAACCATTTTTGTCCTGGTGCTGTTACAGATTTCTGCCTAGGGCTGTGGAGAATTACTGAGGACTGGCCCTTAATCAGGGTCTATCCAGAAGTTGACAGCCCACCCCTTATTTTAAGTGAGTAGTTACTCTATAAGACCCTTGGAGCAAGACAAATTATTTTCACCATCTACTTTTTAAGTTTGAAGGAGAAAACCCACCTGTATTTCTCCTTACCGACACATTTAATGAGGAACTTTAGCTGAACGTCTTGAATCTGAGAGCTTTTCACACTCAGCTCCTTGCTTACTTTTGGAGTATGTACCCAAACTGAACACGATCCCATGTGCCTTGGAAATATTTGAATGGAGAAATCTTCAGTCATTAGCCCTTGAAGTGCTCTATAATCGTATAAGTACCAACATTAATAGGAACACTACCAAATTTTCAATCAACAAATGACCTCTAGGATACTGTATATACTAGCTGCCATATATTTTTATGCCTAATGAATTCAGGTGGCCTTGGGGGTCTTGACTTAATTTCAATAGTTAATGAATTTTTAAAAAGTGGTTTGATGTCATTTTGGGGTTTGGGGATATGGCCTTGTGAACTCGACATTACTCCTTTCACTGCATTTTCAGTGATACAAATATTTAAAGTCATCACATATTTCTACAATCCATTAAGAAATGGCACTGTATTTTTCGGCTCATACCCCAACCACTGATTATGAGAAAACAAGTGAACCTTGAATTTTTAATGGAGAAAATATATGGAAGGAAGAAAATGAGAGATGAACCCCTTCCATCCTAAGTTCTCTTATTAAAGATGTAACAAAAACACTGGAGAATATTTTGAGTGCAAATCCCAAAGACTTCGTATGATCAATAAGAAAAGTAAAATCTCTTCCTTCATATACTTAAGAGGTTGATGGATGAGAATTTCTGAAAGAAGAGGAAGACCTGTTGAAAACTGCCGTCTGGGTCCGGGGATGTGACTCTATGGCAGAGCACACCCTTTAGCAAGCATGAGGTCCTGGGTGCAGCCTCAACACTAGGGCGTCTAGGACTATAGTTCTACAGGAAAGTATGTAGTAGGGATGCAGAGGCTCTGCGTTCAATCCCCATCTACTGCATCACTAGACAGCTAGGTGAATTGACAGACAAATGGCAGAACACACAAATACAATGGTGCAGTATCTGCTTGAGCTACTCTAGTCAGGAGGGCTAGGGATGAGCTCTCCATGCAATTGAGAACAGAGTAGAACTTCAGTGATTAGGAAAGCCTAGCCAGTATGGATCTCAGAGTGGAATGGTGGTAGAGAAAAGATCAGAGCAAAACCAAAAGCTACGCATGCCTGAGGAACAAACAAAACTGGAACAAGTGGAGCTGGGAAGTGCCCACAAAGGCACTTGTCCACACCCGAGTCTTTGCCTAGATGCAACTGTGGTGGGGACCACGCTTCATGTGCCTGACTCTTACATCTCTTGAGTTCTAACAAGAGAGAAACAAGGGTATGCAGAGCAGGATTGGACCATGATGATTTTCCTTCTAATTGCAAAGGGAAGCCACTTGAGGGTTCTACATGTAGAAACCGTGTGATCTGATTTATGCTTGAAAAACATCACTCTCACTACTGTTGACAACAGGCTGAGGGGGAGCACAGAGTTCTCTGGGTACCTTCCACTGCCCATCTCTATGCATTCTCTCCCCTCTTCCCTGTGAAGGGGGTGGAGTGGCCTGTGTGGACTGCTTCAGTAGCTCCATTTGCAGCAGCCATTTGAGGGAGGGAAGAGTTGTCTTCAAAATACTACTTTGGCATACCCTGCAAGGTCCTGGCTGAAAAAACTAGGAATTCAATCCCTTAGTCTAGTAAGACTGCCATAAAAGGATGCCAAACACTCGGGAGAGTACAAGCAATGTACTTCCCACAGTTCTGGATCCGGGGAGATCTACCACCATGATGCCAGAACATTTGTGCCTAGTTGATGGATGCTGACTTCTAGCCATGCACCTCTGTAGTAGACAGGATAGGTCTCTGGGCCCCAGATGCATTCATGACAGCCTCATCCTCATGCCTATGAAGCTCCCAAAAGAAGCTTTTTGCTTCTTTGTTCGTTGTTTGCTTGTTTGTTTTATTTTGTTTTGGCATTGCTGGAGATGGAACTCAGGGCGTTGCACAGGTTAAGCAAAAGCTCAACTAGAAAACATCATTTCCATCCCTAATAAAATTCTCTTATTATTTTAATGTATGAGCATAAGTTAAGGAGTAGAGGGAGAAAACACTTGGGCCATATCAGTGGGAAACTGGTTAGGAAGGATTACGGTAGTCTAAATAGGTACCAGTGGTATAGTTTGTATATTTTACCAATAATGTAGAGCATTGTTCACAAATTTGTGTTAGGAGAAAGGTGATGAGGAAAAGGAAATTCAAATATACTTTTATCCAGCACTTGGCATCATTCAATGACTGGGAAGACAAAGAGAAGAGCAACTTGGAATAAGACTGGAGCGGGAGCATCAAGAGTTTGGTTTGGAGGCTGGCGAAAAGGTTCAATGGACAAAGGTACTTGCAGCCAAGACTGACAGCTTGAATTCAGTTGCTGGGGCCCAATAGTGGAAGGAGAGAAATTACTCCCCAAAATAGTCTTCTGCCCTTCATACAACACTATAGCACATGAGAGTATGTGCACACATAGTATGCAAATACACAAAACTATATAGATGCAATTTAAAAAGAGTTTAGTTGGGGACATGTTTAATTTGAGGCACCTATCTGCATTTTAAGTAGGCATGTTAATTCATCATAGTGAAGAAGTCAGAGCCTAAGGTTGAGATTTTATCACAATAAACTTATTTCACTGAAAAAATGTGCATTTAAAATATTCTTTCTTTTTTTCCCCTTTGGTAATTCACAGAATGAAAACCATTACAAGGAATATGGTCCCTCTGTTTGGCGGTCCTTGGGCATCATTAATTGCTGAGGCTAGTTCTCTAATTATAAACGAATTCTAAAGAAATATTAAACCTCAAAGATTATAACTAATCTGATTAGTAAGACTTTGGGATTAGGTAGAAGAAAATAAGTTAATAAGAAGATAAGAAATAAAAAGTTGAACCTAAGGAATTATACAATGGACTATACAAGTAAATGGGAAATATTAGTTATCCATAAGAACAAGAGATGAGTTCTGAGTAAGAGAAATTCTTAACCACTAATTGAAGTTTGTTCTGAGAACCAATTTCAATTTAGTGCTACAGATGTTTGTTGAGGCCTTGTGTTCGCAGAAGGCACTGCTAGGCATAGTAGTGGCATACCATGGGTGAGAGTGAAGTCCTCTAGTGTGCCATTGGGTTGTATATAATAACTAAAATTATAAAAAGTCCACAAAATCACCTAGAATCCCAAAGAAGCCAAAGGTCTAGGTCAACAGTACAGATCAACAGGAAAGTACTTGTCTGGCAGGCACAAGGTACCCCAGGGGATGGAAAACCACTCCAAAAGTTAGAGGACATGTATTAATCAAAGCCGAAAAATTCCAGAAAAGCCTTTAGAAGGAACTGTGTGGTTCTATGAGCATTAGCAAGTCTTCAGAAGACCACTGCATCCAGTCTGGCAGTTCATTGTCTGGAACCTGTGTTCACATATAGGCTGTCAGCTCACAAATCAAAAACACTTAGGCAGAACAAGTTTCCAGGGTCATCAACATATAAATAATGTATTTGAGGATGCTGGTCCCCAAACACAGACCCTGAGCTAACTCCTACCCATCAAGGATAATCACGGGGTAGAAGCTAAGAACTGCAATGCAACCCTCCATTGAAGACATCAGAAGCCTGGGGCTCTTAGGCTTAAGGAGAGGTGAGAGTCACATCCCTCAGTTCTGCAAACAAAGAAGAGTTGTTGACATCCTGGGGAGATAGGCTGACCTTCTTCGGGCTGCTCTGCAATGTATCCAGAACCCACTACACAATAGGGGTGCATTGAAGTGCCAGCACTGACTGGAAATGAACCAGCTTCAGCACCTGTGTGACCTGAGTTGTGTTAACTTCATCTCTCCGGGCCCTAATTTATTTATCTGTTACATAAGAATAGGATTTACTTAATAGGGTGGTTACCAAAGGTTTTTTATTCCAACTATAATTTTGATATTATTTTTTACTATGGGATTTACTAGATTTATTTTCACTATGAATTATTAAATGTTACATGTAAAGCATATGTTGTTTGCCATTTGAGAGGCTCTATGTTTAAAGTCCTTTTAGGAAAAGTCTATAGCGCTTTTAATATTACTCAATACCTCATGGCCTCAACCCTTCACAGTGCAACCGAACCACATAGGGGCCAACAGAGTCTTCTCTGGGCCCCAGAGTTTCCTCTTATATTTATATTATTCTGACTGGAAATAGCAGTAGTACATTAATTTGAAGAATTTCTTTTGGCTCTGCTGAGCAATAGGATTATCTAACAGAGAGTAGTAGCCTAGTCAGTCATCTTAAAGAGTTAGGAGGAAGAGGAGGAGGTAGTAGTGGTGGTATTGGGGGCGGTGGTGGTACTAGGAGCTGGAACGCACATCCCAGGATTCCTCATGATAGTCTGAAATGGGGCCTGGGCATTAGCACTCTTTAAAAGCTCAGGTCAAAACATTTTCTGGAATCTTCTTCTGGACTCCCCTCCACTCCTCAGTCCTTGTGATCTCTATTGAAAGATCTAAGAAGACAGACTTGAAGAAATGAGGACAATAAAATAGGTGAAGCTTATTATACAGCAGTATAAAGAGCTAGTGGGGCAAGAATGTGTTAATCATCAGATTTCCAAGAGAAAAACCAGTTCTACAATTTTGAGCCAAATTTGAAGCAAGCGTTAATTAAATACTGACCAGGATGGACTCTGCTCAGGTCCACTCTGTGGAATCCAAGTGAGGGGCATCAAGTCACGTGTTGTAGGGGCTTTTTAAGGGCAAAACCATATAGCCACTGCATTTCCCATGTGGCTTTATTTTTCAACAACTACAACTCCCAGCATTCCAGGAAGTTACATAATACTTGGACAGGTGGGGCTTACAGGTAGATTTTGACTCTTAAATTCCCTTACTTGAGTTGTATCCTGGGTAAAAATTCTTGGCTCTGTGATGGGTCCCTGTTTATATTGGGATCTAATAACCATCAGCTGCAGGGTATCCAGATAGGAATTATCATTTAGTTGAAGCAAGAGCCAGCAGTAATTAAGAGAAGCAGAAGGGCCTAAGGCCCTGTGGTATAGTTACTAACCAAAAGGAGCCTGGAAATGGACACCGCACCAGTCATTTATTCCATCTCATGTCCCATTTTTTGAGTGCATCCAGATTATGATCCTGAATGGTTTATATAGAAATAATAATAATTTACAATTTTTTTATTTAAGACCTTTATTAACAGGTGCTTGCAGTTTGTTGACTTTATTTTTAAATCAAGTTGTAAACTTTAATTACAAATTTAAAATGAAGTTCTTAAAAATCTCAACTTGACCAGATATTAAATAACCAGGGCTGTTTTTTTTTTCCTTAAAAAACACGTTTGTCATTACCAAAAAGAGACATCTTTAGGTAAAAATAATAAAATAAAAAAACCCACGCTGCATAGATAATGCAGATAGTTCTACTGCATCTGGTCAACGGGCAAAAAGCAAGCACTTCAGGTCTTCAGCTCCAATCTTAGTTCATTTCTTATTGCTGGAATTTCATATTCATGTCTTCTTGTTGGATGACCAAACCTGATGACGGTAGAGATGGTAAGCCGGCATTTACTTGGCCCCGTCCTGTTCAGCCTCGGGAGGGGACGACTTCTCAGCTGGTGGGTAGGCTGCTTTTGTCTCTTTGTCACCTTGTGGTTTAGGGTTCTCTGGGCGTCTGCGTAGGTAATTGAAGTTGCGGCGATACCGACGTTGAGGTGGCTGCTGACCTTGGGTCTCATCTCCTTGATTTTCCTTGTCCTCTTCAGTGCCGTCCTCTCTAGGCTGTCTTTGGCGAGGAGGGCCCCTGCGGAATCGCGGTCTGTAACCCCGATACATATTCTGCCTCACTGGTCTACCTTGCTCTCCTGCACCCTGGTTGTCAGCACCCTCCATCACTTCTTCTTGCACAGGCGGGTTGGAATACTGTGGTCGACGCCCATAGGGTCTCCGCATGTAGTAAGGTGGGAACCTTCGCCTCGATGGGCCATAGGGCCGGTGCTGTTAGGCCTGTCCTTCAGGAGCGCTTTCCGATCCCTCATTCTTTTCCCGACGCTCACTATTCTGGTAGTTTTGCTGGTAATTCCGTGGAGGACCCCTACGACGTGGATAGCGTCTATAATGGTTATGGTTGGCTGCGTATTTACTGTACACATATTTATCTGTAACATTTGCTGCCTCCGCACCCTTTTCTCCTTCAACAACATCAAACTCCACAATCTGTCTCTCCATCTCCTACACTGCGAAGGCACTTCCTGGGGTAATTCTTCTTTATGGCAGTCTGGTGTACAAATACGTCTTCCTTGGTATCATTCCTGTTGATGAAACCGTATCCGTTCCTTATATTGAACCATTTTACTGTTCCCAAAACCTTCGTTGCGATGACTTTCTTGTCCGCGCGGCGGAGCTGAGGGCAGCGGCGGGGGCCGCGGGCGGCTGCTGGGTCTCTGCCTCACTGCTCATGGTTGTGGTGGTGGTAACTGGGGCCGGCGGATCGGCTGCGGCTTCTCCCAGGTGTGGTGGTGACTAGGCCAGCAGCAACAGTGGGGCTCTCAGGGCTCTCTGGGGTCCGCCAATAATTTATTCTTAAAGCCATATAACATCTCTTTGTTCTACAAAAAACAATCTAAATGTATGATCATATTATAGAACTATTATAGTTAATGAATAAATCTGGGCCCACTTTTCTGGTATGCCAATTGGTGTTATAGAAGCCATTTTGTCCCCTATGCCAGGGAGTTTCCTTTTGACAGCATGAAAACCTAGTACCTGGGGAAGGTCAAGAGTCTGAAGACCAGGCTGGAGAGATGGTTCAGTGGTTAAGAACACTGTCTGCTCCTCCAGAGGTCCTGAGTTCAATTCCCAGCAACCACATAGTGGCTCATAACCATCTGTAATGTAATATGATGTCCTCTTCTGGCCTGTGGGTGTATACGCAGGCAGAGCATTGTATACATAATAATAAATTAACTGAAAAAATTTTAATTAAAAAAAAAAGAGTCTCAAGAACAGGGGAGAGACACCATTCTCAGGAATAGACAGGTGGGGAAACAGACTGTATTTATCTGGAGTCCATTTGACTTGTGACAGGTAGATCCAAGTCTTATGACTTCTTTGGCTCTCTGAAGCCTATATGAATTTTTAGTTTATAAACGAAGATAAAAGTTTTAGACATATTAGTATTAATCTGCACTGAGCGCCACATTGTAAGATAGCTAGAGTAGATTCATATTTTTGAGTCCTAGCAAAAACTATAGCTTTGGACTAGAAAGCATGAACATTTTTTTCCTCTGTCCAGAGAGCTGGATATATGTTTTTATTCCAATGGAAAGCTCCCTTAAGTCTATATTTAGACAATCAAAAAACTTTAAATCTTGAGCTTGTGATTGAATAGTAAGTAGTCAGTGACCTGCTAGCTTATCAGAAATCCATTCACCAATTAAAACTCTGAACCTTTGAAATTTTAGTACTTAAAACATTTCCCATCCTTATGTATCTTAAATCATTTTCTTATATCATCAGGACTTACTTAAGTTTTCATATCTTCAGACCTTTCTATATCTTCGAACATTTTATTTCCACCTAATCATTTATCAAAGACACGAGTAGTTATTGAGAAAAGTCATTTCAAGGTATGATCCTTTAATGAAAAGTTATACCTGAAGCCTGTTAGCAAGGCAACCTATCTGTCTTTTCTTAACAAGAGACCTAGTAACTTTAGACGAACTAACAAGGTGGCTACAGCCTGAGGGAAAGGAGCTGATTTTCTGCTGCCAACAAAGCTATAGTTAGCCTGGTCATAAATGCCACCAGAGACTTGAAAGGATAAATTATAGCAGGAAAGTATAATACAAATGGTCTATATCAATTACAATGGCAGAGACCAGTCCATTACCTAAACAGTCATCCCAGGCTCTTGTCACCATGACGTCGTTTGAGGCATGGAGGTATTAGGGTACCATCAGTTTCCAGCCACCAGACCCAGACAGTGAGATGCTTTCCTGTGCAGGAGGAACATGGACCAGTGTTCCAGTGGTCTAACTCTTATTGGTCATCTCTTCAGTCACCCCAAGTCAGAAAGACGGGTACAGATAGAAGGCAAGACACAAAGCCAGAACAATAAAAAAAAAAAAAAAACAAAACAAACAAAAACCCAAGACAACACCAACAATTGGAGTGACTTAGAAGTCTACCAGTCTGACCAACCAAGAAGAGTTCTCTTAGCAAATAGGAGTCTGCTCTACAGCCTCCCCACACAACCCAGATGCTAAGAACCCATCAGAGGCCAGGCCTCCCTGAGTTCTCAGCTCCTGGACCCACTCTGGATCTCCCCAAGCCCTAAGCTTGACCTCCAGTGTCATGGAATGCCTCTATAGTTCCTAGGCTCTGTTGTATAGTGTAGGGATGGAATCCTGTTGACAGGCACAAGGATGTGAGGTCTCTTCAAATACTTTGGCTTCCAGTCTTACCACGGAGTCCTCAGAGCTCCAAGGCAAGTCAGAAGACAAAAACTGGTGGCTCTGGCTGAACTCCAATTAGCCAGAAATAGCCAGTGGCTGTGGGACATTTCCCTTTACCCTGAATCAGGGTAGGGGAGTTATATAAACCTCATCAGATTCTTCCTGATTCCCACATCAAGATACCTAATAAGCAGAATTCAGAAACCAGGCAGAAAAAAGAAGCTATGATTTATCCAAAGGAAGCTCCCATAAAAAATGCTTGCTATCTCCTTTTTTGAGCATAGCCATTCATTGGGGGATGGGAGTGGGTAGGAAACGCCTGTCTCTGAAAGACTGACAGCATGCCCTAAAGCTTTGGATTAGCATTCCATGGTACACACTCAAGGCAGCCCAGGGGTTCCAAAGTGAGGAGCCTAGCTCCAGAACTTGAGGTGGAATTTTTTTTCTTCTATCTTGCTTTGGCCTCTAAATGTTAATCCTGAAACTCATGAGAGAAAAACCAGTTCCACAATTTTGAACAAAATTTGAAATAAGCTTTAATTAAATAGTGACCAGGATGATGTCTAGTGAGGTCCATCCAGTCTCTAGAATTCCAGCCAGTGGTGAAGAATTGCATGTTGTACAGACTTTTTAAGAGCAAAACCACAAGGCCACTCTATTTCCCATGTGGCTTTGTTATTTTTCTATTTATTTATTTATTTATTTATTTATTTATTTATTTATTTATTTATTTATATGAGTGTTCTATCTTCGTGTACACCTGTAAGCCAGAAGAGGGCATCAGATTATATTACAAATGGTTGTGAGCCACCATGTGGTTGCTGGGAATTGAACTCAGGACCTCTAGGAGAGAAGTCAATGTTCTTAACCACTGAGCCATTTTCCAGCCCTGGCTTTGTTATTTTTCAAGAACTACAACTCCCAGCATTCCAGGAAATTATGTTGTCCTTGGGCAGGTGGGTTTCACAGACTAACTTTGGCTCTTACAAGTGGACAAATGCCAAAGGAACCACTGCAAAGAGAAACACTCTCACCATGTGAGAGTGATAATGGCTAGAAACCATTGTATCAATCTATGTAAAAAAAAAAAAAAAAACTATGTTTTTAGGCAAATCTTATATGTGTAAAGTTTCTGGAACCCAGGAAAATGGCTCAGCCAATAAAGGTACTTGCTGATCTTTGTTTTATTCTAAGAAGACATTTAAAGGTGGAAGAAGAAAACTGATTCTATACAGTTGCCCTCTGATATTCATGTGTGTACTATGATATACATACCTGCACACACACACACACACACACACACACACACACATATACAAGTAAATATGTATATACAGAAATAAATAAATACTTTAAGTTTCTAGAATTGACAGGTTTCCTGAAGGTTGTTTTACTGTCTAGTGATTGACAAATCCATTGGGCTGACTTGATATCTCTCTCTCTCTAACTATTATATGTATGTGGATGTTTTGCCTGTATGTTTGTCTCTGCACCACCTGCTTACAGTGCCCAAGGGGCCCAAAAGAAAATGTCAGATACCCTAGGGCTGGACTTGCAAATGGTTGGGAGCTGCCATGTAGGCAGTAGGACTCAAACCCTAGGTCCTCTGTAAGAACAGCCAGTGTTCTTAACTCCTGAGACATCTCTTTAATCCCTTGACTTGATTTTTACAAGAGAGGGCAACAGTGTAAACTCATTTTTCACTAGACAGGAATCTTATAAGGCTTGGGGCCCCAGGAACCAGGTTCAGGTAGTCATCCATTAATGGCTTTCCTGACAGGACTCAGGAAGGCCTACCATTCCTGTCCTGCTTTTATGAGCACTTGATTGAGATAAGAGTTTGGGCATGTTTCAGCCCTGATATCTTCCTGGCTACCTAATAAAGACCACTGCCAAGGAGAATGACATCTAGGCTGCTGAAGCTGTTCCTTCAGTGCAAACTCCCAGCTTTTGGACCTAGAAATTAGTGTCTCAACAAACCCAAGAACAGCAAGTGAAAAACTAGAGACTGCTTCCAAGAAGCCAGAACGTTCCCTGCAATATCTTGGATGACCAGCCCTAAGCTAACTAAGTCATGGCTTGGTCTATATGAGCTAGGGTTATATCAGACTGGAGTAACAGAAATCTCAAAATTATAGTGGCATCAATGAGTACAAAGATATTTTCGCATAAGGAGAGGCGTGCAGAGTTTCTCAGACAAAGATAAAACCTATTCTGTCATTTTGCATATCATATGCACGCCATGCTCATGCCAGCCCACAAGGGGTGGGGGTGGGGGTGTGATGTCTCTTTAAATGAGGTCTTTGAAACTGCGTACATCCATCTGTTTATATCCCATTGGCCATCATTTAGTCCCAGTGGCTGTGTCTGCCTTCAAAGGAGTTTGCCAAATATAGGCTATACAAAAAAAAAACAAAAAACAAAAACAAAAAAGCCATGTACCATGGTAAAAACTGAAGGCCCTTAAAAGGGAAGGGACAAACAGCTTGTGCCCCAGGAGGCCTCGTTCCTGCCTCAAGCAGCCAGATTACAACTGCTGCTAAATTTCATGTAAACAAAGTGTTTTACTGCGGTCCCTCTGAAAACCGCTGCCATGAGGCCATTTTTCTTGCATACCAGGTTTCAGCGCCTCCAGCTCCCAGTGCCCTTAGAAATCACCAGACCAGATGAGTTCTTCAGAAAGCCGACCCCTAAATCTCATATTGCCCAGTGTGGTTGAGCGAGTGCTCCCACCTGGAGAGAGAGGACAGTCCTTTCTCTCTGCAAATTAATTTTTTGGGGGGCGGGGTCCGATTCTGATGGCAGGAGGTCGCTCTTGCTCATTCTGGAAGCTGCAGATTATTTTCATTGGATCGTAAATATGTTGAACACTTTATTATACTAACCTTTTAAACCAGTTTTCTTGAGTGGCTACAAATCACAGTTCAAGGGCAAATTTTTAAGATTCCAGGGCTCCTGAATTCCTGGATGCTCCAGTTAAATACCTGAGCTTCTGAGTGGGGAGTTACAAAAAAAACTTTGCTACAAAATTCACTGCAAAGACAAGAAATGAAGCCCTCTGGCCTGACTCCTGGTTTGTCTTTTTAAATAAATAAATAAATAAATAAATAGTTACTCTTCACTCATCCAAGAATAAAGTAGTGGTCAGAATCCTTGCCTGCATTGACCCTTGACCCTTCTTGCTTCCCCAGTGTTCCAGGACCTGTGGCAGAGGGGTTCAGAAACGTGATGTTCTGTGCAAACAGCGCATGGCTGATGGCAGCTTCCTGGAGCTTCCAGAGACCTTTTGTTCAGCCTCCAAACCAACCTCCCAGCAGGTGTGCAAGAAAGATGACTGCCCCAGTGAGTGGCACCTCTCAGACTGGTCAGAGGTAAGTATACTCCTCAGGAGAACCCAAGGTATGAGAAGCAAGAGACGGCACCCCAAACACAGGCATACAGAAAAGAGACCAAGAAGCTCTCCTAACAGTGTGGAGTGGCATTGTGTAATGCCATTGGCCTATACCATAGGATGGATAAGGACTAGGCTAGGGGACCGATTTAATTATGTAAACCTACGTTCTGCAGCCAGCCCTTACCTAACAGTTGAAAATTGGAAATGTGAAATTATAAATGGGATTCCCCCTCGAACAAGAACAGAGCACAGGGCTCTCCACCTCTTCCTCCTCACCCTGACATTCCCACTCCATGGCCTCCTCCCAGATGTTCCTGGTCCCTGCTCAGGAAGGGCAAGGCCTCCATGGTTCTTCTCTTCCAAGTTTCTGGACAATAAAGGATGTGATTTATTAGGAAAAGAAGGCCAAGGAAATCCTGCCTCTTCGCTGTTAGTTTCCTGACTCTAAAACTTGAACAACTTCCCAGTGAGAGCACTTGATTTCCCCCATTGCTGTGCACTCGGGGAAGTGAGGGCCCCGTGCTTGCAGCTCCTGATGGTGCCTGGAGTTAAGGGATCGGGATCGCAAACTTATATCTCTACCTAACCTGCTTCTTGTTCTGACACTGGCATGAATTTGTTGACAGCCAGACTCAAAGATTCAACCCCACACTTGCCAGCCCCTAGAACTGTTTCAAGTTGTCTTTAACTACCCAGCTTCAAAGACTTGTGTGTCTTCCACAGAGAAGTCTAAAAACCATTTCTATTTGAGCAAACTCAGCAACTGGCAGACAGATCATACTCAAGGCCTTTATCTTTCTTGCCTAGAAGCATTCAAACTGGCTTTCTTGACCCATGGGTTTTTTAGTGTTTTAATATGCAACCCACAGTTTGGAGCTGCTGATGGTTGAAATGTGTGTCACAGAGATACTTCCAGACAGAAAAGGCAGCCTGTGGAAATTAAGACGCCTGGCCTCTCAGCGTGGAATTTTTGCTTTGTACATCTTCAGCCTATTTAGAGCCCATCTGATGGTGCCTACTGAGGGCATTGGGGTTGTGAAGGAGGCTAAATTATCATCATAATTTATCAGAAAAAAATTACCTCTGGCTGTGTCTCACCCCAGACGATTCAGAACAGAAAGGAGAATGGTTATTTTTTGTATTTTAGAAACAATTTGTATTTCAGCTGGATACAAGAATGGAAGGATAGAGGAAAAAAGTGTGCATATTTAAGTGTGTGTACACAGACATGTTGGTTTCCGGATTTTTCAAAGGACTGTAGATTTGGGTGGATGGATATATATATATATATATATATATATATATATATATATATATATATGAAGTCATACTTTAAAATATCTACACAGAAAAGAGCTCTGGTATGTGTGCCAAGTGGCTGTGGTAAAGTGTCTGTTGAGTGATGGGCTATCATGGATAGGCAGTTGAGGAAGGACTATATGTGCATACTAATTGCCATGTCCTCCATCCTCCTGACATCTGTGGTCTTTGGAGGATGTATCTAGAACATGGAACATTTATAAAAAGTGATTTGAAGAGGGAGGGAAGGTGGGAACGGGAAGATACGAGCAAGGGGATAACAATCAGGATGTAATGTAAATAAATTATAATAAATTTTTTAAATGAAAACAAAAAGTGATTTGAAGGAAGGCCCCTATGGTTTGAGCACCAAAGGAAGGAGCTTACTGAGCTGGATCACATGAAGCAAAGACGACCTTTAGGCCAGGATCTTGTAGAGTTAAGAGTTCAGACACAAAGACAAGCAAACCTGGCTCCAAACCCTAGCTCTGTCTCTTATCGACCGTATAACATAGGGCTCATTGCTTAATCTCTCTAACCCTTAGTTTGATTGTCTTCAAAATGGACATAACAGCATCCATTATGTAAGCAGATTCTTGGCTAAAAGAGGGATAGAGTTCCTGTGTCTAGCTAAAGTTAACCCCTGTTTATGATGGCGCCTCTCCTGCTTCTGGACTCATTTTCAGAAGGAAGGAGAAACTAGGTAGTAAACACTGTGTTGCCTTCAGTGGCTGGGCTCAGGGCTGTAGTCTAGTTCACCCCCTCAGGCTTTGCTGGTCTGGGGCAGGCAGCAGGTGTGATGAAAAGGGTCACAATTGGGAAGCTAGGAGGAGTTAGTCCTTATCTAAAGCTGTGAGTTAACTGGGTTGATGAATGGAATTGCAGGCATTGAGGAGAGACAACCTCCCAATCACAGGAACAGCTCGGGGCTTCCTGGCTGCCAGCCTAGCTTCTAGGTTCAGTGAGAGAGAGAAAGGGAGTTATGTGGTGTGACAAAATAGAGCACTGTATGTCATCTTCTCGTTTCCGTGTGTGCAGTGAACAAATACAAGTTCACATGTGTGTGCACACACACACACACATACACACACACACACACTTTTAAAATCTAAAACAAATGAGAACTGTGTGGCTGAATTAGGAGTGAGATGACAGGTCTCTACTGGTGAGTGTCCCCTTCACTAAGAAGCAGCCCCTGCATCACCTCGTCACCATGGTTACCAGGCTCAACTTCAGCTTAGCTTCCCTACTTCAGAGATGTGGATCTTGATGCTAGAAGTGGTACTTGACGATTAAAGTCAGCTGGCTTTGGCCTGCAGTTTGGCTAGCGGTCTGTTTTCCCACTTGACCAAACCAAAAGGGCCATGTTTTAAAGCTTTCAGGCTCCTTGCCTTGTGCCACCTGATCCTTGGATCTGGCACTGTCATTTGCGTTCAAACAGGTGTCAGATAGAATCTGGAATCCATAATCCTCAGGCAACACAGGCAGGGGGTTGATCTCAACCCGCACTGGTCTTCTCTTTGGCATCTTGAATCTCTGTTGGGGTGGCAGATGTCACAGTCTTTCCCACAGATGAGTGTCACTTCAATGTACTCACATGTAAAACTTCAAAGTCGAAGCTAGTTTTCTGTTGTTTTTACTGTCCTCTTTCCAGCGGCATGCTGCCATGACCCAGGTTCAGGCCTCCATTGTCTGAAGCAGAGGCTGTGGTAGCCCCTGCATTATGTCTCGTCTCCCCTCCCTTCCCCTCTGCACAGTGTTGCCAGATTCACCTTCTCAAACACCTCTTTCATCATGTCACTCCCCGCTTCACGGACTCCCATGGCTCTGTGGACCGATTCCAAACCTGTCTGAAAATGAAAGGTCTCCAAAGTCCCTCTCATACTCCTGACTACACTCACCTCAGCCACTAGTCAGCAAAACTGGTTTGGTCTTGCCCCAAGCCCACGCTGAACTTGCACACTGATTCCTTCTACTTTGTTCTAGGAAGTTCTCTGCTTGTCATCTTACCCCTGTTGTGCTTATGCCACCCAAACCCTCCCCATCTTGGAAACATAGGTCAGGAAATCCCACTAATTTTATACTATCTCAATACCTGCTTCCTACTGTTACACTTTTACTAAATTCCTTAACTACTATCTCTTCTATAAACAACTTTATTGACGTATAATTGACCTATTACAATATTCTATTTAATTCAGTGGTCTTAATATTTGTCTATGCTGTAGCACATATAAGGACTATGTTTCTTTATATGGCTGGATAACATTCCATTAATATAACTACTCTGTGCTTTGTTTAATCTATCCAACGATTAATGAGCATTGAGTTGTCTACTTCTTGGTTATGAAAAGCAGTTGAATGTTGTTAAATAATGCCTGTACAGTTGTGAACATCTGTACATATTTGTATGGATGTGTAGAATTACTGGGTCCTATAGTAAATTTTCTTTTTATCAAAACTAATAAGCTCTTGCCTTTATATTCCTACCAGCAATGTAAGGGGGTAGGGTTCTCATTATTTTCCCCTAACCTCACCAACACTTACTATTATTCTTTCTTCTGATATGGCCAGTGCAGTGTTGTGAAATAATAGCTCATTGCCATTTTGATCACATTTCCCTGAGGTCTTACTTCCTTTTAGCAGTGCATTTGACTTTTGCCTCCTCGTTTGAAAGACTGCCCCCCAAAGTAGATTCGCAACAGTTATCTAATTAATAGAAGGCATATCATTTATTGGGTTTAAGTTGTCTTATCTTGCAGTCTCTTATTTAACTCACAGACTTGTAAAATAGGCATAAAAAAATAGACACAGTGCAGAGAACTTCAGTAGCTTTCCAACTATTGAAAAACTGAGCTAAGATCTGAACCTAGGACTCTGTTTCTGTGACTCTATAAAACCTAAGCCATGTGTAACTAAGAATGGGTTAACTGCTTATAGGAACCCTTATAATTCTGAGTAATACAGAGTGTTAGAGGGCAAAGCGTGGTTGCAAGACAGATATTCTACATTATTATAAATATTTCTCTTTCGGTGGCTGACACTTTCCCTGACATATCATAGTGAATTTACAGGACCAAACAGAATAACCATGTGACTCTAGTTCAGTGGTTCTCAACCTTCCTAATGCTGTGTGACCCTTTAATTCAGCTCCTCATGTTGTGGTGACCCCCAAACCATAAAGTTTTGTGGTGGTTGTTTTTGTTGCTACTTCAAACTGTAATTTTTCTACTGTTATAAATTATAATGTAAATATGTGATATAGAGGATATCTGATATGCCACCCCTTTGAAAGGGTCATGTGACCCCCAAAGGAGTTTGTGACACACAGGCAGGGAACCGCTGTTCTAGTGAAGGGACTCTCATACATGTACCCTTTCTTCCTCCACCAGTGCTCTGTGAGCTGTGGGGAGGGCACCCAGACTCGAAGTGCCACTTGCCAGAGAGTGCTGAAAACTGGGGTCTCCACTGTTGTCAATTCCACCTTGTGTCCTCCCCTGCCTTTCTCTTCCTCCATCAGAGCTTGTATGCTGGCAACCTGTGCACGTGAGTATGCCAGCGCTCTGGGGGTGGGGTATCGAACCCCATATAGCCGCTAGGCAAGGACCTTCCCTGAGCCTCGGAACAGTGGGGCATTGTGGGACAGCAGAGCCCAAGGACAACTGGGGCTCGAGTGCTTAGCTGGAGATGGAAAGGGAATCTTGGTCACTCTGTTTCCAGGCTGAGTTCTCTTCCACCCTGGAGCGACAGTTTGCAAGGGTAAAACAAAGGCCAGCTGCTGGTATGCTAAGATCTGGAAGCTGGGGACGCTGCTCATTTCTAGGGAAACATGATGTTATCCAATCTGGGGTTTTACACAGCTCTAAGCACACGTGTTCTGTGTCATATTAATCCCTAGAGTTGTGACACTTCTGGGCTCCCCTCTCCGTAAACATTAGGACCCTGGTCCTTTGCATAGCCCAGAGGGTAGACAGAGAAATAAGCTCCTCTTTGTCTTCTGCCTGCCTCTCTTTATGATGCTGTTTTTCGTGAGAACTGCCTTTCAGCTGGGCTCCCTGCACCTCCACCTCTTCAGGTCCTGTGGTGCTGCCCCACACCGCAACTCACCAGCGCTCTAGGTTTTGACATTGGAAAAGCTCGATGATCCACTGCTGGTGGCCAGCTCCCTCCTGGTACCCAGGCAGTGGTAAATGACAGCCCTGAGCGAAGTCAATAGAAGAATTCTTCCCCCTTGTATTTTCTGCCCCCTAACTTCTCTTAGTGGTCCTATCTCACTTGGTTTTTCCTGTTCTTGGTTCTTTTCCCTTCCATCTGGTAATCCCTCTTACACCAGGGCCTGGGAGGCCTTCCACCAAGCACAGCCCACACATCGCAGCTGCACGAAATATATACATTCAGACCCGCAGGCAGAGGAAGCTGCACTTCGTAGTGGGAGGATTCGCTTACCTTCTTCCCAAGACTACCGTGGTGCTCCGGTGTCCTACGCGCAGATTCCGCAAGCCCCTCATCACCTGGGAGAAGGACGGCCAGCACAGCATCAGCTCCGCTCATGTCACTGTGGCCCCTTTTGGCTACCTGAAGATCCATCGCCTCAAGCCTTCCGATGCCGGCATCTACACCTGTTCTGCAGGGCCCGCCCGGGAGCAGTTTGTGATTAAGCTCATTGGAGGCAACCGCAAGCTCGTGGCCAGGCCCCTGGGCCTTTGGAGTGATGAGGAGGAGGAGGAGTCCCTGCAGGTGAGGAAGGCCAATCCAAAGGAGGCCTTGCAAACCCACAAACACCAAAACGGCATCTTCTCTAATGGCAGCAAGGCTGAGAAGCGGGGTCTCACTGCAGACCCTGGGAACCGCTATGATGACATTGTGTCTAGGCTATTGGAGCAGGGCGGCTGGCCAGGAGAGCTTCTGGCCTCATGGGAGATGCAGGACTCCACAGAAAGGAACGCATCCTCTGAGGAGGATCCCAGTGCTGAACAGGCCCTCCAGCATCTCCCGTTCACCATGGTGGCCGAGCAGAAACGCCTGGATGACATCCTCAGGAACCTGTCCCAGCAGCCCGAGGAGCTACGGGACCTCTACAGCAAGCACCTCGTGGCCCAGCTGGCCCAGGACATTTTCCGCAGCCACCTGGAGAACCAGGACATGCTTCACAAGCCCTCGGAGCAGAGGTTTTCTCCCGTGGCCATCCCGCCTCATAAACACGTTTCTAGCTTCAGCAGCTCCCTGAGGAGTTCATCTGGGGAGGCCGGGGCCAGCTCCCGCAGGCCTCACCGCAAGCCCACCATCTTGCGTAAGATCTCAGCTGCGCAGCAGCTCTCCGCCTCCGAGGTAGTCACCCACCTGGGGCAGACTGTGGCTCTAGCCAGCGGGACCCTGAGTGTGCTTCTGCACTGTGAAGCCGCAGGCAACCCAAGGCCGACCATCCACTGGACCAGGAACGGAGAAGCGGTTCAGCTCAGTGACAGGTGAGCCTCATAGACCCCCTGGTCTAAGAAGGGTTGGGGAAAGGAAAGGAGGGGCCCAGGAAGCAGCCCCTAGCTTTCAGACCTGTTTCTGCTAGATAGTATTTGAGTAAAAAAAAAAAAAAAACAAAGCATTTCATGTCTCTGAACAGTATACTACCATCCCTCTAACCGATCAACACTGCTTCCCCATGCCACCGTTTTAGGAGCCCAGAGATGGAGGGTGTCCCTCCGGATAGCTTTGAATTCTGGGTAGAAGAACACTGTTCTGAGCCACAGTGTTATTGCTTTTTGTGCCTCATGAGCTGAGCATCGAACAGCTTGGACACGAGGACCATCTCTACATTTGCTTAGTCCCTCAGGGCTGCAGAGAGGGCAGCTAGCATCAGGCAATCCTATCCTCCATCTGTGCTGAGCCAGGCTGTTGTCCTAGGAAGTTTTTACCCTCACTTGGACCTGTGACTGTGTATCCTGATGTCTCGTGATGTGTCTGTTTTGGTAGGTTACTGTTGGGGTGACAGCGTGTACTATCACTGGGCCCCTTGGGCCAAAGCCATTCACAAAACTAAAATTATCAATGGTAAGAGAAGCAATAGCCATCACATTCTTAGCACTACCGATGTACCAAGAACAGTGCTGCCTTTTCAACGTGTTCGCTTCAGTTTTATATAGCTGGAGTGGAGTGGAGTCCTGACATTTTGCCAGGCCATCTCCGAGGTCACTGGAACCCCTTTCACTCATTTAGTGGTGACCACAGAAGCTCAGAACCCAAGCGCTGTCGAGACAAGAGTAAAGGCCCGAGTGCAGTGACTTCAGTACTGCCCCCACATGTCACTGCTGAGTGCTCCTCAAATTGGGGTTCGGTGGTCAGACAACTTAGAAAAGTGCTCCGTTAAAGCTAAACAGATGTGTTTACTGCTGCATTTTATGTCTGTTTTTTAATATAGCACTTGATTTTTTATTATGAAAGTAATAAAATGGCTATAAAGCAATTCATATGATATCCAAATCAATAAAGTAAAAAGTGCAACTTCCCCTCGTCCCCAGTCTTAGTCCCCAGAGACCATCGCTCGTAATGATTTGGTACACATCCTTTTAGAGTCTTTCTGTGTTTTATTGGGCTATATAAACCCATCTACACACTTAGGATTCGGTTTTTAAATGGGATGTTAGTCATGCTCAGAACCTTTGACCAGGTTTTATTTCATGTGTTTATAATAGTGTGTAGAGCTCCATATCGCCTTTTTAACAGCTGATTACTGTTCCTGAATGTACTTAACAATTCCCCAACTGAAAATTATTTGGGGGTTTTCACTTTTCTTAACTTTTAAGCATCCCAATGAGTGCTCTCACTTTCCAAGAAGATAATGTCATGTGTAATGCTTTCAGAGTACTGCTTTGATCACACACACACACACACGTGCACACACGTACACAGACACACATGCACGCACACATATGTGCACACACACAAGCTTAGTAATTTCAGAAACAATGAATTTCTGAACAGGCACTTGGCAAACACTACCTAAGGTGAGAGGGATGCACCAGAGGCTATGGACAAACAGGGTACTTTTTATATATATTTCTTTTTTATGTGTATCAGTGTTTGCCTGCATGCATATATGTGTACATCATGCAGTGTTTGCCACCATGAAGATTTTCTTCCCTAGATCTAACCTTGAAAATGCTTTGTGATGCAAATTAATTACACGCAATCAAGGGAAAAACCTAAGGCTCTATTTCTGATGCTTGACATTATAATGTTTGCAATTTATCCTGCTGGCTACTAACAAATATGGCTGTGACTTGGTTTTCTATTTGAGGAAAGAGAATGAATGTATCTGTGCTCAAATCATGCATGAGTCATGGGACTGCCATGGGGACAACTTTGCTGTGAACTCTTGGTGACCCTTTCAATGTTGGGTGTCATTGCTTGTCTCTCTCACTTTGTCATCGTAGTTCAGAAATGCTCATTCCATTTCAGACAGAGATGTGCTGAAATGTCCAGGGCGATGGTTAGTTCAGTTGGTCTGGTTTTGTTTAGTGCCCAAATCCACCTTCCTAGGAGTCTGTAAGATCTAGTTGCTTATTGGTCTGTTAGACTTTCTAACTTATTAAAGGATATAATAAATATCCTGGACTATCAAGAATTGGTCAAGGCAGAAAGAGAGCCAAACCTTGACATGAGAAAAACTAGTTTTGCCAAAGAATGAATAAAAATTTAGATGCCATTGGCACATGATACAGGTAAAATTTATTCTATGAGATGAATTCACATGATTCTTAAAGCACACGTTGACTTCTCAGGCAGTAGTTTCCAAGGTGTCCTGAGTCTGTTGTGACAGCCTGGTTCATGGTGATCCTCTTTTTCTTCTTCCTTTATTCTACCAGCCCTGCTGCAATAGACCTGTGTGAGATGCTGAGGATGGTGGGGAAGAAGATTAATTGCTTATTGATGAAACTCGCAGTCTATTTAGGAAACCAAAGGGATAAGTACAGCATTGGTCATGCTAACAGAGCAATATGCCCAACTACTCATACATGTCAACTCCCTGGGAATCACTGTGATGAATGGACCAAAAGTGCATACATTAGAACCATATCCTAATAGTACACATCAGAGAGCGCTTTCCTGACCATGCCATGAAAAGCAGGTACCCCTCCCCAGCCATTCTCTAGCCCTTTAATTCTGGTATTTGACTTACAGGCGTTTATGATTATTTGATACATCATATATTCATTTGTTAGTTGTCTATCCATGATGGCACAGCCTTTCTTTACTACTCTAATTCCACCAAAGAGATACTAAATAATACAAAGAAAGGGACAGGAAGAAAAGAGAAGGGAAAAAAGATAAACATGTACACACAAAACAAAAATAAGCAAGAAACAATGGTAATAAGTGCTTGGGCACAAAAGTTAAACTGTGATAGAAGATGCCTTGGTGACCTCTTTGGACATATACTCTAAGACAATGTTGTTTAAACCAAAATCCAAATGATGACCAGTGCTCAGAATGTGTTACTAAGAGAAAGAGGCTTTCTGTACAAAAGGCAAGGTATGCAAAAACTCTAAGGGAAAAATGAGCCTGTTGTGTTGTAGGACCCCGAAAGAGGCTCATTTGGCTACAGGGAGGAATGGAATGAGGTCATGGGGTGAAGCAGAGTCCCAGGGGAGCTTTGGCTTCTAAGGATCAGGAGAACATTTAGGGGAATCGTAGGCAAGAAAGCAAGTGACACAATCTAATCTCCAGTTTTACGGACTCGCATGCACTCTTCTGTAGCACGGGAATTGTAGCAAAGTGTAAGCGGGAGCTAGGAGCCTGGTTCATTGCAGCAATCATTTGAATGTCATTAATACCTGCTGCGCAGTCAAATGATAGACCCTCGGTGGTGAGATGATAAATAAGGCATAATGCTGCTTTCCAGAAATTAGCATGCTAGCCTAGGTCCCAGTTCGTATGACATTCCAACAGGCAGAATACTTCCAACTTCTAAGCTTTGAAAACCCGGACTGTCCTCCTGTGGCCTGCATGAGTATGCACCTTCATACACATGTGCACAAACCATACCCAAACACATGTACAGAATAAGGGTTATTAAATGAAATAAAGCACCCTGACGTTAAACTAAGGTGCACAAGATCTCATGCTTAGTATTGAGAGAGCTGGGGTTTTCACACAGGTCATATATTTTTAAAAAATTGAAGAATGGTTTGTACATTTTAATAGGGTTATTAAAAACAAACAGAAATTAGAATATATATATTACATGTACTATATACTATTTATATGTATACATATACACACACACACACACACACACACACACACACACACACACATGTCACAGCAGTTGCTCTTGAAGCAGATGTTTACCTATTACTCCATATTTTTTCACCGTGCCACTTGTGAGAATATTTCTGGCAAACCTGCCTGTGCTGTTCCAAGACTCCTTCAGTAGCTTGTTGTCACTTGAGGATAAGCTCCAAATACCATTGGACAACACACAGCACCGTTTATCTCTAACATCCGCCCATCCCGGTAGCCTCATCTCTCACCAGGTCCCACCTCATGGCACTGAACTCTGCCCTTGAGCGATACCCAGTTTCTTGCAGCTTATGAATTTGCATGGGGCCCTCCTACCATTGTGCCTGGCTACTTTCTGCTCTTCTGCAAAAGAAGCCTACACCAAGGGCTATGTCCAATGACCCTTCCCTGCACAGGACCCTCATGGACCCCAGTCTGAAGTCTTTCTTACCCACTACCATTGTGCATCAGGAATAGCTCTCTGCTTTTCAAATTTACCTGCTGAATTGTGTTGATCTCCCAGATGTTTTAAAATGTGTCTTATTTTCCCCAGAGTTCTAAGAACATGTCATATACACAGAGGTGAAATGGAATCTCTAGTGGATGCCAGTGTGTAGAAGGAGGTTCTAATTGAAAGGAGGCCATGCTCTCTGTGGCTTTTATTTGGGATAGGCAGAGTCAGACAGTGACTTCTACTCCTAAGCCAGTGTCCTCTACCTTCCTAGTGCTGTAACCCTTTATTATGGTTCCTCATGTTGTGCTAACCCCCAACCATCAAGTTTTTTGTTGTTGTTGGTACTTCATAACTGTAATTTTGCTACTGTTATGAATCATAATATAAATATCTGATATGCAGGATATCTGATATGTGGCCCCTCCAGAGGGGTCATGACCCACAGGTTGAGAACCACTCACATTGCTCGCATGTTTGCTCCTGGAGACAGTTCAGAAAGTCCTCAGATTCTGTGGCACAGGATACATGACTTAAAATCATTGATATAATCAAATAAAAATGGGAAGCAGATACCTTCTGACATCCTACCTTCCATCACATCTGGACCCAAGGAGAAATCTCTATGGCCATTATTGGGCAGCCAATAATCCTCACAGTAACCCTTTGACATTACTATCCCAGCCTCACAGATGTTGAAATTGTAGTCAAGAGATGTCACACAAGCTTGCTCAAAAACCCCACAAGATGGAGCAGAGTTGGAGCTTGAGGCCAAGGCAATCTGAGATCTTTTCTGAGTTACATCTGTCTTCATTGAATTTTGCTTGGTGTCAACTAAATGGGCTTGCCATTGTTGGTAAAGAAACCATTGAAGCCAACAAAACCTGATGCAAATTATTACTAAGTATTCCAGCCAGCTAGCTTCAAATTTATAAGACTTTTATATTTCACTTATGTCTTAGGGGTAACCTTTTCTTATAGCTTCATCTTCACCTATATAAAGCCAGCTACTAATATGCACATTTAGGCGCACACTTGGCATTCAGTAAGCATTGCGATTGTTGTATCTATGTACCACCTGTATATGTCTACAGAGTTGTGTGCATGTATGCAGAGATCAAGACCATAAGCAAGAAGAGCCTAAATTATTTATTATTTAAGTATGCTTCATAAATCATCACATTTTTTGAGTTGAAATTCACCTGTACTTTTTAATAAGGTGAAGCATATGGCACATCTCTAGCTGAAAACTCAATCATATGGCCTTTCTTCCCATGTGATAACAAGAATTTATGTAATATATTAAAAAAGAATTCAGTATTCCTCACTCTGAATGCAACTCCAGAATCAGTACTTGTAATGACCACGCTGACATCCTTAAAGAGAGAAACAGCCACATTCTCCAAAATTGTCACGAGAGATGGGCACAACCAAATCCAGATGAAGTTTGATCTTTGCCTTCAAAGAACATCTACCTTTTACTGACCAAACCATAGCTTCAGGGACATATTTGCTGAAAGTGAGCCAGTAGCACGCGTTCCTTGTAGTTCAGCCAATGAAGGCCTTGAAGCACACAAGCAGGACTGCCCCTAAAGTTACAGAAGTTTTCAAAAGGACTACAGGTGAAGGTGAGGAAGATAGATGATTTGGAGAAAAGCCTTTTTTATTTTTAGGGGTGGAAGGCAGCTCGTAGGTAATAATCTGCAGAAACAGTTACTTGGAGAAAGAGAAAGCTGAGTCATTTCTTCCTCTTACTCTGCAAGCCTGTCCTCATCCCTTTCTTTTCACTGTGTCTACCCCTTTCTCCTACTCCCTCCAGGCCACTACAGAAGCCAGTAAAGGCAGTCAGGCTGGAATCAGAGCAACTTGGACATAAATTCCAGTTTTGCCACCTCATAAGTCAACCTTAACCTTTTAAAAAAACCTCGATTTCCTTGCTAGTTAAACTAAAATCATATCCAAAATTAAAATGCTATCAATAAAACCGGACACTTTTATTTTTATCTTTTAGATATCAAGTGTATGGACAGGTTAGATGTTAACCACTGTTGACAGAACCCTCAGATGGGCAACTTAAAAACACCAAAGCTTTATTTTGACTCATGGTCTTAGAAATCTCAGTATCTGTCTCTGCCCGCTGCTTTGGGCCTGTGTGTATCATGACAGGGTGCATGGCAAAGAAAGTTGTTCACTCATGGCAGCCAAAAAAACAAAAAGGAAAAAGGAGGGCGCAAGTCTCGGTAGCCCTTCAGGTCCACTTTGCTGTGTCCTAATTTCTCTCCCCACGCTGCACCTCTTAAAGATTCCACTGCCTCCCAACATTGCCCCAGGATAGTGAGCCACTTTCAGCATATGGTCCATGGAGGAAATCTTCCCAAACCATAGCCATAGAGAACCAAAGGAGAAAAAGAAAAGTCTGTGACATTCCAGACGCATGATGGATGCCCATTTGCCAGTATCCATGGTCATTCTCCCATGGTCTTCTGCCACATGACAAAGTAAGAAGCTTCACTCTTTTTTATTTACCGAGATATTATTTTATTTTATGGGAATTTCATACATGCCTGTAATAAGTTTTGTTCAAACCCATCCCCCTTCCTCACCACTATTCCTTCTCAACTTCATAAGCCCAGTGAGCCCATTTTCTGTCTGTGTGGTTGCAGGACAGTGCACTAGAGCACGGGTAGCCTCTGGGGCCACATCCCTAAAGAAAAGTGACTCTTCCTTTCTCAAGAGCCATAAATTACCAAATATCTCTACAGCTAGTGCAGGACCTCATGTGCCCCTCCCCGTATCCTTCTGGGATTCTAGCTTCCCTGATCTTGTGCGGATCTACTGGATAAAGCCACAGCTGCTGTGAATCCATGTGGGCAATGGTTCTATTAATGTGAGCCAAGTACTGTTTCACCACAGATGTCCACTACCTCTGCCTCATAGAATCTTTCCACCCCCTCTGCTAATGTGGTCACTGAGCTTTAGGGCTAGGGGTATGATATAGCTGTCCCATTTAGAACTGAGCATGCCACAGTCTCTTATCTTTGCATGTTGACCAGCCGAGGGCCTCTGCATTCATTCTCACCTTCTACTGTAAAAAGAGCACAAGAGAAGCCTTTTTTTTTTTTTAAGACAGGGTTTCTCTGTGTAGCCTTGGCTATCCTGGACATGCTTTGTAGACCAGGCTGGCCTCGAACTCACAGAGATCTGCCTGCCTCTGCCTCCCAGATTGCTGGGGTTACAGACCTGCACCACCACGCCTAACTGAGAAGCTTCACTGTTATTATGAGAACTATCTGGGCAGTTGTTGCTGCAGAGGATTCAATAGGAAGAAGTCTAAAAACATACCATGTAATGGGAAGGTATCAAAAGAGGATGCTTGCATCCTGCTGGCGGCCTCTGCTATTGTTAATGATCCAACAGAAGAGAGAAATCTGTAGGCTCTCAGTGGTATTCTGGCCAGAATGCTTTGGAAAATGTTCCAAAGCAGTGTTGAACAGGAGATGAATTAAGGAGTATTTGGAAAGCTTTAACTTGGGCAACACAGAGACTCCACAGATGGAAACTTCTCAGAATGGAAGAAAGAATGAGATGAGAAATCCCTCCAAGGTCAATCTCAGAACCACAGTTGAGAATAATGCTATATGTAAAAGTCATAAGTCCATGAAATCTACTTTCCAAGTTTGTAGATAATACAAAAACTGGAGGCAGGGACGATGGGAGGATGGGAGGGGGGAGCAAATAAACCGGTTTCAATTTGGTTTGGCTTACTTCCTTTATAGAACTAAAGGAAATGGAGATGACAAATGTTTTTCCCCAGTTGAAAAGTGTAAGAATAGCAAGCCAGAGAAGTGGGAACCATCCCAATAAACACTTACGCTTCAGCAACAGCGAAGCACTGGGGGAGAATGTGGAGGTCACAGAAATGATGCTCATGACTTGAGCAGGCAGAGCGAGTTAGGGGACACCCACCGCAGGAGCGAAGCATAGAGCCAGCCCTAGCTCTTCCCCAAAGGCTAGGGAAAGGGCATCATCAGGTTCCATCTGCGTTCAGTTTACTCTTGCTACAAGGGCAGTCCTTAGTAAATGGCAGGAGGCTGGAACCTGTGGGATATTGTTTTGATAAATGAGGAAATCACTGAGACACATCAAAATTGAAAATGCATGTTGAAAAGATAGCAAACTTTCCTTGCAAAGGGTCAGACAGTAAACATTTGGGGTAGATGATGTGTCAGCTAGTCCATTCTGCCCTCCTAGCCTGAGCACCCCTAGACACAGTACCCACACTGGTGTGCAGTGTTCTGATGAAACTTTATTTACAAAAGCATATGCTGGCTAGAGTCTGAAGACATCGCTCACCCACCAGTCAGAAAATTCAGTCAGACACATTTCATGTTCGAGCTTATAGTTGGGAACGAATTACCTAGCAAGCAGATAAAACTATCCACGTTAGCAAATTCAAGACCCTATGAATTTCTGAAGAGAAAAAAAAAAAAAAGAAAGCCAAAATCTTTGGCAGGAAACATAAGGACGGGGTTAAGAATGTGTGGTCAGGTGGCCTTTCCCATTCCAAAAATATTTTCTGTACTTCCATCTGTACAATTGGGAGGCTTCAGCATTAAATAACTTCTCGTTGGCAATTGCATGAAAAACACTGAAGGCTGAAAAGTTGCTTTGGCTGAGTGGTGATAGGAAACTCTTCAAGAACCTCAGTCAGGCCTCCACCAAAGAAAACTCCACTGCAAGTCTCTGGGCTACTATGATTTTTGGTTTCACAAAAGAATTCTCACTCGCAGAGGAGGTCATTATACAACGTCTCCTGCTTCACGCTTCCTAAAATCAGACTGGAATCATCAGATTGTCCATCTCTCTAAATAACTACAACATGGGTACAAATTACCACCTACCAAAAGTAAGGCCAGGCCACAGACCTTCCTAGTTGCTCTCGGTAGATGACAGCATTTGGTCAAGTTTTAAAAAGAGGCCAAAAGCAATTCCTCAGTCCTAAGCCCAGAATGCAACACGTGAACAAATCGCTGATGTCTAAGCTTTTGCCTTCTCTCAAAAAAAAAAAAAAGAGAGAAGACCACCAAGCCAGTAATGTGGTAAGAGAATAAATGATTTAAAGCACGTACACCTGTGTAGTAAACAGTGGCTCTCGGCCCCCCTCATCTCAAGAAGACTCAGGAAGAGAAATGTTCATCCAGAGATAAGAAAAAGACCCACCCCTCACGCCACACGGAACTTTTAAGGTTGCCTGTTTGCTCCTAAAGTCACTGCTTTTGATTTCATTCCTTTGATCTGGTTGCCTTATACTTTTCTAAAATTGCAGGGTTCTGGCTGTTTTTCTTTAAATTGTTTGCTTATTGGTTAACAGCGCTAAAATGGCTATGGAATAGTTAGTTGTCCTGATCCCGAGGTTCCTGACTCAAGGACAGGACTGAGGCATTTGTGGCCAACCCAGTGTGCCCTGTGGCTCTTAGCCCCTTTTCCTCCCCTCTGCCTGACCTCCTACACAGCCAGCCCCTTGCTCTCTCCTCTGTGTGCTGAGTTTATGCTATTGCTTTAAAGCCCCCTTGTCTCTCACCCACTCGCTCATCTCAAAACCGCTCCCCAGGCTAAATATGATGGCACAATCCTGCCATCCAGCATTGAGAAGGCAGAGACAGGAAGAATACAAGTTCCAGGCAAAGCAGGGCTATATAGAAGACACTAAGCATCATTAAAACACTGCTGTGCAACGCCTGGAATATGTGGGCCCAGACATGAAGGTGGACCAGTAATCATGATGATGACAGCAGCAGTAACCAAACAGTAACTTTACTTCTGTAGTGGATCATATACCCAGCCTTTCATATGTGCTTCAAATGCAGGAAGGCATGTGGAAATAATATCCAAGGCAGGTGCTGTAATTCCCATTTATGGAGGAGGCTGTCACTGAGAAGTTCAAAGAAATGACTTGTCCAAGGCCTCAGAGCTAATTCCTGATTTACCCAACATGACAACACTCTTCCACACATGAAGTAAGAAACTATAAGAGAGCCCTCATCCTTGAGCTAGTAATTTTTAGTCTAGTTGAAAAAACAACAGCAACAAGAAGATACACTGTAGATTGAAAAGATCTTTGTAGATCAATTGGGAGGGCACCTGAAGAAAGAATTCCTGTAAACTGTGCAACCTTAACAGAATAGAACTTAAATTAGTTCGGGCTTGGAGAGAATTTGGAAGAGCGGATAGGATGTGGTAGGATTTCTCTTCTACCCTGAGCTAATGCCAAAGAATTAAAGTGGCCATCTTGTTTGAAATAAGAAGTTGTTTTAAGATAGTAAGGACGTTTGAAAAAATATGGAGGAAGTATTATGTAAAGGTCTCAGAAAACCAAATCTACACTTTCTGACCAAAAATACAGTCAAAGAACTAAGGCAATTCATTCCAGCCCGTCCACAAAGGGAAGTGAGCTGGTACATGAGGGAGTGGGCGGAGCCCGCCACACCATGTATGACCACGGTACTGCTCTTCCTGTGGGCTTCAATTATGCCTACCCTGCATCCCCTCATCTTCCAGTTTCTTACATTCCAATCCATCCCCCGGGAATCTTTCTGGTTTCATCTGGATGACAGCACCGTGTTCCTGTGCCTAACCATTCAAAACAGGCCTCTCAAACCTGAACCCTAAATGCAAGCTGACAGAAGTCAGCTACTAACAAATTAAGTTAAATTAATGGAGTAGATGCCTAAAATACAGAAAGCATCGTCCCCACTCCACCCCACCCCAGGAATTTTTCTCTATAGTTGCCAGGCTAGAAAAAGGCAATCCCCCATTCTCCACAGCTAACCCTTTCTTCCTAAAGAGCCCTCCAAAACTCTCCCAAACTCCTGCTCCCCCTAGTGGCAGCCTCCCAATCCCAAACTGCCAATTCTATAGCTCGATACAACTATAGGAATCAAATCAACCTCTTGCCCTAAAAGGATATTGGCCTCAACAGATTGTTAGGGGAAAAGATAAAATTTCTACATAGACCAATGTACCTAAAATCCGCTTATGAACAGACTTGTAACTACAACAAGAAAACGAGATGAAACAACGTGTCCTGAAACTATTACAGAACGGAAAAGTATTGAATTAAACAAGAAAGCCTGTTTCAAATCCTAGTTCCACCTGAAAATAACTGTGTCCTTGACCTAAAGGTTTATGAATTTAAGTGATTTATATGTATACAGTAGCCAAATGCAAGCCTATGTGGTTTTGTTTTCTTAAAATGGCATTTAAATCCTTTACGAAGGCCAATATTATAGCCTATTTTTCTTGTATTCTATTTATGGGACAAAAGCATCAGCAAATGTTGACTCTCATGGTCACTGGTTGTTCCTTCCCATCTTCACTGTTCTCCTCCTGGGTCAGAGGTGATTTTGTGCCGAGTGTTTTGGACCTCCTCCTCTCTCTCTGTAGAGGAATTCTTTTCCAGCTTCAAATGCAGGCTCATGTGTAGGGGTTGAGCATTGTGTCTTATTTAGCTGTGTCAGTCTTCAGAGGAACTGATATAGTTATGAAAGGTAAACTTTACCTTAAAAAAGGAAAGAGTGGTTCAAGCTCAGTATAAGTGAGGTCTGTGCCTTTTGTATAAGATCGGACAACAATAATAGTTCTATGAAAAAGGAACTGGAATATGGAGATCTAATAAACACAGAGAGCTATGATCCAGTGTCATGTGACCCTTCTATCTCCTCACACCCAATGCTCGCACACACACACACACACACACACACACACACACACACACACACACATTCGATCACAAAAATCAAGCATTACTAATTACTAACAATTAGAATACATGTAACAATAATGGGAATAGAAATACCAAACAGTGATTTGGAAGTTCTCCGCATTACTCCTTAGAGTAGCAGTCTCCCTGTTAAGTAGGAAACATGCAGAATCTACATTATAGTAGTTGATAGGCTGCGATTTAGTAGATCAATTTGCCAGTGTCCAGTACTTAGATCCTAGCAAGGCCAAAGTAAGGTCCAAAAGAGCGATCTTCCAGCCTCCTGCTCCACGTATGGCAGAATCCATTCCATAAGAAAGGCAGGAACTCTGCTGGTTGTAAGGAGGTAAGCAGGCTAATGCATTTGAGGACTTAGTGAACTTTAACCCCTGCCTTCTCAGAGTGGTGAAACTGAATATGATCTACTATGTTCTACTTAAATTGATGCCGTCTGCTTTTGCTATTCTTATAAAGCAATTGTGTGGAAGTGTGCATATTCCTGGGGCATCATAAAGATTTAAATCACGGTCAGTTTTTACTATTTTTTTTCCAATTCTTAAATCTAAAACAGCTTGAACACCTGAGGAGACTTAGCGATGCTGTTGCGTTATGCTGCGTCCGATAAGATTCCTTTAGGAGACAGTGATGCTGTTATCAGCGATAATAACTTACACAGCCATCTTTCCCTTGTCAGCTTCTTTGAAGTAAAGTGGCGTGTAACTGTCTGACTTCCAATTAATACATGTGTGAGTAAAACAGTGCTCTCCTGTTGCTCTCCTGTCATTCCCCATGAAGTTTCACCTCTACCCAAGGCTGCAAAAAGCATGGCCGTCCCCAGTAACACAGTGATGGCCTACAATAGTACCATATAGTGGAAATCACTATAAAGTCTCCCTTTGGCTAATATGTTCTATTTTCTCCACCATTTTTTAAAACAGAACTGCCCATATGTAGCTAGCTTGAGGGATACAGTCCTACCCCTGCCCTTCCCTCTAATAGAGAAAGAAATAGATAAATAGATCCACACCCAGCGCAAGAGCTGAAGAGACTCATTCTTTGCCAGACTAGTCACCATCCACCTTAGGAAAAAAAATGAGAGATGATCAGAGATGGTCCTTAACTGTAAGGCCATTGAGAGTAGAGCGACCCTGCAAAGGACACAGTGAAAAAACAAAGTGATTATCCATTTAGAGGGCATTGCTGGGGCAGGATGACTGGTTCCTGATGTCCAATTAACTGCCAAGCTTTAGTAGTCCCCCTCTTTCTTGAGCAGATGACCCCCCCTCATGTCCATTTGATTCCTAGGGATGGACATTAACACTAGCGGCCACTTGTTGGGAACTATGAAAGTGGAAAGGACCACCAAGGTGGAAAGAGCTTGTCCAATGATGTCACAAATGCCATTCTATGGCACAAAAGGTCTGTCCACCTAAGACCCTGCCTGCTACAGGCCCTGGGTATCTTGTCTCCTTACCCTGGCTCTCTAACTCTTCTAGATTCCCACCTCCACATACACTCTCTAGGTTTTGTCAGCCTCGCCCAAGTCATTGAACCATCTGCTTGACAGTAGCGTCCTTAACCCTTAACCTGCCGTGGCAGAGCATGCAGTTCCTAGAAATGGTGTACATTTGGAAAGATAATGTCAGTGGATGGACACTGGGATTGGCTTCTGAAGTTGAGTATAGGTGCCCACAATTTAACTCTTGCAATTCCTTTTGGATAGATCGAAAGTATTATGTGGCTGTTCTAGAATTGTCTCTCCATGACCTCGAAGGGCAAGTTTAGCTTCATGATACTGGACATCTTCTCTGTAGAAGGCTGTGATGCTGTGGTAGATGAAAGCGATATGACCTGCGGTCTGCATCCATGTTTTCAGGTTAATGAATACAAAGATGTTTATATTACCGCCTAGACTTGAAAGACATAGTTCTTTCAGATAGCGATCATCTTGGCAATAATTGTTTCAAAGCTTCTTCTACTGGAATGCCATAATGGTACCTTCTTTAACAGCTTGCAGCCCGATGTTCTTCCTACCATCCAACCAGGATCCACTGCTCCCTTGTAACTTTTCATTTCTGTTAATGAGCCTCTTCCCAATTCTGTGTGGGCATTTGCTTTAGCATCCTCTCTCATGTTGCGTATTATTATATGTATTCGGTATCTAACTGTTGTCTGTTCCAACTAGTAGCATTAGATCATGTAGTGAGTACACTTTAAAAATAAAAATAAAAGCCCCTATTTGAGATGGCCAATATGGCAATCATGTCAACAGAGAGCCTGGGTTTCCTGAAAAACTGATCTTGGCCTTTCTATGTTGTTAGAACATAGTCCTCAATACACCCCTACCTGCCTCCCCAACCCCATAATGAATTCCAAAATGAGTCAGCTGACTTCACCAGATCTACATTTCTTTTCTGTTGCTCCAGGATTCTTCTACAGCCAGACGATTCCTTACAGATCTTGGCACCAGTGGAAGCTGATGTGGGCTTCTATGCTTGCAATGCCACAAATGCCTTGGGATATGACTCTGTCTCCATTGCTGTCACATTAGCAGGTAACCTGAAAACCCCTGTCCAGTTATTCTCAGAGATCTTTATGACTAAATGCCTACAATATGTCACGCAGGCCTAGGATGCACGTAGATAAATGTGACCCAATACCACAACTGGGGTTTTATTCCAATGTACTCCTGCCAACACTTTTGCCGTATCTACACAGATTTCTCTACACATTGTGACTATATTTGCTGACACTTGGAGTACAATGCCTTCTAAGGCTGTGGTGTTAAAGCAATGTACTTTTATAAAACTTCTTAACCTGAGACAAATCCTTGCCTTTGAAACCATAAAAGACCTTAGATACTGACTGAGCCAACACATCATTTCTTAGAAGCCAGGCAACCTGAAGTCACACGACTGCCCAGCTGATATGGGAACAAGAAGGGGCTGAGGTCTCCTAAAGCCGAGCTCCTCGTTACCTCCACTGCCCCACTGAGCCAATCAAGACAGGACCAGTTTCCTTGACCTGGGCTAACAGACTTTGCGGCGGTGTATTGCATGTGTTTGTATTTATTCCTTTCACTCGCTGCTCCCATCAGATGATTCAGTGGATGCTAGGAAAGCCGGCATCACCCACACTGACCTCATCCGCTCATATGGGGATTATGTTGTCACACTGGTCTCCACTCACACGTGCTACTCCCTTTCATATCTGGTGTGCAACAGTATTTCTGTCCCTATGACCTAAGGCTGATCTGGAAAAAAGACCTGTAGCGGCTTTGTCAGGAAGATGAAAGTCAATAATAAAGAAGGCAGAGGTGCCCTCAGGTAGATTAAAGTGTGTGGTGTGTGTATGTGTGTGTGTGTGTGTGTGTGTGTGTGAGAGAGAGAGAGAGAGAGAGAGAGAGAGAGAGAGAGA
>OU015743.1:147072361-147097627 GCA_907169655.1 Acomys percivali
TGTGTGTGTGTGTGTGTGTGTGTGTGTGTGTGTGTGTGTGTGTGTGTAAAAGGGCTTAGAGCAGTGCTGGCAACGTCATTCACACTAGTAAATGTTAGCTTTCTTTCTCTACCTCTTCTAAAGTGAAAGCCCCTGGGAACAGCCCCAAGACTGAAAAACAATAATCCAGGTTTGTGTCCATGCTGTTTGCAGCCTGAGTCTTCAACACTGATGTGTTTCAAGTGTGGACTTAGCTCACTTGTGGTCAGATTCTTGTAACTTCCGGTGGAAAAAAATTGTAGTGCTTTTTTTTTTTTTTTCTTGACTTCAGTTTAAATGTAGGCCAAAGAGAAAGAAAACTGAGGCTCAAGATAAATAAGTGTCCTGATATTTTTATTAAAAAAATCACAAGCTTTGGTCTTGTGGGTACCCCCTCATGTAGATCCAGGGGGCCTCAGAACAAAGGTTTGGGTCATACTTGTTCACTTCCTAAGAACCTAGGTTGTTTTCTTAACTTCCTGACTTCATTACTTTATCAATACAATCATGAGAGAATCACTGGTCAGTGACATCTAACTCATTCATGGAAAATGCTTAGAATAGTCGTGAGCGCCCAGCACATTTTAAGCACTCACTGCTTGTTAGGTAGAATTACTATCTACAATATCAAAACAGAATCAGTTTATCTTGAGAGCAGGAAGAGACCCTTTTTCAGAATCCACAGTGCTTACCAGCGCCTTTTACGGCACATTTCTCTCAGTGTCTATGAGGCAGTTGAAAAAACTGAACTAGCCAATTGTAAAGTGCTTTTAAGCACCTAGATTGAGGTGGCTTGTGATAAGAACTGTCTCAAACAAGGGGCGGGCCGGGGCGGGGGGGGGGGGGGGGGGGGGGCGGTGGCAGGTAGCTTGTAATAAGAACACAGGGAATGGCCCCAGTCTCATTTTGAATACCACTTACTTGATGTGCAGGGCTACATAAAGAGGAGTTTTTGATGTGTATAGGTAGTAGCAAGAGATTGGAACACCACCTTGGCCAGCCAGATTCTGCGCTGAGCCACATTGCTCGGAAGCCTTCCCACCCGGAATAGCACTGGCAGTGTTTTGAAGAAAAGCAGTAGTTCCCTAGTAAATTGCTTCCCTCCGTATCGCTTAGCTCCACTTCCTGATGCCGAGGAGAGCTTCTCCAGGTGTAGCTCCCTGCTGAGGTCATACCAAAAGGGAAGTGGTTCTGGTTGTCATTGATTTTATAAGACTACCAAAAAGAAAAAAGAAAAAAAGATACTCTAAGGCCGGCTTGACATCACCAATGGAAAATGAGAAGAAGATGAAGGCTAAGGGGTGGGTGTATCTGTCATGGAAGGGACAACCCGCAGATGAGCTCATCTCAACTCTGCACAGGGAGCTAGAAATTGCTCCTTCTTTCCTGGCAAGTGTTCCTGTCTTCCTGTGAGTTGAGTAGCTGACACATATTGTGTCTAATAAAGAGATCAGAGAGACCCTGCTGAGAAAATGAAGCTAAAAGGTAGTTGTTTTGAAGTTCTTTCTCTTCTCCCCGCCCACGTCATGATTTACCAGCTGCAGTAAAGAGAAGAGGAATTGTGTAAGCTTTTCATGATAAGTCATTTCAAATTGGCAATCTTCAAACGTTTGCAACCAGGAGTAGTTCACCAGAGAGTTTTCTTCATCCAGTTAGACTCACAGAGAGCCTTGTCACCAGGAGCAAAGGCTGACGAGAGAAACTTTTCTCCAGTGCCCAGAGCAAAAGGAAAGCTAGACATGGTTTGAGTGTGCCCCAGTGGGAATCTGAGCCACATAGTACTAGCCGTTGACTGAGTCAACCTGCCAGCAACAGGACCCTGTTACTGGCTAGAATGCTAAGTGGCCAATGGCCAAGGCCTTAGATCCCCAAGTACACAGGCACAAAAAGTCCACCAAAGACCTGCACTTCTAAAACTTACAGTTAGAGATGAGAGTATACCCAATTTACTTGGCTCCCAAGAAGACGTGAGGAAACAAATAAGGGATAAGAAGTAAGCTCTTGCAAGTAGGCTCTCCTCAACCCTGTGGGGGAAAAAAAAACTTCCTCATCTGTGCAGTATGGTAGAGGGAGGGTGGGGGGGGAGATGAGGGATATTTGTCGTGATTACTAGGAGAGGATGCAACTGCCCATAGCCACACCCACCTGCGTCTTTCATCTAGAACTCACTGTGGAACATGCAAAAACATGGCAGAACCCTTTGCTGTCTGTTCCCCTGACGCGTCAAATTTATTTGATTAACCAGAAGAGGTAGTGGCTGGAACCTGAGGAACATGACACCTTGGCATGGGCAAAAAGGAATATCTAAGGAGGTTAGGACTGGGATCAAGGCAGCTGCGACATGTTCAGGAAAGGACTGTGAGCCACACTCATGTCTTCTGATGCTCAGGACCCGGCAGCATTCATACCAAAAATCTACAGAGCAAACAGAACTTCAAGGGTAAAAAAAATCCCCATTCCTTCTCATGCTTGAACAGGTTAGCTGGTAACCACAGTGTGACCCTGAACGGCCACCATACTTTTCGGTTTTCTTGAGATATGATTTGTGTACTATAGAATCCATCCACTGTGAGCACATATTCAGATACCTATTCAGCAACTCTATGTCTTTTTGTATCTATTCCCACAAATGAGGATTTCTTTCACTTTTAACAGCTTCATTGAATTGTTGTCCATATACCAGAGAACTGCACACAAGTCAATGGCATGTGGTATATTCAGATTCTGCATTTACCATGACACTCAACTTCAGAACACATTCTCATTTCTCTCCAAATCAACTTACACCCCTCAGCCATCACTCCTCAATCCCCCAGGCAAACTGCCAAGCAGTCTGCTTCCACAGACCTGTCTGTCCTGAACAGTTCACATAAATGGAGTCATACAGTTCTTTGTCCATTGCTACTAATCACTATCATCGGGCATAATGATAATGATGTTTTTAATGCCATTCCCCCTCATAGCACATGTGCCACATTGCTTTTATGGCTAAACTATCCCTTTTTAAAGACTACTATCTCTCGGGGTAGGATAGTAGTCTACCATATAAGTAGGCTACCTTTTATTCATCTCTTCCTCAGCTGGTAAGTAAATATTTATGCTGTTTCCACTTTAGGCTATAATAAATAATGATACTGTAAAGATTTGTGTGTAAGTTCCCATATAGCTGTAACTTACATCTCTTTATTAATTCATTTCTAAAAGTGTAAATGCTCTATTATGTGGAGCATTTATGTTTACTTTTTTTTTTCTTTTTGGAGACAGAGTTTCTCTGTGTGACATTCCTGGCTGTCCTAGAACTCTCTTTGTAGACCAGGCTGCCCTCGAACTCACAGAGATCCACCTGCCTCTACCTACTGAGTGCTGGGATTAAAGGTGCGCCACCATGGCTGGCTTATGTTGACCTTTTAACGGACCTGCCAACTTTGCTCCAAACAGTGGGATTATTTTACATCTCCATCGGGAGTGTAAAGAGGGTTTCTCCACACCCTCACTGCTGGCTACTGACTGTCATTTTTATTACAGCAGTCCTCATGACCTTTCCTTTTATTGTTTTAATTAATGTAAAAGACAATTGTGACAACTTTCTTCCCACCTTCTCTTCACCCAGCCAAGCTCCACCATGCTGCCCCTTGTTCTTCCCTGCGTATTCTTTGTTGCAGAGATAATTTGGGCTATGTACATAGTATATACAGTGTGCATTTCATTCCTACTGCGACTGTCCCAGGTTACCTTGTCTTTCAGGGTCTGAAACGATGCAGATATTCTGACAATCCTGTAGGTAGAAAAACTGACAGTTGCTAAAATCCAGATAGTGATAGGTTTTCTTTGCTGAAGATTCTAGGGGAGAATCCTTTCTTTCTCATTCAAACTGATGGAAGAATTTTTGTTCCATGTGATGTAGGGCCATGGGCCCCATTTTCTTTCTGAATATAAATTAAATATCATTCCTAGGTTCTAGAAGCCTCTGTATTCTTGGGCTCTTAACTCCTTCTCTATCTTCAATGCCAACAGTGGTATATTTGGCCCTTCGCATGTGTCCCTGATACTTTCTTCTGTCCTTTCTTCTCTTTCTAAGTGTTCATGGGATTAAACTGGGCCCACCCAGATGACCTAGGATCATTTCTCTGTTTCAAGTTTAGCAAGTAAGCAACCTTAATTCCCTCCTGCCATATCATGAGTTCTAGGGATTAAGACCTCTTTGAAAAAAAAGAAAGAAGTCATTATTTTGCCTGCTGTACCATGTCTGAGGACACAGCTCATTTCCATCAGCTTGCTGCCAAAGAATAAAGCACAAGTCAATGTTGCTAGACCTGATTTTTCCAAAGAAGCCAAACCAAAAACATTTTAAACATCACACTTTTTATTTAACATTTCCATTATTAGTTAAACCAACTCAAAATTTTAAAAATTCTTCCTGAACTAAACAGATTTGTGCACCAATCCTCTGGTTAACTAGACTATTTTCTATACTTCTGATCATCTGCACACCTTAGTCCCCAAAGACAATGTTTTATAAAATCAAATCTCACTTTATTTAACTAAATAATAGCCATGGAAGTCATGCAGTGGCTTGGCTAGAAGAGAAAGGTTTGCTTTTTAATAGTGCTGAAGAAGGCGGTTGATGCAATAATGGAAGACTTCAGGGAATGCGTTTGCCTCATTACCAAATTTAGAAGCAGATTCAGAACTATAAACCTGTTGCTTAATTGTAAACAGAGGATCTTTAAATAGATGTACTCTTGGCTCTTTTAGACCCGAGAGTTCTGTGGCTCTCCTACATGTGGAAAAAAAAAAGGACAGCGATGCCCACCCATTATTGCCAGCTCTGAGGTCCCCTGACCTGCAGATCTAACCATGAAAACTGACAGTTTTTCCTTAGTGGAATACAAAGAAGCAGTATGCAGACTTTACAGTACAGTCTTAGAAGATAACAAATAAAACATGCTAAACCTGATCTTGACCACGCTTGCAAGGGAAGAGAGGAGAACTTAAAGGAGCCGATCACGGACAGCAGGACACGAAGTGTTCATTCCAGATCCTCGGAACAACGGGGGAGGGTTTGGGACAGGAAATCAGACTGAGGGAAAAAGGCATGCATGTTATCTGTGACAGAGCAATTGATGTTAAATTGCTAAGAGGGAAGTGCCTGGGATATTTCTGACCAGCAAGAAACAGCAAGCTGACATTTATAGACAGTGTCCATTATAATAAATATCAGTATAGGATGTTAGTGATCTTCATAAAGGTTTTCGTAGGTTCCAGCCGATCTTGGTTGGTCCTTTAAACCTAAGCTATGAGCCTTAAATATTTTAACTAAAAGTTCCCACTTTAAGGTGTTGTTGTTGTTGTTGTTGTTGTTGTTGTTGTTGTTGTTCAGGTGTAACTCCAGTGACGCTTGTAAGAGACTTGTGACAATGGGAATGGAGGCAGAATCTGGTGTTTCTTGAGAAAATGCTTTGATATACTCACTATGAGGCATTGTCTATTAATTACATCTGGATTGAATATAATTTGCCTAATTTTAGATTTCAAACTATGATGTTTACAATGGTTCATTGCTTCAGACTTCAGTTTTGATGGAGACCTATGTTTCAGTTAATAGGCACTGGCATCTTCACCTTCTCTTGAACTGACACACATATCTGCCATGGACCTCACCATGCCTTCGCGGACAGTCTCATGGAAAGGAGGGTCTGTCCAACCTAGGTGTTCCCAAATCTTCTCTGGAGATGGGGACTTTGAAGAGCCCTGCAGATAACTTCTAAGCTTTCTGGAGCACCTCAGAACTGGCTGAAGTTTAGGGACAATACATCATATTTAAATTATTTCCTTTCCCAGTATATTGAAACTCCTATAATTCTTCAGAACAGAAGCAGTTTCAACTCCTCACTAACAGATTTGTCCCCTCTCCTCCTATCCTGCTGCTGCTGTTACTGCTACTACTTCCCCCCTCCTCCACCTCTTGCCTTTTTCTCTTTTTTCTTCCTCATCCTGTTAACCCTTTCTCCCCTATGTGTATTATATCAGAAGTTCCCAGTGCCACTCCTCACAATGCATCCTCGTTGAGTGGTGGCAGAGACATAGCTGGTGGCGGTTACAAGTGTTAAAGCCATTAAACCTGAAAATTGTGAGAAGAAAGATGAAATCCATGATGACCCAGTTAAAGCAAGCTTTATTAAATACCGGCCAGAAGATAGACACTGGCCAGGTCCATACCCAGAATTCTCAGAGAATGGCACTGGAATGGATAAGTCAGATACTCATAAAGGCAAAACCCACAAGGCTACAATACTTGTTACCTTCATCTAATCAGGGACAAGCATACATCCTGCCTATGTACCTCCCACCTGTGTTTGATCAAGCACATCCTGTGCAGTTGGGGCAACCAACCTTTTTTACTGAGGTGGAAACAACACATGACTTGTTATCTTACATGAACAGCTCCCAGCATTCCAGGGAGTTTTCTGTCCTTGGGCAAGTGTGGCTTACAGGTTAACTTTAACCCTTACAGAAACCTCACACTGTACAAAGGCATCGCTTGTTCTGAGGCCTGTTTCTACCCTATTTCTTTCAGCAACCGCCTATGTAGAAAGTAGAGGCTTAGGGAAATTTGTAGAACTGTCCTAACGTTGTGTGACTATGTAAAGATAGAACCCAGAAGCTCAACTCATAAACTGTCCTTCCTCATGCCTGTGTCACTGTGGGTACCACTGATCAACATTCATATTGACTCTTCAGTCCTTAGTAATTCAAATCTGACCAGTATCCTTGGAAAAGTCTGCCAACAACTAAGTTTGGATCCAAAATTTCCAAGCATCTTTGTCATTGGTGTGCACTTTTCTAGGCCTAGAATTCTTGTCTTCATCATTGCTCCTTTGCCCCAGTCATCAATGACAGGTTTCTATTCTGAAAGTTGACAGATGTACATGCTTACTTCCTGGTGTAGATTGTCCCTAGCTGGACAGAGAAAGCCTAAACCCATTCTTTTTTCTCGCTCATTTCTGATGGCTAAGGATGAGGAAAATCACTTTCAACTGAAATTTGTGACTCATAATGAAGAACTGAAATAAGATGCAATTGGTTCATTCATTCATTCAGTGAGTTAGTGAATACTAATTAGCATTTGCTAGCTGCTTTGACAAACATACAAATTACATGGTGTATAAAATATGATAGCTTATTTCTTCTTTACAGAAGAATTTATGAGCTCAGATGTGGTACACTTTCTTTCTCTTTCTATGTGCTGGGACTCCATCCTGTGTCTGTGCTTACTGTGGAGAGATTAGAGGGTGACCTAGCTGTGGGTCCAGGACAAAGACGAAGGGGTTTTGGTCTCATCAACTTAGTTAGTCCATGCCCTCACTCCTCAAGTGTAAGGCATCATGGTGCTTTTTACAAAAGCTCTACTAACTGGGCTGCAGCCCAGTTCTGAGAGTATTGGCAATGGCACCTGTTCTCGGCTCCTCTCAAATGACAACCCTTCTTCTCTGGGTAGGTTTTGGTGAACTTAACACAAGCTAGAGTCCTTTAAGAAGAAGGAACCTCGACTAAGAAAATGCTCCCAGCAGGTTGGCTTGTGGGTAATCCTGTGGGGCATGTCTTTGATTGATAGTTGATGTGGGAGGGAGGAACCCACTCTGGGTGGTGCTAGTGCTGAGGTGTCTAAAAAGGAAGGATGAGCAAGCCATGAGGAGTGGTGGAGTTTACCTTGTCCACCTCAAGGTTGTTGTGGTCTTAGTTTTATCCTAGCGACAGAAATTCTAACATACCTTCTCATCTCTGGCTACTGCGTCCTTCATGTTTACACTGGGCCAGAGAGTTTTCACATGTATATGTTCATGACTTTTTCCTAGTTGAGTTTGATTTTTTTTATCTAGAGTCACAGGCAAGGAAAGTAGGTAGGAGCTCACTGTGCATAGGATGGTGTTCTGGAGCTTTAGCTTCTGAGGCTTCTCGTCTGTCCCCACCTCCCTCCAGAGGAGCTCACTCTCTAGCAGCTGGGCATCCTGGCTTGCTGAGCATCTCTGCTTAAAGACATCACAGGAGCCCACTCATTCCTAGGTACGCATCACATCCACCAACGTTAATATACAAGTGTTAGCTACACCCTGGGCTGCCCTTTGTACAGGGCACCTGCTGCACGGTAGACTCAGACTGAATAAGTTGAGAACGAGACTCAAAAGTGCACACAAGAGTGGGTGTGGTAGTACAAGCCTGTAATCCCAGCACTCCTAGAGGTAGAGCCAGTAAGACTTTAAGTTTGAGGTCACCCTGGTTTACACACCAAGTTTCAGGCCACATGTAGGACTACATAGCAAGACCTTGTCTCAAAACACACACACACACACACACACACACACACACACACACACACCAAGAACTCAAGTATTGGAAAAAAAATTTTTATTTTGTTTTTTGTTTTTGTTTTTGTTTTGGGGAAATTTCAAAAATATACATATAAGCATTTTTGTAACAAATGTGAAATGGTCAATTAATTAAGAAAAATTACTCATTATAAACTTCTATTGATTATAAATGCTTGTTGGACTTTATGTTCTGTGTTAAAGATGGTTCATGAAGGTAATGGGAGCCTAGAAGTAGCAGCCTGTGCTGACAACAGCACCTCTACTGATAGCGAACAAGGCCATTACTTTTCAGCACAACCTCAGTGTAATTAATTAAGGGCTGGATTTAATTCAGTGACATTTGAATTTTATAGCCATACACTTGCAGCTATAAAAACCACCTTTATTATTAAAATTCCTGTAGGAAAAATAACTTGGTAATTGTGGGTCTGCTCTGGTCCCTGGCCTCATTTCCCCATTGGCACAGTGGTTTTTATAACACGGTGAGGCAGTTCTTGTGTTGGAGAAAGACAGATTATGTTTTTAACAAGTGCCCTGGGGATTCTGCAGCAGCCAGTCTGCAGACCAGGATTTGAGGACCCTCCCTAACAAATACTAGACTATAAGTCCAAGATCTGGTGTCCAGCTCAGCACTATGACATGTCAACTCTATCTATGGTCTTGGACAAAGTGTGGAGCCTTTGCAAACCTCAGATCCCTGGCTATTCAAAAGATAGTTTTACCTGTCTTCTCAAAGCTTTTTTTTTTTTTTAACATTTAAGGTGTTTTTTGAGAACCTACTTTGTGCCAGGACTAGATGGCAAGGAGATTATATGATGAGGCAGGGTTGAAGGAAAGGATATAGAGAACGTATTTTTCTGATAATCTTATGAAAAAGAAAAAGAAAATGAAGTGAGATTTTTATATTGCCTGGCAAGGGGTAATGGGCTACATGCTTTAGACGGGGTAGTTGGAAGCGGCCTCTCTAAGAGATGTTATGAGCAAAGAGACCTAAATGACGAGAAGAATATATCCATGGAGATATGTCCATAGGCAGAAGATATCAGGAACGGGGACCAGACAGGACAGGTCTGCTGGGTAGAGGAACGAAAGGCCAGTAAGCTAGAACATGGTGGCTTATGGGAATTTTGGTCTCCATGAGGCAGGAAAGGCAGACGGTTGGTCATAACCATGTAGAAGATAGTTAGTTGTAAAAAGAAGCTACAGATTTTGTTTAGATTATACTAAAGAAGCATTGGAAATGTTCAACAGCAAACTGTGATCTGGTTGCTGTTTCAGAAAAAAGGCTCTGTCTTCAGAAAAGACTGTAGTGAGTGAGGTCAGAGTCGAGGCCCCATCCTGACCCCAGAAGTAAGGAGAGCATTTAATTGTAGCCATAAACATGTTTATTGGGGTTGGGCTAGATTTTAAATTAGAGTCGATATCTATTAGTATCAGTGTTATTCCATATTTGCCTGCATTCGTATGTCAGCATATTATTATAGTACTTCATTATTCCTCTTCGCCAGGTCCTACATGATTTTGAATGGAAGGTAGGTAGGAACAGCCCTGCACAGTCACAGCGGACATGGGAAGCCTACACACACACTCACCTACACCACGCTAATACTCCGAAACACAATTCCAATGAGTTCAATGACTTCTATCCAGAGGGCAAGTGAGACCGAAGAGCAAAGGGAGGAGGGCAGCTAAGCAGCCGTGCGTGAGGAAAGAGGAAAAATATGCAAAACATAAAAAGCAGGTGTCAGACCCAGAAGAGCATTTCTGAAACAAGAGTTTCTTCAGTTAAGGAGGGACAAGAGGGGTGAGTGCCAGTCTAGAATGTCCTGCCTCTAAACGGTTAAAACAAAATTAAATCCATTTGGCTTACAAAAGATTAAGGTTTAGGTATATGAAATGATCTCATGTGGACCCTTATGTCCCCAAGGTGCTTAGTAAATGAATCTTTTGTATTGTGTTTTATAGTCATGCGCATACACCGCTCGGGTTCCCTCCCCCCCCCCCAATGATAAAAAGCCTGTTAAAACGTAGCATACGAAGAACTCCACTTCCGGAAAGAAAGCTTGGAAGACCCAGTGTGCTGTTCCCTATGCCTCTGGCTAAGTGCTGTTAAAACCCCTGACCATTGTGTGTGCAAGTACAAGGTTTAAAACTGGAAAAAAACAAAAAACAAAACGAAAGCTAACTGGCTAGAGACCTTGGAAACTGAGGGACAGTTCAGCTCACAATTGGAGATTTATTGGGCTTCCTTTTTGCCTCATAAACTCTAAACTTGGAGCTGAAGAAGGGAGCTACCAGGAAATACCAATGAGTATGTGAGAAAGAAAAAAAATGTCTACACTAAAAGGTTGTTCTCTCTAGCAAAAGGAATAGGAAGGAGACAACATGGCAAGGCCGATGTTTAGAAAATATTGCTGAGCTCTGACTAACATCACAGAATCACTGTGAGCCTTCCCTCATGGAGGTGGTCTCACAGAAAATGAGGCATTTCATCCCTACTGGGAGCTAATGAGACCATTTGGGGAGCCTGGACCTCCACTTTCACCCCACAGAATTCTTATTCCTACAGACACTTGAGAATCAGCTGTTTACCACCTCCTAGGAGCTGTTAGGGAGGGGTGGTGACATTTTGCACATTGTGATGACAGTGACGACCAATGGAGCTCCAGGAAGCCCACCCCTGCCCAGCAGCAATGAGGAGACCCCCTAACACAGGAGACATGAGAAGTCAAGTGAGGAAGCTTCCATGTCCAAATGGTTCCAGAGAAAATGGCTGAAACACTTAAAACAGAAGAGTCACATAGAATATAGGTGTCATGTAACAGAATACAAAAATACCTGTGCGGTTTTTTAAAAATCAGTCCTCGCTTAAAAACTCGTTTTCACTATCCTTACTCGGTATAGTGATGGAAGATGTAGTCAATGTAATGCTGTAAGAAAGGAAATAAGAGACGTATGAAGTTGATGAGACTGGTACTTGACTTACTTGACCTGACTGGTGCTGCGGTGGGGGGTGGGGTGGGGGGCGGGGGTATTAAGTTATTTTAAAATCACCAATCAGCAATTTCGAGTTTCAAAGACCAATAAATAATTGATTTCCTGATGTAAAAATTAAATCTTAGACAATAAAATAATCCATAAATAGTTTTTAAATTGACTCAGTGTATCACAAAGCTGAATGTAAAACTTAAACCATAAAACTATTAGGAGAAAATATCATAGGAAATTATCTTCAGAATTTAGATCTATGTAAGTAGTTTCTGGATTTGATATAAAAAGCATAACCCATAAAAATGATAAATTGGATGTTATCAAAGTTAAACACTTGGGTCTGTGAAAGGCCTTGTTAAGGTGAAAAGGAAAGCCATAGATTGAGCACTTACAGAGCCCCTGCCTAACAAAGGAATAAATACATCTAGACTATAAAGACCTCTTAAGATTCAACAGTAAAATAGGTAGTGGCTGCAGGTTTTAGGATGCAAGAAGACAGCTACAGATATGTCACACTGAAAATGGGGAAACCGCCTCAACAAAGTGCATGAGTGTGACCTGGAGGTGGTCCAGCCACCCTCACCGCAGTACCAGTCACTGGAGTCACTTCTGTTTTGGGGCAAGGACATCCAGGTCCATGTGAAGATGAGAGCCATGTGGCCCAGATTTATGCTGTTTCACTGCTTTGTCCCCAAAGCTTTGGTAGCCTATCACCAGAAATATGCAGAAGAGGTGTTGAAGAAGGCGATCAAAGCCATCCTGACCCCATATGACCAGCATCTGTTGGCAGCTTTGCTGCAAATCCAAAAGGTCTGGAGCCCCTGGTACCTGCCAGTGCTTGCTGCCAGAAATCCTTCTGATAAGCCCATCATGAGCATCAGGATGCACTGTAAGACTTTGATGTTTAAAAAGGAAAAGAATGAATGGCAAAATGAGTAACCCAAGTACAGAAAGTACAGAACCCTCAAATAGAAAGTGGACATCAGCGCTGCAGCTTCCAGCTAGTGCCTGTCAGTTCATCAGGGGAAAGTGGACCCCAGCTGCAGCAGAAATCATTTCATCTCAGCTGTGGGATCAGGTGCCCCTCAGAGAAGTGACTCCTGGACACAGGGTGCCCTTTACATACCTGCCTCTCTGAGACTCCATATTCCCTAATGGTATATAATATTTATATCAACTCAGTTTTCTGTGCTTCTCCCAGCTTTTATCCAAACTCCTTGGAGGGAACTTGCCACAGTCGACTCATGTTACAATTATTGTTTGTCTACCTGATTCTAAGCTCTATGGAGCCCGAATTATGCCTTTTTAAGGTCTCCTTTTTCCCACTTACATCAAGATTTACCTGGAGAAGGTGTATGCTAAGTAAACACCTGGTAAATGGGTGAATGCTTTTAGAATTTTACCATAAAAGAAGCCGGGGTGAGGAGCTTTTAAAGCAACCACCACAAAAAGCAACCATGCCTCAGGAATGGCAGGTCCCAACCTGTGGGTCCTGACCCTTTGGCAAACCTCTATCTCCAACGGTAGCAAAATTACAGTCATGAAGTAGCAACAAAAATAACTTTATGGTTGGGGGTCACCACAAGATGGGGAGCTGTATTTAAGGGTCTCAGCATTAGGAAGGCTGAGAACCACTGCTTTAGAAGGAGGGGGAACGGATATGAAGAGGGTTGGCCTGTGGTGAGAAGGGACATATTACTGTAAGTGGTTACTATATAACAGTACAACTGACTTGCTGTGAAACAACAAGTAGCTATAGATGCCACCTAGGAGAGTTGAAGAAATGTCAAATCTCAAAACCAGTTATTTTATTTCTGGTTGACAAGGATTCTTGAAGGTGACAGTCATATAAATCTAGACCAAAAGAAGGGGTCAGCATATAGTGGGAGAAGAAAGGCAAATCCAGCCAAAGTCTTTATCCCTAGCAGTCAGAGAAAGCTCCACATGGATAAGGAAGCCACTATGGAGCACCAGTGGGACCACCCCATGCCTCAGGGCACAGCTCAAACCTCAGGAAAGATATGAGGTATGCAGAAGGAATTATATTCCAACGAGGAAGAGGGGGAGCTGGCTGTGGCTGTGCCGTGTTGCTGTGTGTGGTGACGTCCGCACATTCTGCCCCTTTCTCTAATGCAACAAAACTGTCACAAGGCGACAGTGAAGAATGCCATCTATTCAGAGTCATCTTTCAAATATTCACCCATAGGAACATTTTAATAGTAATTGTTATTTTATAAAGAAATCTTTACTGTCAATTGAAAAGGAAGAAAAGAAAGAATCGGTTGAAAAGACTTCTGTTCCCACTTCTCCTGGAAAAAGGGGCATTAAATATGAAGAGCATGCCTGCTTTAGCACAGATGCCTGCGAGACAATTCCTTTGCTAGCTTTGATTACCAATAGTTTGAACACATGGTGTTATACAGCAGATAGCTCAAGCATTGAAAAAAACTTCAAGCCTGCAGTTCTAATCTTTTTTTTTTTTTCTGTTTTAATACTACTGCCTACTAAACTTCTGGATATTAACTTCTAAATTCTCAAAAAGCATGAATAGATATTTCACCAAAGAATGTGCATGTGGTAAAAAGGTGAGAGATGGTCGACCTCATCAACCATTAGGGAAATGCAACTTAAACCACAGTGAGATGTCACTGTGCAGCTATCCAATGAAAGAAATAAAACATGCTGAGGAGGGAAGGAGAGGAATTTCCATATGACATTTAAACTGCATTCCTACACATTTATGCCAAAGAAATGAAGACAGATGTCCCCATAGCTACCTGTACCCAAGTGCTTCTAACAGCTTTATCAGAAGCTGGAAACAACCCAGATTCTCTACAGCAGTTGGATAGCTAAGCAAACTGTGGTTTCCCCGTTTCATAGAATACTACTCTGCAACAAAAAGGACCACACCATTGAAAAGCGCAACCATAATATGATATAAGAGCTGGGAACAGTCTCTAGCGAATTCTGAGAGCTGGCAGGGAGCCAAACAGGAAAAGTGACCAACTGTGCAATTCCATTTGCACAACTTATTTCAGCTGCTGAAAGCAAGGAAATGAAAGCCATGCTAATGGTGGCCAAGGCACTTAGGAGGGGCTAGAGATATCAGGAGGGATGCTTGTAGGGGCAGACGTGCTGTGATTCAACCATGTGAATGTCCACACTGAGACGATGAAGTTGTGCTGTAGTTTCATAACATGCTTGAATTATAGGAGAGCTGGATAACGGCTCCCTAGGACTGCTCTGTGTCACTTCTTACAACTGTCTATGAATCTAGAACTCTCTCAAAGTAAAAATTAAGCCCTTAAAACCTGTCTTTTATATTAAATTATTAGAAATTGTATGTTATCTCACTTGGGTGCCATGTTCTTATCTTCAAACTCCTCAATCGTGTTCTTTCCCTGCTAACTCTATGGTAGACACATGAGGTGACAGGTAACATGTTCCAGATTTTTCTAGGTAAAGTATGGTGAGCTATTCCTGTTGGTCTCCTGGTGTTTCAGCACCTCAGTCCACAACACTGTTAGTAACAGCTCATTTTCTTCCTCATCTCCAGGAAAACCACTGGTGAAAACATCTCGAGTGACTGTGCTCAACACAGAGAAGCCTACAGTCACAATGGACATCGGTGGGACCATCAGAACCATCCAAGGAGTAAATGTGACAATCAACTGCCAAGTGGCAGGTAAGGAATCCATTCCTGTGTTGATCCGTTCAACACTGATGGAACCAGAGGAGAGGCTGGGGGATACAGATATAAATTAGACACAAATTCTCCTCTTAGGGACTCCGGAGCTGAAACATAAACCTCATTCAGAAAGTGAGAAGGTGTTGGAAAGTTAGAGAGGGGAGGCTAATTCTGCCCAGGCCTAGTGGACTAAAAGAGACATTAAGTTTTTAATTATTTGTATTAGACAAAATCATACTTATGTACACTTATGGGGTACAGTATGATATAACATTTGTTTGTTTACGTGCCCATTGCAGCAGTGTTTGTGCTTTGTTTGTTAAGGCAGTCTTGTTATAGAGTAAGGCTGGCTTAGAACTCACTATGTAGCTGAGGCTTCAAATCCACGACTTTTCTACAGCAGCCTTATAAATATGCATCTTGGTGACATATGCTGCTGGATTTCTTTGTCTTATTTTATTTTAATCTTAATTTTCCACACTAACAGAATGTAGCCATGCAATGTGGTAGAAAAAGGAAAAGACCATGTAAAGTTTCCTAAAAGCTAGAAAGCCTGATGCTGTCCAGGGAATAACATGAGCTTAAATCTGTATGTAGAGGGCTTAAATCTTTACAAGGTGGGTGGCAGATGAACCATGGGTGACCTTGGATAACTGGCCAAGGAGTCTGGACAAGAGAAAATAGAAAGCCATTCTGGTTCAGAGTTGAGGAGATGGCTCAGTGGGTAAGAAAAATGTTTGCTGTACAAACAAGAGGATCTGAGTTTGAATCCCCAACACCCATGTAAAACCCAAGCATGGCTGCACATACCATAGCACTGATGGATGGGAACAGTGGATCCCGACAGCTCACCTATCCAAAGTGGTAAGCTTCTACTTCGGTAAGAGACAGTCTCAAGGAACGAGGGGAGGACAGTAGAAGATATTTGGTGCCTTCCTCTCTGAATGCATGTACTAGGTATGTACACCCTGCCACACATGTGCACAGTTACATACAAAGAAGGAAGGAGAGGAGAGAAAGGAAAGGAAGGCTTCCTTAGGAAGGAGGGGGCGGGGGGAAATAAGGAAGACATTAGGAAATAGAAGGATCGCCCATGCTCGTATCGGAAGAATTACTGTTGTGAAAAAGAGTCATCTGCCAAAAGCAATCTACAAATTCAAGGCAAGCCCAGCAAAAATTCCAGGGTCATTCTTCACAGAAATAGCAAAAAGTATCTTAGAATCTATATGAAGGCATAAAGACCAAGGGTAGTCAAAACAATACTGAACAAAAGAATAATATTTCTAGAAGTATGACCATGCCTGACTTCAAGTTATACTGCAGAGCCATAGTAATAAAAATAGTGTGGTACCCACACAAAGAGAGACACACTAATCAACTAAATAGAACCAAGGGCCCAGATGCAACCCCACACTCCAACAAACATCTGGTTGCTGGAAAAGAGCTCAAACAGACACAGTAGAGAAATGGTGCTGGGGAAAGTGGCTGTCAACATGCAGAAGAATGAAACTAGATCCTTTCTTCTCACCCTGCATAAAATTCAACTTCAAATAGATCAAGGACCTTCACCCAAGGCCTGATGCCCTGAGAGTGCTAGAGGGAAAAAATGGGCCATACACTTTAACACGTAGGAGGACTTTCCAGTAACACAGGAAATAAGAGCAACACTGAGAAGTGAGCACTCATGAAACCAAAAGGCTCTGTACAGCAAAGCAAACCAGGTTAAGTGAAGAGGCAGGCCACAGAATGGGAGAAAATCTTTGCCAGCTCCTTCTCCTCTGGAGGTTTAGTTCTAGGTCATGCAAGAGCTCATAAAACTACACATTAAGAAAACAATCAAAAAGAGGGTCATGGTTCTGAACAGGGAGTCCTCAAAGAAAATGCTGATAAACATTTTAAGGTGCTCCACATCATCGTCCATCAGATTAAAATTTCTGTGAGATTTCACCTCATCCCAGTCAGAATGGCTATCATCAGGAAAGCAAACAATGGGAAATGATGGCGAAGATGTGGAGAAAGAGGAACTGTGTTCACTGTTGGCTGCAACTGAAGCTTGTATAGCCACTATGGGAATCAGTGTCGATGTCCTGCAGAAAATACTAGAAGTAGATCACCTACTTGACCTAGGTATACAACTCCTGGGCATATATACCCAAAACCCTCTATATCTTACTACAGAGAGATTTGCTCAAGCACTTCATTGCTGCTTTCTTCACAATAGCTGGGAAATAAAACAAGCCTGGACACCCATAAGCTGACAGATAAAGAAAATGTGGCATATAGACACAATGGAACTTTATACAACTCTAAAGAAAAATGATATTATGGCATTTTCAGGAAGATAAATGGAGCTAGAAAAATTATATTGAGTAAGATAACCCAGACTCAAATAGACAAATGTTATATGTTCCCTCTCATGCATGGATCTTTGGTTTACATGCTAACCTGGAGTGCCTATAGAAATAAGGGAATCAGGGAGAAGGCCCTGGGGTGAGAGAGGTCTTAAAGAGGAACAACAGAACATAGATGATGTGAAAGCAAAGGGGCCGTTAGGAGCAGGGAGCTTAATCAGGGAAAAGGAAGGCAGAGGAAGAAGGAAGGAGAGTTGACCAAAACTAAGATTGTATGAAAACGCAGTGTGGAAACTTACTACTGTGCAAGCCAATTTAAAATTTTAAGTTGAGAAGGAGAGTTGCAGCAGAGTGTTTCTGAAGGATGCTGTTCCTAGAAGCCCAGCGTTAATAGACAAAGACCCCAGGGTCAAGTTAAAGATGTCTCCTAATAAGGTGGTCAGGGAAGCTCCAGAGGCCCCAAACCAGACAGGCTCTTGCCATTCTTCCTGGTGGCCCACTGGAACTAGATGATAAGACCCTGTTACTAAAAATACCACATACCTTCATTGCAATGTATACATAAGTCACACTAGAAATATTCTAGAACCAAGATCTTTCATGCATGTGTCACAAGATGGATAAGAAGCCAGGGGTTCTCTCTACACAGACACTCTGCACTTGGTCACTATGCACATAGGCCTCAGAGAGGACACAGGTCATTGTGTTCCTACTGAGTATTGGAGTTGGTAAGAGGAGAGACAAGCAGAGGACCAGACAGTGAAACACAGAATCAGACCCATCGTTCTCAACCTTAGGGTCATGACCTCTTTGCAGGTCAAAAGACCCATTCCACAGGATCACCTGAGAACATCTGCATATCAGATATTTACAATTCAAATCACAACAGTAGCAAAATCACAGTTATGAAGTAGCAACAAAATAATTTTGTGGTTGGGGTCACCACAGCATAAGGAACTATATTAAAAGCTCACAGCATTAGGAAGGTTGAAAAACCACTGCCTTAGACATTTGAAAGAGATTATGAATACCAGATGCCAAGTCAGGAAGAAGGTGGAGAACCTAGGACATGAAGACAATGGGTTTTTTAATATTTTCTTTTATTTTCTTACTTATACATTTATATTATTACGCATATGTTAAATAAACCACTTATAGCAAGAAGAACCATGAAACAATCAGGAATTATATGAATGTTACATTCATAGTGTTTTGGCTATTTGTATTTGGCAGCCTTGAAGAAAATATCTTTCCTACTTTGATGAGTAAAACTCTGAATGTAAATCAATATCTATCATATCTCATCCTTATCAACTTAAAACATCTATCTAGACCTAAAAACATCTTAAACCCTAAACAACTACGCTTCATTGTAAAACTAAATTATCTGGTCTTCAACCCCATCAGAGACTTGAGAAGGAATAAAATTGATTACCTGAGTATACAGGAGGTGCAGGTCAGCAGCTTCCCAAATGAGAAGATGACAGAGACAGTTTACTACCTGAACAGTCACCCAAAACTCTCTAGAATGGTGGAGCATCATCTTCAGGCTTCTGGCCCAAAACATCTGACAGACATATTTGTTAGGCAGGAACTGTTGAGGACTTGCTTACCCTGTCTTTGCAGAGCTTGGCCATTGACTCTGCCTGCATCCAAGCTTGCCCATTTTTAGACGGAATTCTGTCTGTGATTGAGACAAGGACATTTTGCCCTGTGGCTTGTTTGTCACATTTGCAGCCATCTCCATAAGGAGGTTCTTTGATGCTCAACATCCTCTTTGAGGTAGGCTGGATGCTGCTAAGAGTTAACCTGTGTCATTGTCAATGAATCTGAAGACAATGTTTTGACCCACTGTAGTGGCAACCAAGACCCAGTCCCCTGGACCTCATACAGAAGTTCACCTGATGGCCTTTGCCTAGCTGTGAGGTTACAGTTGGGTTTGAGTTGGGTTTTGTTGGAGGAAGAGCATGCATGTGTGGAAGCCAGCCAAAAGCTGGCATTGTTTTATCACTCTCCACCTTAATTGTTGAGGCAGACTCACTAACCCTTAAGCTCTGCATTTAGCTGCAGATCCTGGAGCTCAGTGACCTGCCAGCCTGGCTGAAACAACATAACCGACATTTGTTTTGCTTTTACCCACAGAACCATGTCTATTAATTCCAATTAAAACTAAATCCCTCTTCATGCCTTGATTGTTATGCCCGTTGTTGAGTTGTTTATTTATGCAAAGTGGTTGAGGGAAATCCCGGCTTTGATGTAATTAACCACAGAGAAATGGCCCTAATTACATTCCTGGCCAATGCTCTGAGAACACTGCTAAATGTGACACAGCTTAAGAACTGCTTTCATTGAACTGCTTTGGTGCTCCTCTGTCTCTCTTCTCCTCATCATCTTCCCTGTGTCTCTAACTGGGGACTTAGTGGCCTTCTGACAGGTTGGGTCAGATCAACTAAGTCTTAGTAACATCATCAGTGACTAGCAACACGTTAGACCTAACCATCCAGGCCCTTGTACAAAAAGACACAGCAGTGACGGTAAAACTAACCAGGCGGCTCACCACCTGGGGAGAAGAGAGGTCAGGAAACACGTAATAACACAGCACCATAGGTAGGGATGGCCTTTATTCCCATATTTTATAATGGCAGGGTGGCATCAGGAACTACAGAAAACTAAGAGAAGGTGCTCACTGTTCCCCCTCTCCCAACTTCCCCACAATGGACATTTTAACATGGTACCTTCATCACTGCATCCTCTCTGCTTTCTTTTCCACTGCCTAATTAACATGTGTCTGTCATGAGCCTAATTTTAAAGGATATATAAAAGTCTATTTAAAGAACTTATCATACTTTTCCTAGACTGCCTGACATCCTCGCATGCTTCAGCCATTAGCAGTTCCTCATTAAGGGTTTTTTTTTTTCCTCACACATGTGCTCTCAGCTTGTAAAATGCAGCCTCGCACATTCTTCCCAAGCCTTCCACGTGAAAACACATTAAGCACTGAGTACGATGGGGCTTCTTTTTTTTTTTTAAGTGAGCCAACCTACTCCTTCCATCCTTATGATCATTCTCAATGTGGTAAGAATTCAGCAAACTAAGGAAGCAATCAAAGATCGATGGAGGAAATAGTGTGCTAATGGCCGGAGGCAGAAAGAGCACCCTGCCTTTGACAAAGGTACCTCTGGCTGGTGCGTGAGATATGGCTGCTGTATGAACAATGGCTGGCAGTGGCAGAGATAAAGAAGGCACCTGAGGCTGGGAGTAAGAAGCAAGCAGGGACTAGATCTCACACACACTCATAGATCATACTATAGTTTAGGTTTTTATCCTACAAGCAAGGGCTATTCCTGAAGGGTTTGATGACGTAGTGGGACTGGTGGTGTAGTTCTTGAGCCAACTGGGAGTGTATCAGTTAGGTTAGGTTAGATTTCAGTATAGAGCAAATCCTACTATCCCCCAGTGTACAATGGTTCAGATACAATAGATTATCAGGGCTTTCTTAAGAATTTACTGTGTTCAGCTGGAAGGCATCTGCCCTCACTAAATCACTGAGGGTCATGGGATGCTGGGGCCTTCATTCTATTGAACTTCTAAGGTCTCCCTGGATGTGCTTCCTCTCCGGTGAACCAGACAAGGGAAGAGGGGTGAAGGATAGCTGGGAAAGCTCTTGAGGGGCATCAGGAGGCACTTAGTACTTTTCCACTTACCTTAGTCCATGGCCACTGACAACTATGACAGATACTAGGAAATACTCTCCTGCAGTATTCATTTTTAAAAAGATATCTGGGGAATGACTTTCTAGTGTGCCACAGCTCATGAGGAAGACTGAAAAGAAGGTTGAAAGCGTCTTGTTGAAAGCTCCAATGCTCCTTAGACTGGTCCCCAAAGCTGACATTTGAATTACTGTATCCATTCTCTTTTCTTGTACCAAGCCAATCCCCCCCTTCTTCTCTCTTCTCTCTCATCTCTCTTTTTCTCTCTCTCGCTCAGAAATTTCTAGAACATACAGTGTAAAAGTACACCTTTAGATGCCCCACCTCAAGGTGCTGACAAGCTGCCATGGTGCAAGCAGCCCTCCAAGTATAACAAATGGTCCAGTTAGCAAGAATATCCTGTCTGGGATATTAAAGAAGAAAGGGATATTATAGCATCATGCTTCCTGGCAGCTCAGTGGAGATTAAAGGCACCAGTCTTTATAATTGGGTCCTGTTACCAGCCATTCTGACTAGACCCATTTATTGATCCTTCCAAGGGAGAACACTGTGTTGCTGTTAAGAAGTGCCATTGGGGAGGGGGCTGTAAAGCAGACACAGGTTGGTTTGCCTCCCCTTTGTAGATGCAAATAAGAGCCAGGAATTCATCATAGAGCCTGGACAGGTGATTGGTCAACAATAAAGCTCCAGACTGTCTTTTGTTGCAAAGTGTATTTTCTGCCATTTCTCAGGAAACTCTCTCTATAGAGCATGCTGGTGTGTTACAACAGATAAAAAGGAGTGTCCAAACCATGACTGAACTGTCCAACAGCAGATAGCTAACTCAGCCAGCTCTTGTAGCTTCTAGAAGCCCCCCTCCTCACAACAATTTTGGTGCTTCAGTGCCAAAAAAAAAGGGGGGGGATATGGCGTGATCATATTTAAAGATTTAACAGTTTAGAAATAACAGCAAGAGGTTGAGAACTTGGCTCAGTGGTAGAGCACTTGCCTAACAGATGCAAGGCTCCAGGTTCAGTCCTCAGCTCTGATATATATCATATATATCACATATATCATATGTGTGTATACCATATACCGTGTGTGTGTGTGTGTGTGTGTGTGTGTGTGTGTGTATGAAAAAACAAGGTAACTAGAAATCACAGCAAGGCATATCAGATATCTTCTGGTATGACAACAGGCTATGAGGTACTTGTTGAGAAAGGGGTTCCTGACATTGAAGGTGTCTCTGTTTAGACCTCTACCATTAGGGCAGAAGGTTAGTGACTGGCCCAGGGTAGGAAGCAGCAGGGTCTAGGTTACTCTGCTCTTGAGTCATCATTCATGGAGCCAAACTAATGTGACAATAGGCAAGATTCTTTTTTAATTTTTTTCATGTTTCTGTGATATGTGTATATGCGTATGTACTCGTGTATGGGTATATCAGAGGCTGGAAGTTGATGCTGGCTGAATTCCTCAGTCATTCCTTTGCCATATATTTTGAGATAGGGTCTCTCCCTAAACCTAGAGCCCAGTAATTTGACTAGACCAGCTAGCCAGCTTACCCTGAAGATCCCCTGTCTCCACTGCCTAAGCTCTGGAATTACAGATAGGCTACCACAACCACCCTGTCATCTACATAGGTGTTGGGGATCCAGCCTCTAGTTCTTAAGCAGAGAAGCACTTTGCCCACTGAGCTATCTCCCCAGAATTCTTACTCTCTTTGAGGCCCACTTGCCTTCTTTGTATTATGGAGCTCATATTAATACATGCGCTGTTGAGATCATTATGGAAAATAAGTGTTTACTTCTATGTAATGCTTGGCTTAGAGTGAATGCTTAGTATTATTTTTAATGACATCAGTGGACTATTTTTGTACAGATTATTACACTCCCAGTGTCAAGGTATGCTGGACATCAGGATTGGGCTAGTATATCTGGTACCTTTCCAAGTATTTCTTGGCACATCTAGAGACTAATGAGATTCTCTAAAGCATAGCTGCTATCCCTTAAGAGAGAGATGGCTCTGGTTCTCTAGTGCCTTGCTGGTTTGTCTTCCTTCCATATTCATTGTTCATAATGTCAAAGCCAGTCATGGAAAGGCTGGCTGTCACTTCAGATATCAGTATAGTGTCCTTTTCTGCACCAAGGTTCACAGCCCAGATGAGAAAGCACCCAAACTGTGGCAGCAGCAATAGTCCATTGACAAGCTACAGGAAATTTTGAGGAAATCAGCTACTAAACAGACCAGGGAATGGTTTCCATATAGTCCTCTACTCTCTGGGAGTGTATTGTAAAGACAGAGTGACGTCCCCTGCCCATCGCTGTCGTGACCATTTCCATTTCTCCCATGAACTCTCTGATCTCACCAGAGAAACCATCCCTTCCAGGGTATAGCCAATCCTGCCCTCACAGAGAAGCCTGGCTTTATGGGTCACGAGGCAAGGACTAATACAGGAACAGGAAATTCTCAATTAGTTCCTGGAAAAGTAAGAAATAGCTAGCTCCCTGGCCCCTCTAAACCTTGGCGTCTCTGCCTTCCCCTCTTCCCTTTCCTCCCTCTGTCGTGTATCTGTTGCGTCATCTGCATCTCTTGGCTGAGCACGTCATGCCACAGGACCATTTATACACACACATCTAGAAACGGAAGCTCTGGGTCCCGTTGAGGCCACCATGGGAGTGCTCACTCCCCTGCTCAACTGAGTGGCTCTCCCTCTGCCCAAAGGAAAGGTTCGTGCTATCTGATTCCTTGCTCCTCTTATCTTTCTTCAAAAGAGCCTTTTGTTCCCATTGGTGACCAAAAGGAAGATGTGCCCACTAAGTGCTACATGGAAGCAATTCAGTGCAGGAAAAGAGAATCCTCATAGAAAAAATTTATAAAACCCCATATTCCCCCTATGCTTTTGAAATAGAAATAACTAGATTTTTTTCCCTTCAACTCCTTTTCAGGGGCTTTCCAAAAAAAAAAAACTTTAATGTGAAAATTCAAGTTCAGGGTTCAAAGGCCTAGCTGGGATGGGCAGACATCATGATGCGCTTGCTCTCCCTAGTGGTGCTACAATGGAAACTCAGCTCTTCTGACTCTCACCTGCATCTTTTCTCAAGGTGTGTCTAGAGATGCTCTTAGCATCTCTCTTATGGACTCGGGCCTTGTATAATTGTGTCTTTCCCTGGGGTGACAAGGCTTCATTGTCCAAAACAATTCCTTCCCGTTACCCCTACTCTTCTTCTTAGACAATTACAGCAAACAGTAGGTGCACAGGTAACTCCTTGAGGAGGTTAGAGTCCCTAGTTGTGAGCCGTCTGTTGTGGACAACACTGCCTTGTCCTGAGGACAGAATATAGCCCTAGCTCTGGGAAATCACTAGACTGAAAGTCTAGGTCTTTGGCTTTTCTTGGCATTGACCCCATTTTCCAGTAGTTGACATTCTAAACATTACTTGCATGCCTGCTGCAGAGTTCTATGAGCAAACTGCCTGGGCAGCAGCAGGCTGCGTGCTGTAAGAGATGAAGCCTCTCCTGCCTGGGAGCCTGGCAGTCAGCAGCCCAAACCCTTCAGTCTCCCAACTCCCTCAGAGCCTGTCCTCTGGTGGAGTCTCTTCAGAAAGCCACTTAGGAACTCTTGTCACAAACTCTGGACTGCTTACCTGAATATCAGCTTCAAGGAAACTTCCTGAGAAGCCAGGGTGTAACTAGAGAACAACATCTGGCTTCCAGGGATGAGTACCCATCCCGTGACTATACACAATTTCCCTGACACTAACAGACAAAATATAAGGCTAGAGAGTGGAAGGGCAGGGTCTTCTCCTTTGGTCCATTTTTCTCTCCTGCTACTGATATCACCACTTTGTGTTCTCTTTGTTTTGAGAAGATAGTCTTTGTCCTGGTCATCTTTCTGACATTAAAACAACACACCCAAGATATCAACTCATAAAGAGAAAGTTTCTGTTGACTCACATTTTTGGAGGCATCAGTCTATTATCAGCCGGTTTCTTTTTTTTTTAATTTTATTTTTTTATTATTATGTTATTCATATTAAATCTTAATTGTTAGCCCATCCCTTATATCCTCCCATTCCTCCCATTCCTCCCTCCCTCCCACTTTCCCCCTACTCCCCTCCCCTATGTCTGTGACTGAGGGGGACCTCCTCCCCCTGTATATGCT
>OU015743.1:147100841-147124372 GCA_907169655.1 Acomys percivali
GTGTGTGTGTGTGTGTGTGTGTGTGTGTGTGTGTGTGTGTGTGTGTGAGTGTGTGTGACTTCTGGCCATTTGGTATTGGATAACCAGTTTAAGGACTTTCCCTGGGAAAGACTATTTCTCCTGTTGTCAATATCCCTTAGTTACCTGTGGTTCTTTATCTAGCGTCGAGGCCCCATGAAGTTTTCCTTTCCGTGTTAGCATGTCATTGGTGTGGTTCTTCCCCAGGTCTTATTAAGTAGTTGTTATTAGGTAGTTCATGAGTGTATAATGCCGCCAGTTTTTTGTAGATCACTGATAGACATGAAATCAGACAGGATGTATTCCTATATCTGGCTTTTCTTGCTAGCATTCTGTTTGTCTCGCTTGCTTGTAGGATCTTCATTTCTATGAGGCTTATGCATTTAGTTTTTCTATGCTTTCTCCAAAGAACTCAAATAGTCTTGTAACTTGGCAAGTGACCTTTCCCAGCTGCCACTGTTTCCTCCCTGACTCAATTGGCCTCCCTCCCCCTTCCTGCCTCATCTCTAGAAGTCTTACAAAGCAAAAGCTCTAGAGACAGTGAGAAGTCCAAGGTGATATTTAGTTTGGCTGAAGGATGGTAGAAGACGCCCAGTCAGATGCTTCCTGCAGAGTAGGGTGGGGTGGGCTGCCAGAGGCTCTAAATGTCCTGGGTTCACCTGAACGTTTGTCTGATCAGCATATTTTTGTCTTCCTAGGTGTGCCGGAAGCCGAAGTCGCTTGGTTCAGAAATAAAAGCAAACTGAGTTCCTCCCACCATCTGCACGAGGGCTCCTTGCTGCTCACGAACGTGTCCTTCTCTGACCAGGGCCTGTATTCCTGCAGGGCAGCCAACCTTCATGGAGAACAGACAGAGAGCACACAACTCCTGATCCTAGGTAAAACCTCCTCAAAACCATGGCCTCAGTTGGACCCCGGGTGGTGACTTAGGCCTACCTCCACCTCCTTTTCCCCCTTACTTTACTGAGAGCATAGAACAGACTCAGTACTCTTCTTTCCCTCCTGCCACAGTCAGCCCTTCCAACAGCAAACACAGCATGGGGCCAGCCAAAGCTGATGAGAAACCTGCCTCCACCTCCTGTGACTTAACCTTTGTGGCACTGGATAAGTTGAACCTTAGATGCTGTTGTCTTTGAGAAACTTGACAATCCAGGATTGCCCACATTGCTAGGGGAACAAGGGTCCTCAAGTGCAGCTGGCAGAAGAAAATGATTTTTAATTCCCTTGCTTGGTTTTTCTTTGAAGAACAAGTGAAAAACATGGGTTAAAATTTTCATATGTGTAAAAAGAATGTTTTTATCCAAGTAGTTTTTAGTCTGCATAAAATCTTCATATGCATGTCCCAAGCATAAGAACTTCTTAATAAAAAGTACGTCACAGGTCCTGGTCTAAAACCACCATTTACAAATAAGAACAGGCCCTGCCCACCATCCTTCATGATGTTTCCCCAGGACAGAGCTGCAGCCCCTTCGCCCACTTCTGCCTCCTTTCCACTGAGTCTGGGAGTGGTTGGGTAAAATAGGACAGAAGTTTCTAGATGAGGTCTTACCCCTTAAAAATAGAGCAACAATTAGAGCCTATATCCCAACTCTCTCACCAAGAGAAAGCATCCATTCTAAGAGGCTCAGGGAGCAAAATGTGAGAAATAATAATTGCGTGCCACACACGTGCACATGAACACACACTGTGGACTTACACTTGGATTTTCACACCCACAGCTGATGATGCACCCTAACCCCTGCTCGCTCAGATTTCAAGGGCCCAGATGTGGTTTCATCTCACTGGTGGCTGCATAAACCGCCAGACTTCATAGGAAGCCACAGAAAGTTGGCTCAGAGAAAAGAAGGATGTCATTTGTTTCCCACTGGGATTCATCAACTGAGCTGTTATTCTGGGGTCACGCTGAGTGATAGTGCTCACCAGTGGGATTTTTCTCCCCAGTAACCCTTCCTTGATGTCTCTGCTAACAGAGGCGGAAGCCTAGAGGTGCTACTGTGACATCAGCAATGCAGTGTTTTCCTTGACTCAGTTCTTACTGCGCTGCAAACAGAGTATAGCTGTGTATACAGTGGAGGTCCACGACTCCCTCCCCGTTTCAGTCAAACCATGGGAAGGAAACAGTTCAGAGGCTTTGACAGGCATTTCTTTTTTGTTTTGTTTTGTTTTTTTTTTTTTTGGTTTTCCGAGACAGGGTTTCTCTATGTAGCCTTGGCTGTCCTGGACCGTCTTTGTAGACCAGGCTGGCCTCGAACTCACAGCGATCCACCTGCCTCTGCCTCCCGAGTGCTGGGATTATAGGCGTGCGCCACCACGCCCGGCTGACAGGCATTTCTTTAGAGCAAATGTTGGCGTGGAAATAGCACTTCTTCTTTTTTTTTTTTTTTTCCATTGGTGATAATGTGGCCTTAATTTTAAAAAAGAGAAATTGTGTACACCAAGCTGAAACTTCATGTCAAGTCCTGAGACTTAACTTGTAGTGCCAATGCTCAGCAAGGAATGACAACAACGTGGCCGTCACTCACTCATGCAGTCAATGGGCAGGCATTTGTGAGTGTCACCTCTGATCTCAGGTGGACACTGGTAGAGGTTTAGGGGAAAATGAAGGAGGCATCCGCCCCTGGAGAATTTACATTTCCACTGGGAAGATAACATAAGCACATAGGAATACACAAGGAGTCGCCATAAACACTGCAGGAACAGAAGCAAGGGCTGACATTTGGCCCCAGGGGAATAGAAGGTCTCAGGTGAGACTTGCCTTCCTATTTTGCTTTTAGTAAGTAAAGAAGGAGGAGATGAATAGACACTTTGATCATGGCTGTTCAGTCAAAGAGACCTCTACTACAGTGAGGCAGCTAAGGCCCCATAGACCAAGTATTCACGTAAGTTTATCAATGGCACAGCTGTTCATTACTGTGTACACACAGTTCATACTGTGAATTCCTGATTATAAGCATGTTTTTCCCTGTGAAAAGGGCTCATCGCACTGTGTTTCTTATGTGGCCACATCATTTCACACTCACATTGTCTTCTCTTTGCGGTGGCCTTTGGCAAAGGCAGGAAGACAAGAAGGTTGTTTCTGAAGTGGACACCATCAACACTTTTTTATGTACAAAGCTGACAAGTGCAAGCAAATGTCAAGCACACATCGCGGGGGAGGGGGGTGCCTGTCCAAACCCAGCACTCAAGAATTTGGCCCTGACTCCTTGGAAGATTCTGCCTGACACCCCATGGGAACCCCTTTCTGACCATCTTATCTGGGTCCTATTTGGACCTCACAACTAGACTGTCTCTCGCTGAAAAAGGCACTTGTGCAAACCTGTTTAAATGACTCCTTGGATAGCATTCTATCTGTGGGGACAGTTACAAATCGCCTCATTCCAAAGGATATTATGAGTTAAGTAAAAAAAAAAAAAAAAAAAAAAAAAAAAATTGGTTGAAAACTACTTATCTCACAACTTGGCATATAACAAATGCTAAAATTGAAAATTGTCTTTTAGAAACTATCATCTTTGTAACGTGTCTCAGCTCATCTGCGTTGTTAGAAACACCCAGTGGTGCTGTGCCTTAAAGGGGTATAAAGAGAGAACTCTTGAAACTCACAGGCCTGGTTCTTATTACAGACCTTGTTATTTCAGGCATTAAATATTAAGTTTGAAATTCGGACTCACCTTCATAGGTAATACCTTCTCAATAGGAAAAATGAGGTTACAGGTCAATTGCGGGAATACCTGTCACACACACACGGGGTTATACACCTCGCCTCTTTCCCCCTCAATATAGCTCATCTGCTCTAACCTTCTGATTCCTCATCTGTCTTCTCCCAGATGCCCCCCAGGTCCCCACACAGTTGGAAGACATCAGGGCCTTGCTCTTAGCCACTGGACCGAACCTTCCTTCAGTGTTAATGTCTCCTCTGGGAACACAGCTGGTCCTGGATCCTGGGAATTCTGTTCTCCTTGGTGAGTCCAACCCTCCGAAACGTTGGGCAAATATCCAGGGCTGGACAGGATTTATGGATGGGTGACTGCCTGCAGGTGGGAGGGAGGCGGCAGTGGGGGGTGGCCAACAGGAAATCGCTAAATTGCCTACAGAATCCAGACTCACCAGTGGAAACTTGGCTGACTTTCCGCACGAGGTGAGCGCGGCTCTCAGTCTGGACTCCAGTTTGTCTGGATTCCAATATGGCCCCTCTTGGGCTGATGCCATGGCCCAGACCCTCTCCTTCAGGGGGATGCACTGAACTCTGAGAAAGGGGTAGCAGTGAGGAACCCCTTCTGGGTCTCCTCCCCACCAGGAGCCCTCTAACCTCTTACTCAGCTTTTAAGGGCAAAGCTATGGTGTTTGCCGCCTAAAAGCCAGCAATTCTGTCTAGGCTAGCTCTCCCTATGCAGAGTCTACGGCCAGCCCAGACAGACTTCCCAAGGCAAAACCTCCCTGTCATCCATTACTGGGGACAAAGCTAGTGCCAACAAAACTGGTACCATCCAAAGTAGCAGAGTTTGAGCCCTGGGCTCCTCACTCCGCAATCATGCAAATGACAGGTCTGTGCATATAAAAGAATGTGGAATATATGGGGAAATCTATATCCCTTTCCTTTTATTGTGCTGTGGGCCTAGGACTTAACATTGATTAAGAAGAAAATTCAACCCACTTTTTTAAGCGCATAAAACGGAGAAATTCTGCACACAATGTGCCCCCAGGGTTGGTAACAGTAGCTAGAACTGGTGTCTTGGCCCAAAATTTAAAGTTCCTCTGTTCTCCCACCCAGACATTTACCAGTTACACTGGCAATTGCTTATCAGAGTAGCCAAGGGCCTCGGTGCATTTAGAATTAGAGAGCAGAGAAAGATTTCCTTCAATTTCAATTTCTATTATCACCTGAAATTAGTGAGGAGCTCTTACATCTTATCAGCCGATGAAAACACTTCTGTCTTCTCTATTTCTGGTCCTGGTAAAGGTAAGACATCAATTGAATTAACAAGTGGCCATATTCAGTTTCCTAGTGCATGAAAACTTGGCATTGTGTTTTTCCATATCCTAATGATCAGGAGCCCCACAAGCTTCAAATTTCAGTTCCTTAGCTTACCAATGATAAACTTACTCCAAATTAAGTCTGTGCATTATAAGCATCATTTAGACCCCTTGTTATTCTGTTAGAGCCCAGTAGCTAACAAAGCACATAGCAATTGCTGGTCTGCAAGCTGACTGGATCACTCAGGTACCATTGCACATGCAGGAAAGGCTCATCAACTCATACCTTTCTGTGACAGCTCTAAGTTCTTTCTCCCTTATTCTGAAATAATATTTTTGTCTGAATTTTAGCCATGGGCAATAAGGATTTATTGTGCTTGCTGCTGCATTCCATTGCTGGTTTATGATGCTTTGTTACCTTAGACTGGTATTTAAATCTAACAGTTAAGACACCTTAATATAACAGTCAGCATCCAGACAGCTTCATTTGAAGAAGACAGTGAACCAGTGTTCATAAACCCCCCGAGTGTAACAGCCAGGGTAAAAATCAGTGCTGCCCCAGCACTGTAGACCCCTGGCAGCCCTGTGTGCAACTGTGGAGATAAATTAGGGTTGGGAAACTGTGTCAAATATCAGGACGTTGAGAACTGGGTTTCCACAGACCTGAACCCCCATGATGCTAAGGAACTGTGTGCTAAAAGGAAAATGGATGGGATTCAAGTAAGCAGAAGGCAGCAGGAAGGAGATTCAGGATCAGTGAAAGAAAAAAGGAGAGAAAGAAGGGGGAGAGGAGAAAGAAAGAAAAGAGAGAGAAAGAGAAGAAAGAAAGAAAGAGAGAAAGAAAGAAAGATAAGAGAGAAAGAGAGAAAGAAAGAAACAAAGAGAGAAAGAGAGAAAGAAGTGTCATGAATTGAATTCTGAGATGAAATGTGCAAGATGTTTATTAGGGATCCTTCTAGAAGCCATTGTAAACAGCATGTCACCTTCACTTTGAGCCTGATAATGGGCAGCAAGACTGGAATAGAATCATCAAGATAAGCAAGGCTCAGTCAGAGTTCAACTCAACAATTATAATGCCCTCTATCCATCTTGAGTGTCCCCTGCTATTGACTCAGATTTGTTCACCCACTTGGCCAGTCGGACAGGTTCCCACCCCTGGCTCCCTTCGGCTGGGCCCTCTATTATAAGAAACAGGCCAGGAAGACATTTTTGCACTGCGTTCCTAAGAAATTAAAGCAATAAGGAACATCAAATTGAGAAGCAGCTTGAATTCTGGGCTTTAAAAAAAGCAGATATACTATGATAGGATGCTGAGATGAGTACTTAGAGATTTTTAACTTCTATATTCTGTGTGTGTGTGGTTGTGTGTGTATGAACACAGTTGCAGTCAGATCCCTTAGAGCTGCAAGCATAGGAAGTTGTAATTCACCAGACATGGGTGCTGAGAATCAAACTCAGATCTTCTGCAAGAGAAGAGAGTGTGCTTAACCACTGAGCCATCTGCCCAGCTCCTAGCTCTTGTAAGCAACCTTTGTTTACAAGAGGATGCTATGCCTAATACTCTGAATGATTGATCTTATTCTAAGGGTAACAAGATGAAAATGTGTATCAAGGATATGAAGCGCTCTTCCCACACCAAAGCATCCCTGATTATAATCCCCTTTGCCACTCAGTACAGGCACTACCTTGAAACTCAATATCCAAGCCTGGCCCACTTGATTTCATGGGCAAAAACTATTTGCCAGCCCTGTTGTAGCCAGCAAGTGGTTAGGCTCAGGTATTTCTTGGTCTATGGGGCTAGCTGGCCGTAACCTACTCAGGTTCTGTGGCACAGGAGGCTTGGGTTCTCCTGTTTCAGTACAGAAAAGGAAGAAGGGCAACTCCAAGTCTTAAAAGCTGCATCTCAGAGCTAGCTCTTATTCACTGAGACCTGAGTGTTGAGATTCTAGCAGGCGAGTGAATCTATTGCCTGAAAATAGCCGCTTTAGTTATATGACACACTGGCACTGATTTCACCTCAAGCCACAGCTGCAGCTGATGGAGTGGCACTTGAGTTGACCCTCTAGGTCTCACTTTCCATGAGTATAAAGTAGAAATTTAGGTCTCAAGACTCTTGTTGCTTCTCACTCTTAACTATATGGGTTCGATGTGGGAAAATGCCCAATGGAGTCTACTGCATAGAGAGGATCCAGGTTGCCTGAACCATTGTCCTGGCAACCTAAGCACTATTTCTTCTGAAACTGGTGATGACTGTCCCTTCTTCAGGGGCGGGGCAAGGGTATGGCTGCTCTAGAAGAAAAGCCAGACCTGTGGCACCACCACCTTGGGCCAGCCCAAAAGCACCCTACAGTCTCCATTTTCAGAGCAGAAGCATTGCCAACCTTCCCGAGGTATCTAAACCTTCTTGTAATTTTGACTACAATGTTTTTAGGAGGACCACCAAGGCCAATAATACTCATCTTTAGGGCAGAATCATTGATTTTCTTAAACAACTTTTATTGGAGTTTTAACTTTCATAGGAATATATCTCCATTGTAGAACAAGTAGAAATCAAGTCAAGAAAGAAAGAAAGAAAGAAAGAAAGAAAGAAAGAAAGAAAGAAAGAAAGAAAGAGAAAAGAAAAATGTCAAATAGCTCAACCCCAAGGTAACAAGTGCATACACCTTTATCTTAACCATGTATATTAACCATATCTTAATATGCAGATCTTTTTACATATTTTACCTGAAATTAGATACATTCCACACACCAGATTCATGCATTTTATCGCTTGATAATACCCAACAAATATCCTTCTATGTCTCTAAAACTTTTCTATAATTTCATTTTTCATGGCAGCCTTGGCAAAAGGTTCTGTGCCTCATTAAATCAGTTCTCTGATGAATCTTTTATTCTTTTTAGTCTTTTCCCTTATTTTAAAAATAAATATAGTTAACTTTTTTCTATATCTTCATGTGATCCCTGTTTACATAAAATCAACTCCTAATGGTAGAGTTATTATGTCAAAGCTTCATAATGTTTGGATTGTAGTATCTATTATTAAATTTTCCTCCAGCAAAACTGTATCCCTCTTATATATCTACCAGGACTGAGTGAGAGGTCTCACGTCTCAAAAATGTTATGTACGTGAGTTATAACCAAGAGTTTTTAGATTTGTCACTATAATTGTAGTGCACATGGTGTAAGATAGAAGCAACATTATTTATAAGTGTATTCTTATTTTTATTCCTTTTGAGATTTAATACATTTGTCAGTCTCCTAGTTTCACTTAGGAATTGCTCATCCATGTCATCTGTTCATTTATTACAGCTATTTATCCTTTTTATTGATCTATAGGACACACATATTTATATATGTTTAACCGTTTTGTAGATGACATGAAGCAAATCACACATAATCTAAGACAGAAATTGCTACTACAGCCAACAGACTGGACATACATTTTCAAAGTTGCTTTCCACACCTTTGGCTTTTGTTTGTTGTGTTCTTTCCTTTCCCAATCCCCTCTTTTTCTTTCACCCTTTACAATCGCTCCTTGAAACCTTGCTCTCTCCCACCCCTCCCACCTCAGCCAACCACTGATCTGCTCTCTATTAGAGTAGGCAATTGCATTGTCTATGGTGTTACATAAAGAGAACAATGCCATGACTCTTTTTTATTGACAGTTTTACACACACACACACACACACACACACACACACACACACACACACTACTATCCTTGTTCCATTCTTGTTCACCCCCTTCTTTCCAGCTAGGATTTCTTTCATTATATAATTATTTAGCCTCATCTATGTTACAACATTCGTCATTAGAGCATTCCTCTTTTTGCTGCTTAGCACTCTATGTATGGACATTTTGCAGTCTGTTTAGTCACTCACCGAGAAATGGAATGGTCAGCTTCTAGTTATTAAAAATACAGGTGGCATAAAAATTCATACATTAGTCTTTGAATGGACATACGCTTTCATTTCTCCTCACTAAACACCCAGGGGAGACATGGCTGTATTATATGGCAGGTGTTTGGGTAAGACGTTAATAAACGGTCATACTGCTTTTCAGAGTAGTCAGTTACTTCACATCCCTATCAACACTCATGACTAGGTTCTCCACACCCTCAGCAAAGCTTGCTCTTTGCTGTCTTGGTTTTAGGCCTACTGGCTGTACTATGATCTTGGTGTGATTTGCATTTGCATTTTTCTGATAATAGGTAGTGTTAAGCAGCTATCTTTATTTACCATGCCAATTCCTTAGGCAAAATGCCAGTCCCGTTGTTTTATCACTCTTTTAAAGTTGAGTGTTTCTTCACTTAAAATTGATTCTTCAAAAATCTTTATGTAATTTAGAAAGCAATTATTAGATACCTAATTTTCAGACATTCTGTCCCAGCCCGTGGCTGTCATTTCATTCTTGTTAAGGTTCTACTTACTATTTCTGTCATGTTATGTACTATACTTGGGTATTGTATTTAAGAAATCTTTATGTGACTCAGAATCTTAAACATATTTCAGTGGTTCATTGCAGAGCTCCAAAACTATTCATTTTGTAAACAGCATGTTAGTGTTACAAGTTAAATCCTCTCAGTGAACTGTGCTTTGTCTGAAGCAGCATCCACACTATAGAACAGAGCTGACTACTTACAACAGAGGCCATGTGGTCCCTGTATCCTTCATCTGGCCCTATGCAGAAAGCATTTTATTAACTATGATGCTAAGGTCTTTAATAGGGATTACAAACCCTGCTTCACTGTCACACTCTTTCCACTATCACCTGCTGTGTCACTGAATGAAAGGCTAAAAAACAAATGTCCTACCAATCAGGAAAGAGGAAGAACCTGTTCTATAAACCCTGGATTTTCTTCCAGGTGACCCCATCAACAAAACACATAGATAGCTGCGTGTAGCTTAGCAAGGCTGTGATGTTGTCTCAGGCAGAAGACAAAAGACAGCCATACAACCATGACAACCTGTGTTTGGATACCCAGCATCCCCGTATAAAAAGCCACATTTGCTGGCATGCATCTGTGTGGCTCAAGAGAGAGACAGGTGTATCCTTGGGGATTGATGGCTAGCTAATGTGACCATGTCAGTGAGCTTCAGGTTCACTGAGACTCTGTCTCAGAAAATAAGATGGATTCTGAGAAATGCATCCAATACCATCCCCTGGTTTACACACACACACACACACACACACACACACACACACACACACACACATATGAGAGGGGAGAGGGAGGGAGGAAGAATGACGGGTGGAAGAGTATAGTTGAGTATCCCTCTTTTCAGTATATCTTATTTTATTTAGTCTCACAGCCTAAGTGGGAGCATCATAGCATGGGCTCTTATGGTTTGGCCAGCCTGTTCTCTCTCTAAGGCAATAGTTCTCAATCTTCCCAATGTTATGACCCCTTAATAAAGTTCCTCGTGTTGTGCTGACCCTCAAAACATAAAATAGTGTTGTTGCTACTGCTTATCTGTAATTATGCTATTGTTATGAATCACAGTATAAATATCTATATTTTCCAATGGCTTTAGGTGACCCCCCCCTTTGAAAGGGTCATAAGACCCCTAAAGTGGTTGTGACCCACAGGTTGAGAACTGCTGTTCTAAGGACGTGCTCTCCTTTGAGGGTGAACAAGCTCAATCCACAGACCTCGCAAGCATCCCTGCTAGAGGCATGTGGCCCAGCCCTACAGGAGCCATTTCCTCCTGCCCAGTGATTTCATAAGGAGAAGATCTAGTCAGTGACTAGTCCATCATCAGTGCTCCTGGCCCTCCTCCACTTAGGCTCCAGCACATGCCCAGTCTCACAGCATCTAGCATGCACTCTATATCTCAGAGGCCACCAGGCACTAGGGCCAAAGCCCACAGGGTGTGCTCAGACAATTGTGTTTCCATGCGGACCACCTGTGCACACTCAGACAGTTTCTGGACATTCATTTCTCTGCCTAGAACTTCAGAGCTCAACTGGCCCAAGACCTCTCTTAAGAGCAGTGGTGATCCATGATCTCATCATGAAAGTTTAACACCTCTTTCTCTGGTACTAAGTTAGAACTGGACCACTCCAATAAGCAATGGCATGCTGGTGGTCAGTCCAAACTTGGAACATACAGGACCCAGAGCTGGAATCTATGGATGGAGTTCATAGTGTGCATGTATAAACACCTCAAAGTAGATGGGTGTATATGTTCAGTATGTGGGAGGGTGGTTGCCTCTATAGCCAAAGGAACCTCTTAAGACCATGCATGACCCATGAGCAGAGATGTACAGTGAGCTACTGAGCACTGAGCATGTCGACCAGAAGACACACTAAGCACATTCCCAGCACAGGCGGGGCTGTGCCTTGTGTGCTCCAGAACAACAAAGAGGTCAGAGTGGAGTCACAGAGAAAAGACATGAGGGTTGGGAAGCCAACCAGATAGGCAGGAAAGCAGAGGGCAAATTTTGTAAGACCTTGTAAATGGTCACATTAAAACAACAGAGAAAAATCTATAAATGTCCAATTTATAAACTGACTCAATATTGCATTGAGAATCATGAGCTTTTCCAGGACTAGGCAAAGGCAGGCAGAAGTGATTTCTTTTATTGGCAGCCATGTGGCCAACTGCGTGCTGTATAGCTGACTCCAGTAAACCAGAGGCTTATCAAGCTGGCTCTGGTACAAGCCAATATTGCTGATTTAATTTGACTCACATGTGTTGGGCACCTGCTGGTCTACCTGGCCCAAAGCTTCAGCAGGCACGTGCCTCACCATTTCCTCCCTCTAGTAAGAGGGGCCCACGTGGATAATAGAACCACCTGGGAAATTTAAAACTATTCCAACAAAGACCAATTAAGCTGGAATCTCTGGAGGTGGAGCTAAGCATCAGTACTTTTAAAGAAATTACTCTCAGGGTCGAGTAGATTGCCAAAGTCACTTCCCCACTCCTTACTACGTGCTTAGAGTGGGAAAGGGGACTGCGTCCTCATGGAGAGTCATCGAGCTTGGCATACAGCTCCTTTGCTGTTCACATCTAACTGTGCATGTGTCCTTACACTCAAGTCTTTTCTCATACAATAACTCCTTCTGTCACATTTCTCCCTGGTTTTTGCCATTGTCTGGAACTTTCTGTGTCTGAAAGACCCTCTCCTGACCTCAAACTAAACCCTATAAACCTTTGAGGCTTGGGTCATGCCCTCTATGAAGTCTCCTTTGAGAACCTTCACCTCGAGTGGTCACTCTGAACCCCTAACACCTGCTCTACGCTGGGCTTGGGGAAACTTTTTATGTCAGAAGAAAACTGGGAACTGTTTTTAGGCACTGTGTTTTGTGCCTGCCCCTGTTGCACCTACTTTTTGTGATTATAGAGGAATTTTACCGCCCTGTGCAGCAAGTAAACCAATGGGTATGGTTATGTTCCATAATGGTAAAAATGTATTTTCCAAAGCAAGGATCAAGGATCAAAGCCATATTTTCTCAACATTGCTCTGCATTACTAACAGGCCACTTGGTGTTACTAGAGAGACTTCAGGCCTGCCACATGTCTCTAAAAGGAGCTACATAACCATTTTACAGCAGTTTAAAACAGGAGCTGTTGTCAGGACCTTGGCTTAGTCCTCTTGAGTCATTTCCATCTCTGACTTCTATTCTAATTGCAATTTTTTTTATCTGTCCCACACACCTCTGACCTCACCCTTAAAAGTGCACTTCCTGATTCCTCTGGTATATAGACTGTAGCAGACACTTCCTAACACCAGTTCTGAGGAAATGCACACTATGACATCAATGGATGTCCCAGGCCACATCTGTTGGGAGAGCAGTTTTCATCATGATCCCTTGGAAAATTAAGAGTATCCTTACTTCCTCTCCAAAGATAACTGTGAGAACAACAAGTCCTGAAGGCCAAAGGTTAGGTAAAAATTAATTCACAATGGGGACCCAGCCCAGAGGTGTCAGAGACCGTGATGCAGAGGAAGGGCAAGGCAACCTGAAGGGCAGGACCAGCATCCTTGATGAGGAAAGCTAGTGCAAGAAGACATTTACCTTGACCCTCCTCAAAGAACAGTTGGCATCTGTTTCCTCATTTATACTAGGAGGCTGAGATTTCATACCACTGGGAGAACACGTTTTGTTTCCTAACGCAGGAAAAGATGCTTTGTCATGAAAAAAGAAAGACCAATGTATTGTGGCTGTTCACAGCCCGTGTTTATTGACTTTAATTCTGTTTTAAGGTAAATTTTGAAGTGGATAATAGAGATTCATAGGGACTACATTGAGCTCAGCAGCACATATCATGTAAAACAAAATCAGTATTTCAAAGGGTGTTTATGGGGAAGCCATGGGAAGAAGTACAGCTGTCCTTCAGGGTGGAGTACACACCCATAAATATAAAAAGACACCAAAGCATAAGTGACACTTAAAATAGCTGGACAGAGAGCAAGGCAGTAAATCCCCCCCTTGCCACTGTCCCAGGGCATAGCAGGATCCAGGCATGGACTTATTTTAAGATTCTAGATAATCAGGAAATGGTGACCTTGAAAAAAATTCACTCATACTTGCTCCTGCCCTGCCTTGGCACCAAGACAGAATTCCCAAGCCAGTGCTCTCCCTAGTGTGCCCAATGGGAGCGATGTGAATGTGCCTGGTGTCCCCAAAATAGACAGGTATTGAAAGTCCACCAGTGGGAAAATGAGGAACTCTACACTTGCCCTAATAAATCCTTCCTCACCATGAAATAGCTCTTGAAAACACCCCCTCATGTTCTGTGCCCCTCTGTGTGTTTGTGTGGTGCTAGAGTGGCAGTTTTACGGCAGCTGCAGGGCCCAGAGGCAGACTATAGAAGAGAAAGAGCAGGATTGTGTCCCACGGTTTGTTATGATCTGTGAAAGGAGAGACAGACCCTCTGGCCACAGTTCTTGGCCAGCTCTGTAGAAGAAAAGGCACCTCAGTCGAAAGACCCAAATGCCAAATCCACAGATCTGGTTCCTCATTGATACATTATCCAGCCCACAGAGCTGATTCTTGTGAGACTTCAATGGGAAGCTATGTGCAGTGTGCCCAGCTTAGTGTCAGTACAAAAGTGAAAGCTAACCTGTGTCCACTTTTTTGCCTGGAGCACTTCTGCTGTTATAAACCTGAGTCTATCCCCTTCTTCTCTGTGGCCTACACTAAGCTCTTCCTTACATTTGAGGGACAATTGCTGGCTGCCGTCTCAAATGTTAAGTAGTAGCTCGGAAGATGGGAGCCTTCTTAGAGGGTTCATGTGTGGTACCTTCTGGGTAGGATACAGAAGGACTGACTCAGGTATACTTATGGGATTTCATATATAAAAGATCAGCCACACGTGATGACAAGAGAGCAGTGTAATAGGAGGAGATGTGAAGGTGAAACAGCCACTCTGGGAATTAATAAAAGGCCAAAATTTGGTTCTCCTGGAAGACCTCGTCCCTGCCATCCTCAAATGCCCGTGCCACCTTAATGGGGCCCTTCCCGTGCATTTCAGAGTACAGCATAGTAATCAGAGAAAGCTCTGGAACCAGCATGTTTGGCTACACTGCCTACCTACTGACAGCTGAATAGCCTTGAGCCATATGCAAGCTCTGCTGCCTTAGACCATAAAGTGAAGATGGATGGCTGTATAACCTTTTGGAGCTCTTGAAGGGGACAAACATAGTATTTAAAGGGCTACAGTGGTATCTCTGCACATGGTATGTGTTCAGTTCCTGTAGGCTACCACCTGCCCCAGCCTTTCCCTTCTTGAGGAAGCAGAGTGGGAGAAGTTAAGGCTAGGACTTGGTGGCCAAGTCCAAGCAGCAGGGATAAAGAGATAAGCAGACTGAGACCTCAGCCAGCCTACTTTTTCATTAACTTACATATCTTACACTGTTCTTGGGTCTTTAGCTGTTTACTTGTTAAACTCAACTCACTTTTTAGTCAAGTTCTCTTTAAGAGTTCCAGCTCACCACAGGAAAATTAAGCAAGAAGTCTGGGCAACTACTTAGCCAAAAGGGTAAAGCAAACATGAACTTTGGGGGTCGTCCTCTGGTCAAGTCACATAGCCTTTCTGAGTCTTCCTTTCCTACTTTTAAAATGGGGTAATAGCCATCTCAGAATGAGTTTGAGAACCAAATGATATAAAGCATAGTAAATACATTTTTTGCAAGCTCTAAACCACTCTATAATTTATTGGCTAGGTTCTTCTTAAGAAGCAAGAATGAGCACAAAGTAGGGCTCCTAGAACCCCAAGAAAAGGGCCAAACTCTGAGGAGAGGTCCTAGACCATGTAGGAAACTCTCCTGGCTAAGAGCACTTTCTTTCTTCGCATTCATATTTCGTTTCTCAGTCTCATATGATCATTGGAGTATAGAGAATGTTTTCTCTGTAAGGGACTTTGGGTAAATGGGATGCAGTCTGCCCCAGAGAATGGCATCTGAGAAGACCTTGTGAAGTGGTGGGAGCCAAGAAAGCACAGGTGGGAATTGGAACCACACACTCCCCTCCTGGAAAGCCGTGAAGATACAAAAAAAGCAAGGAATATGTTTCTGTTTGAAGCTACACCCTGGACCTCTGGAGTCCAGAGTCTTGATCCTTTTTGTGTGTGCAAATAATTGATGCACATGAAGTGTAACTCAGCAGAATCCAATCCCCAGCTATGTCCATCTTATCCCCCTGGGGAGAGGGCATGGCACGGTGTCCAGTGTACCACCTTTTCATGTGCTGTGTTTAGTTAGAATTTGGAGAAGTGGGTTTGGCTAATAATGTTGTAAAAATAAGGTGAGTTTCATCTCTTATATAATTAACCTCTGCCTATTATATAGCAGGAGAAATAACCAGCTTCCACTTTACCTACAGTCCTTCCTTTACATCTTCTGGGTAAATGTTTGCAAGTCATCTCATCACACATATACTCTATAACTTCCTCTTCTGGCCATCACTAGACTCCTAGGAGCCTCCTCAAATTTTAAGGCCCCTAGAGTTTAAAAGGTGTTATATAAAAGGACTAAAGTTGTAGTTTAACTTAATTTTTATTTCAGAAAGGTACTTTGCAAATACATATGAAACTGATATTAACTTTAAGTAATCATGTAGTTGAGATGTTAGGTGTCAGGAAAAAATTTCCATCTTGATACATACCAAATTTCAAATCAAGCATATGTATGGGCTATTCAAAATCAAATGACTAAAACCTAGAAATCTGGTTCAATCCCACGAATGTCTTTTGCACATCTCTGTGTACCAAGAAGGCTCTATACTATCTCGGCCCTCACTAGAGAATATCAGTTGGGTATTCAACTCTGCTGAGCCTCATAAACAGGCCGGCCTGGAAAGCTTCTCCCCTGTGCTCATTGGAAGGAGGGAAAGGCCAGAATAACATTTGGGCATTGTTTCAAGCCCAGCAAGGACTACAGTGGAATAGCTCACCTTGATTTCCATATAGCTGCTTTCATGTTTCCATTGTAGAAAACAGAAGGGACATTTTCCCAGGACACGTTCATGCAAGGACTGTGGGTTATTACATAAAAAGGATTATCACTCTTCTTGGGGAAATGGACAATTCAAAGGGTGCTCTGCTAGTCCTCACCTCTAACAGCCTATCAGAGCAAACCCTAAGAAATGCATTGGGCCAAAGGGGAACAAATGATGATTACAGTGGCTTACCTACCACATGACATAGAACCTGGTGATACATCGCCATCTACCAAGCCATTCAAATTCTTTCACCTCCACTTTTAACACCTTATCTCTGAAAGGTACATGAAAGACAAGTTCAACCCCAAAGTCGTCATTCTACCAAGGCCTTTTTTATGTGAAAAATCCATTGTAATTATAGAATTCCTTATTTCTCTCTTGGCTGAGTAGCTCAGAAATAATGAGCTGCCTACATATTTTGTTTCCAAGGAGATGAGACCAGAACTTCATTCGAGGCCCTTGAGGACCTTAGCAGGAGCCACTGTGTGCTGCCTGTGACTCTTTGAAGTGGTATCAAGACAGATAAATCAGCAGAAGCCTGTGTGTCTATTGTCCTGCCAGCTTCCTGAGCCCAGGAAAGGAATTTGGGCCCAAAATAAGGTGGCCATGGCACTCCTATATGCACAACTAACACTGCACATCCTCTTGACTCTGGCCTTATCATCTTGTTTCCAACCCTTCTTAGCCTCTCAGATCCTGGCCAGGTGCCGTGGCTCAGGGACTGGCTCAACACAGTTAACTCAGGGTGATATAGTGGAGATTTGGGGTCTCACAAGGTTATACTGAAGTATTTCTGCTAAGGACCTGAAACCATCCCAATGACAGATGCAGAGAGAAAATGATGCCAAAAAGTAAATGGAAAGCTGAGTAAAACAAAGATTCTCCTAAGCAATCATGGAAGAAATATTTAATTTTAGAATCTAACCATGCTCCATATAGAACTTGACTTGATTCTAAAATGATGTGTTTGGGTCTGTGTATCCATAAGTTCCATATTCAAGGATTCAACCAGATACAGATCAAATGTCAGGAAAAATTAAGCAGCACACAGACTCTAGTCTCTAAATAAAGCAGGAAAGCAGCTATTTACAAATCTACATTACTACATATGATTGCAAACACAGAGAAAGTGTGGATATTACATGTAGATACAGTGCCATTTCATACTTGAACTTTCTATGCCCGAAGGTGTCCAGAAACTGTCCTCCCATACATAGCATGGGGTTCCATTCTTGGGCGAACATAAATTTTGTTTATATTTCCATAATCCATAGATTCCTGCCATGCAGAGAGCCATCTTTGCTCTTTTCTTTATTTTGATGTTTAAAAAAGATAACCCCAGAGGAAGCCAGTGAGACCTTAAAATAATTCCTGTATCACTGTCACATCCACTCCTCGAGAACTTTATTACTTCCTGGCACAGAAGCTATTCTAGGCTTATTTTGAACTCACCCTAAGCCTAGAGAGCACAAGCATTGCCTCTTCAGACTATTGCAATTTGGCCACTGAGCTTTGCTCTAAAGAACTCTTAATTTTGTTTTTTTGGATTTCGTTTAGTTTATTCATTTTATGTCCTGATGGAAGCCCCCTCCTCTCCTCCAGGCACCCCCATGCCCATCTCCTTCTCCTCAGAGAAGTGGGAGGTACTCCATGCGTACCAACCTGGCCTGGCACATTAAGTTGCCACAGAACTAGGCATATCATCTCCCACTGAGGCCAGACAATGCAGCAGCCCAGTTAGGGGAACTGTACCCAAACGGAGGCAATCAGAGCCAGAGAGGATCCACATAAAGACCAAGCTGCATATCTGCTACATATATGCAGAGGACCTGGGACCAGCCCGTGCTTGCTCTTTTGGTTGGTGGTTCAGTCTCTGTGAGCCCCCATGAGCCCAGGTTAGTTGAGTCTGTAGGTCTTCGTGTGGTGTCCTTGCCTCGTCCAGCTCCCTCAATCGCTCCCCCCAACTCTCCCATAGAACTCTTAATTTTGTGATCAACAAAGCAATCAATTAACTAGTTTTGCTCAACTTTAAGAGCTGTTAAAATTGGGAACAAAGTCATCGGCATCAGCCCAGATGAAATAAAAACATTCTCTCCCAGGTACTGGAACTAAGAGCAGGGGGTCAGAGCAAACCCCAGGTGGAGAGAGAAAGGAACCATGTACGCATGTGAGTGCTCTGAGCACTAAGCCCATTTCCTGAGACGTCAGCATCTTTGTTGCTCTGCGTCTGTGCTCCGCAGCAGTCCACACTCACACCTCCAAGATCTGTGCAGAGACAGCAGAGTTTGTGCTCGCCTTCCACATGATCCTATGTGTTGACTTTATACAAGTTTTCTTTAATGTACTTTTGCTAAGAAACCATCTCAGTATTACATAAATATTGATGGGACACTATTAATTTTTCTGCCTGGTCCATTTGAGATGATTTGGACCCCACAACCCTGTATATATTCCCTTGAGGTTTGCTACTTGTGCCAATAGCATCCTTATAGCAAAAGCATCTAACCCCAGATCACACATTGCATTTAGTTGCTGTGTCTCTTAGTTGAACTACCTTGACTTCTGAAGCACACAGGGTTAGTGGGGTTTTTTTTTTTTATCATGTATCCTTCAATCAGGTGTGTCTGAAGTCACCTCATGGTTAGAGTCAGGCTGTGACTCTACCCAAGCTCACCTCCTTGCCTCCAGTCATATGATTATGACAGCAGCGGAACCCTCACACGTGTTGTGAGTTACATTTGCCTGATAAGATGTCTGCTGGGTTTTCCCCTGTAAAGTTATTCAATTTCTTTTGTTATTTGTAATAGTCATGGAAGGCACTTTAAAGTGGTGGTAAATATTCTGTTCTAGCAGGGATATTTTGCATAGTTCACGGATGGATTCCTGCCATCCAGAGAGCTATCATCTTTTGCTGTCCTTTTTATTTTGATGTAAAAGAAACTCCAAGATGCAGCCTCTAAGAATTTAAAATAGCTCTTGTGTCTTTTGACACTGCCATGTCATTTTTTTGAGAACTTTATTACTTCCTAGGCCAGGAAGATATTCTAGGTTCTTCTCAGACTTTCTCCAGTCCTGACCTACACAATAATTCTGGAAGTTGCTACTGGGTGTTACTGTTGTCAGTGTGCATAAGCATGTATATGTAGAGTTGCACACACACTTAACAGTACTACTATTTCTATATTTAGCTGTACATTAAAGCACAAGTTCTTCCTTGTATCTTTAATTCTGACATAACACTATAAAATTCAGCCCCTCTTTCCTCTTTCTGTATTTGTTGGTCTATGGCCCCTAATGTTCTTAACATATTTACAAATTTGAAGCCCTCCCTACATAGGCAATCTCCTCTCTCTGCTGTCTCTTGTCCTCGATCTTATACCAGCCTTATTCCACCTGCATTCCCTCACAGTCACCAAGCCACTGCCATGAGCATCTTAGTCCATTTTCTCTTGCAATGAGAGAGAGAGAGAGAGAGAGAGAGAGAGAGAGAGAGAGACAGAGAGACAGAGAGACAGAGAGACAGAGAGACAGAGAGAGACTGACTTGGTAATTCTAGCAAGATTTGGAGGGTAAGAGGCTTGTGGTTCTGGGGCTGAAACTCCAAGAACATCTCATTGGCATCTTCTCAGAGCATCACGTGGTCATCTTCTCTGGGCATCTTCTCAGAGAATCACATAGGCATCTTCTCAGAGCATCGCATGGGCATCTTCTTAGCTCTTGATGAGGCTATGTTTCTGCTTCAACTCCTGGTAGAAAACAGAAGGAGAAACAAATGTGTATAAAAGATACCAGACTCATCCTCTTCCCGGTTGTCCTTGTGAGAAAACAGTAATCCACTTATGAGGTCTCTGTCCTTCTGATTCAAACACCTACTAGGCTTCACCTCCAAACCACACATGTTCCAACATTTGAGTCAAACCATAACAACATTCAGTCTCCACTGCTCAGAATTAGTGCCCATCCTCAACTATCGTGGCCTCTCCTCCTCTCTGAACTTTACTTCAGTTCAACTCATACACTGGGTGTTGAACTGAATTGTTTAAGAAGGAGAGGGAAAAGGTTGACAAACTTCTGGTGCAAGACAGAAAGCAGATTGCTGCCAGACCCAGAAGCTAGAAAGTAAAAAGGTACATAGCACGGAGAATAGGTGTTGCCTCTAGAACCCTGGGGCAGGCAGAAGGCTGGTTGGCCAGGGCTCTGACTGCCGGGAGGGCATTCACACCTCCCATCCTACCTGGTGTCACCTGGGAAGTACTCCTGCACTGTATATTTCTAACTTTAAAGAATGGAATGTTGGTGGTGGTACCCTTTCTGCTGCTGCTGTCTACATGGGGATTCTTAGCCTAGAACCAGGAGCTCATGACACTTTCTAGGCCCTAAGCACACATACAAGTGTGTTGTTTCTCATAAAAGAACATAGAACTTTATTTTCAGAATCTCTACGAGATCTGTGATCCATCAACATCTACCTGCTGACTGTACAAAGGGTTAACAGAAGACCCAATCTTACCTGAAGTCAAAGCAAAGCACATTAAAAAAAAAAAGACAAAGGAAATATATTTGTTGGGTAGGAAGTTTGTAAAGATGAAAAACACAAATTTTATATTAATTGACTAATGATACCATAACAAAGTACCACAGACTTTGTGGTCTAACAAAACACAAATTTAGTTGTAATTGTGGAGATCAGAATTTCAAAATAGATATAACTAGACTGAAATCAAGGTTGTCCAAGAAGCTTCCAGAAGCTCTAAAGGGACATCTAGTCCCTAGCTTTACCAGCTTCCTGACACTATCTGTGACCGTTGTTCCAACTTTAAGGATGTGAGAGAATACCCCAAATCTTCCCCTAACACTACCTCTGTTTCCCCTCTTTTCAGTATTCTATTGATTGCATTGGACTAACCCTGATACTCTAGAATAATCCCTCCAGTCAATGTCTTTTCTTAACCTCATCTATAAAGTGCAATTACCCTGTAAAGTAGCATTGTCATAGGTTTCCAGGACTGAGATAGGAACTCTTGAAGATGGAGGCTATTGTTCTGCCTCCAGACTACAAAATTCAAGAATGAAATAACATACCAACCATCATGCTTTGTTGCCCAAATCATACATTAACCTCACAACTCTGGATGACAAGTTGTCATTGTCAATACAAATCAATATTCTCCAGTGATACTCATTAACCCAGCACCAGTGAGATGATGTAAGGACCATCAGTACACAGGACAGAGCTGCTAAGGAACTACTGCCCTGGGCATAGTTTATGGCTATGACAAACTGGAAATTATGTAACTATTGTAGATATAGCATAAATAAAAGATCCCGATACATTTACAATTAGACTCTTCTTCGGCAACAGTTTTGAGGAATAGGGTAGACAGATCTCTAATCTACTAATGGGAAGACTCCAAGACTCACTAAGCTACCTGTGAAATGTGTGCATCTGTGGTGTTGGGAGGGCCAATATCCAGAAGCATCTATCTCTGAGTAGTGGGAATTGAGGGATTTCTCAATTGTTATGGTTTTCTGAACTTATAATCCATAAAGAACTTTCGCTAGAATTTTTTAAAGCAGCAAAATGAGGCTTTTAACTAGGAAAAGAGGTATCGAATTCTTTTTCTGGTGAAAATGGCTGTTTTCTTTGGAGGTAAAAAATATGTACTGCACAGGCATTTAGTGGTTTTACAGGACCATTTGTTCTCAGCATACAGAAACCCTAATGATCTCACATCCTAGACTATACCTCTTTAGAAACATAGTTGGATTTGGGTGCGGCCATGCTGATTCACTTAAATATCGTCTATGGTTGCTTCCAAGTTACAATGAAAGCTGAGCAATGACAGAGATCGTATGGCCCCATCTAAAACATGGACTATCTACCACTTCACTGATAAAAGCCCTCTTGATCCTGGCTTTCTTACCAGCACCAGTGACATTAATCCACTACTCAGTTTCTAATCAAGTCTTTTTGGCAGTCAGATTACAATATATAAATATCGTATTGTAAATACTTGTCATTTCAGAACCTTGCCCTTCTCCCTTCCCCCACCATCATAGCCCAAAAATGCATTTAGGGAGGAGAAATCTCAGAACTATATGAAAAATCTAGGATTTCCCATATTTGCTCTCTGGAGAGATTTAATAGTAAAATTTTAAGAAAAGTTTAAATCTTTGTATTAAAGTAGAATATAGGTGTCCAAACTGAGGCCCCTATTCTGTCTAATCCTAAACCTTTAGGGGCCCGTGCCTTTAGTATATTTGCGATGCCTTTGGGAAGCTCTGTGGGAACATTCCGTCTCCCATCCTGCGTAAACCAATGACTGCAGATATGAGGGAGAGTACAGCCAGAGACATTTGGGAGATTCCCGAACAGAGAGAAGTAGCATAAGCATGGCCAGCAGAATAGGCCTGGCCAGGAGGTGGGGGGCGGGGGCCAGGAGGAGGGGGAAGGGGGAGGAGAGAACCAAAAGGGGAAGACGGGGGGGGGGCGGGGCAAAGAGACTAGCTGAAATAACTGGAATAGCAGGGTTATAAGGAGAAATGAGCTGCAGGGGGCAGGAAGCTTACAGAAAAGTTTACCAGTGGGGGAGAGGTTTAGGGTTAGGGTTAGGTTTAGGGTTGGTAGGGTTAGAGTTGTTAGGGTTAGGGTTAGGGTTACTCACTCAGAGCCGCTCAGGGTTAGGGTGAGGTTAGATACTTGGGCTATTTGAGGGAGCCTAGAGGACAGCACGCACACTGATGGGCTAACAGGTACCACAAATAGCCATTTCTGGCTTCTGCCAGTGATAAGGGAACTGGCACCTTGGGTAGAGAAGAACTGTTCTGCAAGTCCCAGGAGAATGCTGCCTGTTGTCTAACTGCCAGAATCTGGACCCGGCACCTCCATGGTTTACAGAGAGACCAGGCACACAACCTTTTCCAAATATATTCTCCACTCCAGACTTCAGCCTCCTGGTGTCCTCATGCTCCAGAAAACAAAGAACCCAGAAGGAAGGAAATTTACGCCAGCAGTTACCTGTTCCCATCTGAACAGTGTGGGTTTTGCCTCGGCCAGGCCTAGATTGCCCCAAAGCCCAGATTGCCCAAGGAGG
>OU015743.1:147203934-147220824 GCA_907169655.1 Acomys percivali
CACACACACACACACACACACACACACACACACACACACACACACACACACACAGTATTTCTTAAGCCTATTCTTGTTGGAGGTTGGTCTGATATACTTTGATGCTAATTACTACTGCTTTCTGTCTCTGTTCCACAAGGGTGCTATGTAACCTTCCTTAAGGAACTTCTTGTTTGACCAATAACGGGCCATCACACCTGGGCAGGGCAAATGGGATAGGTGTGCCTAAGGTTCCTGGGCTTTGGGAGACAGAGAGAATCTTGGAGAAAGGAGAGACCAGAGAGGAAGGAAGGAACGAAGGAGGCCAGCGCCTTGGGTTGAGTGGGGGAGAAGAACCTGGCCTGGCATGGATGGATTTGGCACAGATGATGATAGTTAACAAGTATTTGGGATGATGGATGGAAGGCAACTTGATAGAAATTATTAGAAGCAGAGAGTACAGGATTGGGGCAGGTATCCCATGGCATGTAGTTTAGGGGATTAATATCTGCCCTGCCCCAGGCTAACTGAGGCTATTTTAAAATATATTTTAAAAAACAAATAAACAAACAAAAGTCCTATTCTAGATAATTCATTAAAAGGCACTTTTGGTCTAAGAAGTGAAGGTATTTTGCCATGCAGTCCTGATGACGTGTTTCATCTCTGGAAACCATCCAAAGGTGAAAGGAAAAAAACTGACTCCACAAACCACAAACCACACACACACACACACACACACACACACACACACACACTTTAAAAGGCACATGGGAAGTTGTTTTATCATTGCATTGATTACTTTGTGTGCATGAGTACATGTGTGGGTGTGCACATGCATATGTGGTGGTCAGAGAACAACTTGTGGAAATCAGTTCTCTCCCTCCATTTTCTGCATCCCAGGATCAAACCTGGGTCATAAAGTCTTGGTGGCAAGCACCTTCATGCCAACTACTCAACAGCATTCAGCAGACATAGGTTCAGGGCACTAGGCCAGATATCACGAAGAGAACAGAAAAGGGACCCTCCTGCCTTCACGGATCTCCCATTTGTGGAGCAGGTTACTAGACAAATTATTTAGTAAACCAGTGAAGTGAGCGAAAGAAAACAAGGTTCAATGTGGTTTTTCCCCCCCCAGGGGAAGTCACGTGCTAACTTCAGTCTTCACAGGAAATAGCCCAGGATGAGTGAGTTGTCTGCATGACAAGAGTGGACAAAGGTTGTGGGAGCAACCTGAGCAAATATTTGAGGAGAAAAAGGCACAGCCCCTCATCTCCCCACCCCCTCTCTGAGGGAGCCATGTGATGATCTGCAGTCATTATCTGTCATTTTCCAGCCTGGGGTTGGTCCAAGGCTCAGGGTCCAAGTCTCGGCTTACTTAAGGGCAGCAGGGAGCAGATGACGCTGGTGGGCTGGGAATGAGCACTGTTCTCTAGCAAGTGTAGCCTGGACCTAACGACCAAGCATCCAGAAGTGGAGACTCAGACTATAGCTGTTTGGATGAGATACAGTAGGAAGGTGTGGGAGGAAGAATCCCACTGACTGACAGGGGCCACTGTTTTGACATGAGGTAGAAAGAAAATCTGCCTGGCAATAAAGGAAAAAGATTGCAGGGCTTTGAGCATTCTGGCTTGTCGGTGCTTTAGAATTAACCAATTCAAATCATTGAAAACCTTAACTTGGGGTTGGAGAGATGGGTCACTGTGTAAACTGCTCTTTGTGGAGAGAGGAGGGCCTGAGTTTTGCATTCCCAGATTCTGTGTAAAAAAGAGAAAAAAGTAAACACAGGTGTGGCAGCACAAACATGTAAACCTAGCACTGAGTAAGGCAGATAAGATCCCCAGAGTTCCTTGGCCAAAAGAGTCACTGAAAAACTGTCTCAAAAAATAAGGTGAAAAGTGATGACACCTGTGGCCTCCATGCACAGGCATGACCATACATACACACTCAGTAAACACATAAATGTAATTCTTTTAAGTTTTTTTAAAGAAAGAAACCAGGAGGCAGAGGTCAAGGATACACAGACAAACCCTATTTCAAGAAAAAGAGAGAGGCCAGTCATGGTGAGTTCAAGGCCAGCCAGGACCATTACACAGAGAAACACTGTCTCCTAAAGCCAGAGAGAGAGAGACAGAGACAGAGACAGATACAGAGAGAGAAAGAGAGAGGAGAGAGAGAGAGAGAGAGAGAGAGAGAGAGAGAGAGAGAGAGAGAGAGAGAGAGAGAGAGAGAGACCATCAGGGCTTACATTGATCATTTTTGGAATCGGTAGTCTGAAAGGAACCTTGGAGAAATGCAGGAGCCAAGTTTTAGCAGCTCATTAATTCTCCACAGAAGCTGCTATGGGACTTGTGAAACATCCAGCTCACATGGGAGGTCTGCACCCCCAACACTACCCCACAGTTCTGCACAGCGGCAGGGACTGGGAAAAGTATGTGCACTGGGGGCTGAATAGCCCCCTTCCTGGCTGGCTCAGGCCTGCACTGCCATGCCTGCCTTCTGGGATTTTCCACTCGAACATTCTTGACTTTACTGGCCAGTCACCCACTCTTGAAACATCCTGGTTCTTTATAATACCAAGCAGCAATGCCACATTTGCTTTCTGAGGGAAGAATTTTTTCTTTTCAAAAGTAAAACCCATTATTATTTAAAAGCATAGAAAGTACAAAGAGGACCAAGAAACAAAGAGAAGTTCGTTTGGAGTGCTACCATCCGAAGTTCAGTTACCGCTGTGGTATGTGACCTGCTGGTCCTCCCACTGGCATTTTTAACAGCGTTGAGAGATTTTCACCTTTAAGATATAGGCTTCTTTGGTGGAGCATTACCTGAGAGCTGCAGAATAAATGGACTTGTGAAATTCAGATCTGACCCAACACCTGACAGCAAAGCAGGTGTAGCCTGTTAAAACGCAACTTCAAAGTGTTCCCTGAGACCCTCTGGAAATGGCTGTGGTGACAGCTACACGAAATCACTTTAACAGAAGGCATCTGGCCCCTTGCTTCCCCGGTTCTTTGTGATGTGATAATTAAATAACTTGCTGATGGAAAGAGAGAAGAGGGGACAGATATACAGAATGCTCTATTACAACAACACTTTCCCATCTCCAGGGTGACCGCCTGCGCCCTGTTCAAATGGGTCTGCAAATACAGGCAGGTGGAGGGCAAGAGATTCTACAGTCATAGAGGTGCTGGGAGCACAGCCTTCCCCACTGCACCCCCAGTGCCTTTCCAGAAGGATCCCTGGCTAGGTCTGGGGGAAGATGACAGGTAAATTTCCTCCTATGGAGTCTGGTACCTCCGAATGGAGTGGTGCTAAGAACCTGTGAGACACTAATGCTGTGTGAAAAGGCCAGAGCCTGCCTCCTCCCCTGTGTATTCCTCAGCTGTGTAATCAGAATGTTGTGTGCTGATGTACATGTGACACTGAGAGCCTGCCATAGGCCAGCAGTGCTGCGTTGTGCTCTTGTTCTATTATCCGGCCACCCCTTAGGATGCTGGGACCTGTTCCTCAGTGATGAAGAACACAGGTGGGGAAGTGCCAGCACCAGATACCCAGCCAGCTCTGCTTGATGTTCAAACCTTTTCGCTTTTACCACTCGCAAAGCTTAGAGACATGTGGCTCTTACAAGCTGAGTGGCCTAAACCCTGTTCCTGGGGAGGAAGAAAACCTCATACCAGCACAGAACTGGCACTGTGCCCTCACAGGCAAGCTCCATCGTGGACACAGGGTCCTTGAGCATGACCCAGGACAGCCTGAAGTGTATTAATTCATAGAACTTCTCTCCATCCAGCTCAAACAAAACCAGCCACAAGCCATGAAAGCTACAGTTGTTCCCCCATCTGGAGATAGAAGGATGACCAAGCAGGCTACAGTTGTTCCACCAAGCCAAAGATTGTTCAGATCCATTGGCCAATTGTTTAAAGCACCAGCAGGAAACAAAAAAAAAATCACAATAAAACAGCCTGATGAATTTAAATGTCATGCTTCATGGCGTTCCACAGCAAGAAAAAGTCCCCGGGCAGGTGTGGTGGCACACAACTTTAATCACAACACTAGAGAGGCAGAGCCAAGTAGGTGTGAGTTCCAAGCCAGCAGCACTACATAGTGAGTTGTTTGTTTGTTTGTTTGTTTGTTTTCTGGCTCAGAGGGAAAAAACACAAAACAAAACAAACAAAAAACATCCCCCTCTCCTTCCCAGGGAGGAGCTAGCAGAGCACAGAACAAGAGCAAACCTGGGAGCCCGGCATAAGCTCCATCACCCCTGAAGCCATCAGAGTCCTGGGGGAACTTTGTGTGATGGCTTGAATGAAATATCCCCATACACACAGTCTAAGTCATATACTTGGTCCCCAGATGGCAATCCCATTTGAGGATGTTTAGGAGGTAGAACCTTGCTAGAGGAAGTGTGTCACTGAGGGCAAGCTTTGAATTTTCAAAAGCCGCCACCACCACAGCTTCCAGCGCCTGTGGCTTGCTTCCTGTTTGCAGTGTGAGGTGTGCACTTTGAACTGCTGCTCCAGCCACCTCCACCTCACCACCATGAATTCGAACCCTCTAGAACAGTGGCTCTCAACCTTCCTAGTGCTGTGACCCCTTAATATGGTTTCTCATACTGTGGTGACCCCAACCTTAAAATTATTTTCATTTCTACTTCACAACTATAGTTTTGCTACCATTGGGAACTGTAAATATCTGATATGCAGGATATCTGATATTTGACACACACCCCCAAGGGGTCTCGACCCACAGGTTGAGAACCACTGCTCTAGAACCTTAAGTCCCAAATAGGATTTTGTGTAAGTTGCCTTGTTCATGGTGTTCTACCAGAGCAATAGGAAATTAACTGATGCACTTTGAAAAAGTACTTCCAAATGAAGCAAGCAAGATGGCCTAGGAGGACTGGTGCCTCCAGTGAGACCTGTCACTGGATCCCAAGCATCATCACACAGGGAGCACTGCTGCCTTCCTGTGCTTTTATATGTCAGATCCACACAGAAGAGACAGTTCTCTGCAGAGATGAACGGGCCATCCGCTGAGCATTCACTGAGCTATGGGAACATCACCGAAGCCATTCCTGTAGTAAGTCTCTGCTCAGAGATGTCTGCCTTCACAGAGGACTGGTTTTGGCAGTTCACCAAGAAGCACTTTGGCAATCTTTCCTTAATCTGTCCGTTGAACACTTGTGGCCATTAGCAGCACTACAGACTGAAAGCTGTCATCCTGGAGTTGCTCACAGTCCAGTCAGGAGAAGCAAGTGCTCACACTATAGAGTACCTGCTTGTTTTCATGGCTGTGTTCCCATAACCCTCTTGGGCACATGGCATAGTCCATGAACCTGGAGAGCAAGTGAGGAAACGCAAAGATGATGCAGCATCCGGCCTAAGCAGAGTTTAGCCAGATGGACCATTATGCCAGGCAAGATGGTCAAGTAATAAAGAAAACGAAGCGTAACACAGAGCTACCTTCAAAGCAACCTTATATTCCAAGAGCATGACGTGAAAGGAGATGGGGGTGGATATGAAGGAAGGAGAAGGTCAAAATCTTGAAGGGTGGGGCCTTTATGGAACATGCAAAAGAGTTTTCATCTTGAACTCTGAAAAGGCCAGCCACTGTTAAAAGATTCCCCCAGGCTAAACAGTATGGGTCAATATAACTGGACAGGAGGTCTGGTGAGAAATCTATCAGCCAAGTTCAAGTAAGAGGTGGGATGCTGAGCCAGGGCAGGGGCATCAGGATGGAAAGACCAGACTGAGCAAGCAGAAGCTGTCAGGCTGGCACTGTGTTTCTCTTCAGAGTCCACCGAAATTCACAAGCCCACACAAGCCTCCCTGTGCTGGCCATGCGAAACAGGCTGCTGGTAGTTAATTGCAATTGGTGCAATTGGAACTGGATTGTCCGTGAGGTGGGTCTCATGAGCAGCCATGGGCTTGGGTGGCGGGTCCCCCCCACCAGCTGGGCTGTCCTGGCACACTGCCACAGGGGCCCAGACAGTAGTTCAGAATGGAGCAGAGTAGAGGCCCTGCTGTGGACCAGGGAGGTGAGAGCACTTAGCCACCACCCCGGCCCCAACCCTTGCTGTTCCGGCAGCCACATTCCAGAGGCTAATGAGAACAAGGTGCAACCATTTCAATACATTCCTTAGCCAAACACGACTTCTCTAAAAACACGTAGGCTACACGGTACGGGCTCCCGTCGCACAAGACACATGTCAAGGGGAAAGTATGAGAAAATCGGGCAGGTACGTCTAACATGTCAATAAATTAAAGCAAGTTTATTTTCACAAAACCAAACGGTCAGACTTGCCCGTGGTTCCTACCAAGGAGTAAGAATGGCTCCCTAGAGAGGGGTCTCAAAGTGCAATTAGGCCAGTCCTGGAAATTTTTTAAATATAACTATCCTTTCTTCACACATGATTGCTCCTTCTTTTTTTTTTTTTTTTTAAGCATAGATCCTTAGCTCAAAGGCATCGTAATGGGCTCCCTATTCTTGTGCCCTGTGATAACATGGTCATAAAACAGACTTTTTTTTTTAAAGGAAAATCTATATGGTTTCCAGTTCAGACAAAATGTCCCTCACAATGTATCCTCTCTTTTGTCTCTATAAAAATAATAGCATTACAGTTGAGTCCATCTATTCAATGAAGGCAAACATCTCCTCCTAATAATGGCAATAATTTTTAGCCCATGCCAAGAATTTGTCACTCTTGAGGATAGTGTATTGAGGTCCTCTTTATGTAAAGGCTTTTGAATAAGAACTACTGTAGCCCAAACCTTTTAAGTGGTCCACACGGGGAGCCTTTGCAAAGGAAAGCAGATACCATGTTTGAAACACACTAGACTGAGGGTAGCTAAAGCTCATCTCTGCCATCCCAACAATGGCACAGGATGCTTGACCCTGAACAAGTTCACATTTGCTGAGGTAAAGCTGAGGACTAGGCTCCTAACACAGCATGGGAAAGGCCCTGGGTTCACGCCTCAGCAACGCAGGACAAACTATACTTTGTTGCCCCTGCAACCTAACAGAACTGAAATCAAATCAAAAATTTTTTAAAAAGAAAAAAGAAAAAGAAAAAGAAAGGAACCTCACAGTTTACAGAGAATGGGAAAGTGGAGAAATTTTTACCTGAGATCACAATGCAAGGTCAGAAAGATGCTATATCAGGTACACAACAGGGGGTGGGGTGGGGGTGATTGCCACATGCACTTGTGCAGCTTGTACACTACATAAATGTGGCATGCCTAAGAGGGCCCTGTTCACTTCAAAGACACCATTAATTGGTTATTTCTTTGGACACTTCCAGGGGACCATAGTCAAGGAGAGTATCCTAACATCACCAGAACAATTTTCTGACGGGAGTAAAAAAAGAAGGGAGCCTGTTTCTAATTCCATGAAAGTTTTACATACAACACCAAGGCCCTGATGAAGAAATTATGATTGCTGGCTGAAGCACAATTCCAGTGGCTGAAGCACAATTCCAGTGGGTTTGTTTTGGGTTTTTTTTTTTTTTTTTTTTTTTTTTTTTTCAAATTACTGTTTTTTATCAACTTCTCACCCCATTGACATTGTAGATAAGCATCCATAAACCTTTAGGAAACAAACAAAAAGCCACCGAGCAATCGCCAGCATGGAGATTACCCGGGATGCTACTAAAGGCTATGCCATGCCTTCGTGGCTGCAGAGGAGTAGCCTCAGCATGGCAGAACGCAGCCGGCTTCAGGCTGCATGCCACGACTCAGCAGTAAGCACCTTCCCCCTTCCCCTTTCTTGTGCCTGGAAGAAATGAACATCAAGAAGCCAACCTGTAAGGTGGCACATCCCTGGCGCTACACCACTTTGTGAAGAGCCTCTGATTTCACGTGGTTCCCTAATGAGCCTTCGCTAGAATCAACTAAATTCTAGATTGGTTTGATACTACAGCATAAACAAGCATCACTTGACTAAATTAAGGAAATGTGACCCCCACTTTCCCTTCCCATGTACTACGAGGACTGCTCCCCTGCCCTGTCTGTTGGGACAGTCCTGTATCCCTCTGTCTTCAGCAGTGTGAGAGAGATGACCTAGGAGTTTTGTCTTCACTGCACCCATCTCAGGGCTAGCTTCTGTAAGTGCTGCATGTTCTGGCTTGGTGACAGCTCTCTACAACAGTAACCTTGAAAACCCCTGTAAGAGCCCACGAGTGACTTTAAGCAGGGAGGGGAACTGCCAGGCTCTGGTGGTGCACTTCTCAGAGCAACCCATGAGGCACCAGAGAGAGGAGGTTTCTCTTTGAGTTTCACAGATTCCTCCAACAAAGCAGCTAGGAAAGGTGTCAGATGTGGCACCCGCGCCACCGTGGTACCTCGTCAAGGGCGAGGGACTGCGGATTTAATTCACACACACACAATAACACAGCGGGTTCTTCATGCTAAGAGCGCAGCAGCAGCCTTTTATTCAGTGTTCAAAGAGCCTTCTTACAGGCAGCAAAACAGGAATGCCACTTGCAGGTAAAAATCCCTCAAAAGGTGATTACGCACAGGAGGAAAAGTCCAGAGGAGGGGCGGGGTGGGTTCTCAGAGCAGGAAACATGACTAGCTAACATAAACACAGAAACGGAAGCTGCTAGAAACAGGACATGAAACAGCAAGACAGGCAGGCAGCCCAGTCGGGCCTGGTTCCTACAGTCAGACACACATTCATCAGCAGTGAAGAGCACAGCCGATAAAGGGCATTTGTCTCTTATGAGCATCGCCATCTCCCCCTTCAGAGTGGACATAATAGAGTACCTTAAAAGGTTAGGCACAAAAATAAAATAAAATAAAAAATAAAAATTTTTTAAAAGGTTAGGCACAGAGTAAGTGCAGTATAAAATACACGAGGAAGCACTTTGGAGCAACATAAACACATAGTAACAAACTCAGTATCCATTTGAACTTCCTCCGTCTCTCCCAGGTCACAAGTCACCCATGCCTAAGCACCTCCAAATTTGAAAGTGATTACAAATGTCCTTAATTAGCTAGTTAGGGATGCCTTACTGCGTGTGTACTGTGTCAGGCTAGGCGCATGAAGCTGAATAAGGAAGCTGTGCATTTTATATGCTGAATGTACATACTACATGTATGTACATTGTGTATAAGAGTATTATTTTTAAATTATACGTCTGAAATACATTGCAGCCACATTTTCTTTTTTGAAATACCATTTTATTATGTTAGCACCAGGCTATGCTTGAACTCACGCTTTATTCCAGCATTGCATTCAACTTGTGATCCTCCTGCCTCAGCCTTGGAAGGGCTGAGATAACAGGCCTGTGCCACCCACCCACAGCCTGGCCACATCAAACAATGGCTAGGCAGATTTCTTCACGTACCTGCATTTTAATGCATAAATATCAGTTTCAGGACTCACAGGGGTTCACGTTTGCCCTGAGCTTCGGCAGGGCGGGGCAGTAAGGTCCTGCCCAGTAACTACAGAGAACAACCTAAGACTGCAATCACACACTGATGTCTTCGAGGGACAGCTTATGTGGCGCCGATGGCCAAGCGGAAACTGGCCCCTCTACACATGACTTCCTCTCCCTGCAGCTGGTTGCCACAGGCTGGGGATGTGTACCCCCTGCCTCCGCATGATCCAGGGTGGATCACACACCACAAGGGACAGGGAAAGAGCTAGTAGAGTCACAGGCAGCTGTTCAGTGGGGGGTTTTGTTTGGTTAGTTTTTTGTTTGTTTGGGGCTAGGGCTGCACTCAGGGCCCCATGTGGGTCCAGCTGGTACCACATGGGTCCATTGCAGCCCTGGCTGGCAGCTCTCCACCTTCCCTAATCTTGGTCAGACGCTTACTCCCTGCAGTTAACGGAAATACTGGGGACTCCTTACGAAGACATTGGCCCAGGTCCTCAAGGAAGGTAAAACAGGACAAGGGTAGGATGGATGTGAACCTGGTGGCCATAGCATCTGCCAGGTCATCATCACAGCTGTAACAGTTGGGAAGCATGTGAGTTCATCCAACAGGGTGGGCCTGGAGGCACCGGTGTCTAATTAGTTGCTGGTTCTGCCACTTGCTCTGGGCCTTTTTCCCCCTGAGATGGGGGTTTCTCAGTGTAGCCTCGTCTGCCCTAGACTCACTTTGTCGACCAGGGTGGCCTCGAACTCACAGCGATCTGCCTGCCTTTGCCTCCTGAAAACTGGGATTAACGGCTTGTACCACCATGCCTGGCATTGCAACCACATTTATGATTGACCATGACTCTGAATGCTCAAGAATAAAACTTCTAATTAGAAACAAGGGTCCTGGGGCTGGAGAGACAGCTTAGTGGTTAAAAACACTGGTGGTTGCTCTTCCAGAGGACCCAGGTTGGATTCCGAACACCCACATGGTGGCTCACAACCACCTGTAACTCCAGGTTCCAGGGGATCCAATGTCCTTGTCTGTCCTCGGCAAAAAGTGCATGCATGTGGTACACAGACATACTTGAAAAATACCATACATATAAAAATATCCTTTAAAAATTCAAAATGATTTTTAAGGAAGAAAGAAAAACGCTAGACTCCCAGGAGCTGAAGAGAGCATTTAGCGGATAAAAACATGTACACTGATCTTTCAGAGGAAGCAAATTTGGTTCAGCAGCCATGTCCAGCAGGTCACCACTGCCTGTAACTGCAGCTCCAGGGCACCCATAGCCTCTTCCCTGACACTGACATATGACCCAGAGTTCAAAACTACCAGATATAGCAACGCAAACACACAGTATCTGGACACAGTTTATGTCAATAATTATTGATCAAGGGGGAAAGGAAAAGAACCTTTGGCAATTTTCTCTGTGTTTTGAACTTTGCCCTGTGAAAATTACACCTTCTTTTTTAAAAAAAAAAGATAGGAAATAAGATGATTGACGTTCAGGGAACAAAGCAGGATTTTAGAATGAGTTACATCAGTTATAATGAGGCATGAAGGGGCCCTCCCACCATCATGGAAAATGGCGAACACCCACCTCCCTATAATGGAATAAGCTGAGGATGGCTGAAAATTAATAAAACAAATAAAATTATGCCAAAGCATAACATTCTATACATCTTCCCTTCCCCACCCCAGCACGTTTTAAGTGGAACTAGAAAACTGACTCCTTATATGATACCAAATGACTAATTCAATTAAGCTCCATCTTGAGTCCTGTAACATAGGGACATTAATACAGTCTGCATTGGTGTTTATAAAGAGTGCTGTGACTTTTGGATTATTGATGTTATCTGAATCCTAAGTCATTCAATAGCCATGGTTATTAATACAGATTTATTATAGAGAACTTCAAAATATACATTTTTTTACAGAGATGGCCAATTCTAATTATAGAACACGAACTTCAGGAAAATGTACTTTTTTTTTAGCTATTACACATACATGTAGACTACTCTTCAAATGTTTTAGTACTTTTGAACTTGGTAAATAAATAAACAAATAACCCCTAAACAGAGTAGCAAATTTACTAGAGCCCATGCTGCTGTTAAGTGCCTATCTGCAAAACAGCACTGGGAGGCTCTGAGCACGTGGGTGGTGCCCAGCTCTCTGCAGGGTTAAGGAATACAATAAGCTCTTTATATGCTGGACTTTACCTCCACTGCAGACTGAAGAGGCAGTTGACAGAAGATGGGAGATGGAGACATAATTTATGTGCTACATAGAAAAGTTTCTTTACCCACACTATCTGACTTCAACCTCAAACAGCCACTCAGACTGGTGGATACTCCAGACGGTCATCTGGGCACACCCTACTCCTAAGTAGAAGATCTACAGATAAGTTGGAAAGTGTCTATCGTCAAAGAAAGAAAAAAAAAAAGGTCTATGAAATGACAATGGGGATGGTACATCATTTACAAAGGTCTTTCAAAGCACCAGTACCATTGAACTATCAAAATAGCACAATAGGTAGGTAGGATTCATTACACTGCTCCATCATATAAAGAAAAATAGCCAGAGGTGATGAGTGCATCCTTCCCACGGTGTATTACCTTCCTGTAAGGCTGCCGACAACCTGTGTACACCCCAGGAGAATTAAACTAAACTCTATTCTCTCTCATAATTTGTTTGCAATGGTTATTGCTGTCAATGTGACACCTGGACGTGCCTGTGGGGATCACCTTGGTCGTTATTTATCAAGGTAGAAAGACCACTCCCTAGCTGAGATCTTGAATTGTGTAAGAGAAGAAAAGAAGCTGAGCCTCAGATTGCATCCATCGCTCTCTGCTTCCCAATTTCCATGTGACGTTAACGGCGGATTCAAGCTCCTGCCATATTATATCTACACCCTCAAAGTGTGGACCAGAATAATAAACTCTTTACCTCTGAAGTTGCTTTTGTCAGAGCATCTCATCACAACAACAGATAAAGAAACTAAGCCACACGTTTAAGGTGATGGATGGTTCCTTCTGTGGGTTGTCATGCCTCTCTCCTGGCTTCCAGGAGCCTTGGATGAATGTACATGGGATCATCTGTGTCTTTCTATCATCTTCCTGCTTGTGTGCCTGTCTCAAGCCACATCTCACCTCCTTGACAGTGCACAGGCTCATTCCAGTGACCTCATATTACCTTGATGACCTCAATAAAATCCCTTCCCCCAAATAAGGTCATATTTTCAGATACTGAGGACTAGACCTTCAACATTTTTTTGGTGGGAGAGTCAGGACACAAGCCAACCCCTAAAACACAGGAAGTATTCAGTCAGGCTGCCCTAATTAATTACTACTTCACAAGCCCCATTCCCTACCCCCAGGCGGTCACATGGTCCCCGGTGGAGGAAGAGCCAGGCGCTTCTCCAAGTGAAACAGGAAGGAATGGGTAGACCACAGACAGCAAGGAGGAAGGAGATGATGGCCATCTCAAACTCAAACTTTTCTGGTGACTTAAGACTTTAAATTGTGCCACACAATTGTGTGTGATCACACAGGTGGTCACAGCTCCTGTGTGAGCAGTCCTGTGCCAATGTCCTACTAGGAACTGGTGAGCCTTGAGCAGATCCAGCCTCTCTCTACCTTAGTGTTCAATCTGGTGGCTCCATCACCTTGGAACATGAAGGGGTGCATAGACATGTGGCCTGCAATCACCAGAGTGAAAGGCATCCACCTAAGGCCAAATAGGGCAGGTGTAAGGCGTTGACACACCTTATACATGCAGATGGAGGGCTGGCGAGATGAGCGGTGACCAAGAACACTTCCTATGCAAGCATGAGAACCCAATTGCAGTCTTTAGCACCCATGGAAAAAGCCAGTGTAACTAGCACTGTGGAGGCAGGAGGATTGCTAAAGCCTGCTGGCCACCAGCCTAGCTCCAGGTTCAGTAACAGACCATGTCTGATGGGAGGAAAGTGGAGAGGGGTAGAGCAGGAAGGACATCCAATGTCCTCCTCTGACGTCCACTTGTGTGTGGACACGTGTGCTTGTGCTCACACATGCGCCATATACACAAAAAGAAAGAAAGATGAACAATATGGCTTCCATTCCAACTCAGGATGACATTAAGAAGAAACAGGTATTGCTATGGATAGAATTTCAACTAAACACAGCATAAATCATTAAGAAGGCAAAGGAAGACACCTACTAAGTGTTTCAGGTGACGGTGGGAATTGTATTAGCTACTGTGCTCCTCAGTATGTGACACCTATGCCCAAAAAAGCAGGCATTTTTATCCCCAGCTTAACAGAAGGTGAAACTAAAGCTTGGGAAATCCCAAGCAAGAAAAGTCAAGAATCCCCTAGCTCATCAGGAAAACCAAAGGTCACTGGTGACACAGAACACAAGGTCACTGGGTGCAAGAGTTGAAGAGGAAAAGCAAGCCTGTGTGATGCGTGAGATCAATTCATCTTCTGAGCATCACTGAGACTAATTTAAATGCAAAAGTATGGATAGTCAAGATGGCAGAAATTAGAGGAATTGTATTTCAAAAATATCAAGTATGCTCAAATTCTTGGCAACAAAATAAAACACATTGCTGTGGCCAAAGAAGAAACATTCCAAATGGGCTATAATGGATCACATTTAAAAACAGAAGTTATCATGCAGCCAGCTAGGGAAGCTATGCATAGGAGGGTGTGTTTGCATATGTGTGTTTTTACATGCACATTTTCCCCCTTGAGCTGTTAAAACCTCAGGAAAAAAAATTATGACAGCAATGTGCCATGTCTGTAAAAGATGGATGGGTTAAAGTTACTGTTTTCTTAGGCCATGCCTGGCATTTGACAGCCCCACACCAGTACACTATCTGGAAGGATTTAGGACCTCTGCTGTAAAATTATTTATTAGTTGTTATTTATGCTACGTGCTCCCTGGCAGACCACCCAATGCTATAGCAATAAAGGGAGTCACGCTGCATCTCTCCAAAACAATCAAAAGACCATGGGGGCCACCTTTGGGTATCACTATTGAGGGATGTGGCTTCCGGCAGCAAAGTATGTTATGCATTTTGAAGGTTCTGCTGTGCTAACTGAGGCCCAGGGAAATGGAAACCACCAGGCCCTGCAGGAGACTTCTGTGTTCAGGGTAAGCATGCCTCCTTTAGGGCCCTCAGTTCTGCCATCCATACAAGCAAGCAAAGGCTGCTCCAAGAGTCTCCTAGGTCCTTTCCCGCTGAATCCTGGATTTGGAAAAGACTGGAACCCTGTTAGCAGACCCACACTAACCCCAGGATGTGATCTGAGGCTGATCTCAGTTGCCTGGGGGCCTCAGGCCCTGACAGTCTGCCAGCACCTCCTCTGCCTCCCAGTTTGGCTTGTTAGGGAGTTAACAAGGCATGTGCAGAAGTTCTGAAGGCCTCAACAGAGAAGTTCACAGTACAGTGCTCAATATCATTAGATCTGTCAATGCTGCGGCTCCTCCAGAATATCCTAGAGCTGACCAAGTTCCCTTCTTGAAAAGCCAGACATACCTACAGAATGCCATGCTCCCCCTATTTATGGGGGTTTGAGAGGGGTGTTTGTTTTGCTTTTGGTTTTTCAGGTTTATTTCTTTCTTTCTTTGTTTTTTGAGACAGGGTTTCTCTGTGTAGCCTTGGCTGTTCTGGACTCACTTTGTAGACCAGCCTGGCTTTGAACTCACAGAGATGCACCTGCCTCTGCCTCCCATGTGCTGGGATTAAACACATGTGCCACCACGCCCAGACGACTGTTTTTTAACATTTTTATGTGTTTTAGTTAAATAAATATGTACTTGATTAATGAAGTAAACACCTCCCTTCCAAATAACCTTTGGATACTATTTCTGAATTATTTCTCTTAGTTATCTTATGAACCCTAACGTAAACATGCAAATACCTTTCAGTTCATACTTATCTCATGTAATCTCCCCACCTACAGTGACCAGCATCACACTCATGCCACCCCACCTCATCCCCAGCTGAACACAGGCAGCATCAACCGAAGTCTCACTTGTGCAATTCCTAACTTGGGAAGCTAAGCATTGGCCTTATTTTCCAATTGTAAAGTGGACCAGTTACCAGCTGGACGTGGTGGCGCTTGCCTGTAATCCCAGCACTCGGGAGGCAGAGGCAGGTGAATTGTTGTGAGTTTGAGGGCAGCCAGGTCTACACAGAGAAACCCCTGTCGGGGGGGGGGGGGGGAAATAAAAAGTGGACCAGTTACGAATCCCACCAAGCATTTAAGCGGCCCTTCTGATCAAGACTTTTGGTTCCAAGTCCTGCTTCCGCCCACAGTGGTGGTTTGAGTAAGACTGGCCCCCATAGACTCATATCTCTGAATGGCTTTGTTGGAGTAGGTGTGGCCTTGTTGGAGTAGGTGTGGCCTTGTTGGAGTAGGTGTGGCCTTGTTGGAGTAGGTGTGGCCTTGTTGGAGTAGGTGTGGCCTTGTTGGAGTAGGTGTGGCCTTGTTAGAGGAAGTGTGTCACTAGTGGTAGGCTTTGAGATTTCAAATGAGTCAGATGTAGAATTCTCAGCTCCTTCTCCAGCCCCATGTCTGCCTGTGCACTGTCATGGTTCCCGCCATGATGATGACAACGGACTAAACCTCTGAAACTGTAAGCCAGACCCAATTAAATGCTGTCGTTTGTAAGAGTTTGTTGTGGTCATGGTGTCTCTCCACAGCTATGGAAACTCCTGCTAAGACACCCGCTAATACAGGCTGACAAAAGAATACAAAGGGAGTTGCTAACCATTCCCTTTCGTAAGCCTTAACCTGACTGCAGCCTCGTCACTTGCAGGGACCAAGTGCTACCCTAGGTCTCATGAATCTGCACACAGGGTTCAGAGTGTTTTCAAAGCATTCTCAAATAGTTCACATACAGAAATGTGTGTATAGGCCTGCAATGGCTCAGTGGATAAAGCACTTCATGTGCAACAATGAAGACTCCAGTTCAGTTTCCAGACCCCATGTAAAATCCCCACAGATATGACGGTCATCTGTAGTCCCAGCACTTGGGAGACGGAGATAAAAGATGCCCAACACAAGCTGGGTAATCCCGAATACTGGGATTATAGGTGTGCACCACTACCACCCAACTTGATAAGATCTTTCATTGACTAAAAAATAAAAACCTAAGAAGCATTTTTTGTGACAGGATAAAGAGCATAGATGAAAATACCATGCAAACGTCAGACTTGCTGAAGAAAGACTGAAGATGTCCCTACGATCCGAGAGAAACCCAGGTGCTCACTTCCGCACTAGTAGCCAACATAATACTGGGAGTTCTAGCAGACATTTAGGTAATAAAAAAAAAAGCAAAATCATGCAATCAGAAAGAAGGACATAGAGCCGGGAGTGGTGGCGCACAACTTTAATGCTTGCACTCGGGAGGCAGAGGCAGGTGGATCGCTGTGAGTTCGAGGCCAGTCTGCTCTACAAAGTGAGTCCAGGACAGCCAAAGCTACACAGAGAAACCCTGTCTCAGAAAAAAGAAAGAAAGAAAGAAAGAAAGAAAGAAAGAAAGAAAGAAAGAAA
>OU015743.1:147348835-147400025 GCA_907169655.1 Acomys percivali
AGGCACATATGTGACACACATACATTCATGCAGGCAAAACAGTTAAACACATAAAATAAATAAATAAGTAAATCCAAAAAAAGAAAAGAAAAACAACTTTTTTGTTGTTTTGTTTTTTGAGACATGGTTTTTCTCTGTAGCCTTGGCTGTCCTGGACTTACTTTGTAGACCAGGTGGGCTTCCAACTCACAGAAATCCACCTGCCTCTGCCTCCCAAGTGCTGAGATTAAAGGTGTGCGCCACCACACCCAGCTAAGAAAAATAATTTTAAAAAATGAAAGAGCTGGATGATTGTGGAGCACACCTTTAATCCCAGTACTGGGAAGTCAGAGGCAGGTGGATCCCAAGCACTAGTGAGTTGGAGGCCAGCCTGGTCTACAGAGCAAGTTCCAAGACAGCCAGGGCTACACAGAGAAACCCTGTCTTGAAAAACCAAAGGAAAGAAAGAAGAAAGGAAGGGAGGGAGGGAGGGAATGGAACATGTCTTAAGATTCTATTGGAGATAGCCAGGCATAGTGGTGCACACCTGTATTCTGGAGGCAGAGGCAGGCGGATCGCTGTGAGTTCGAGGCCAGCCTGGTCTACAAAGAGGAAAGCCAAGGCTACACAGAGAAACCCTGCTTCGGAAAACCATGAAGAAAACATCAGCCCCTATATTTGTGGGTGTGTGTGTGTGTGTATATGTGTGTGTGTGTGTGTGTGTGTGTGTGTGTGTGTATACACATGCCAAGAATGTATATGGACACCAAAGAATAACCGTGGAATCTTGTTTTTTCTTTCTACCACTGAGTGTGTTGAAGGAATTGAATTGGAGTTACCTGGCTCTTGTGTCAAGTGCCTGTCCTGTGGAGCCATATCAATGGTCCATGACAGCATTTTAAACCAAAATTTAATTCCTAATTAATTTAGCTGGGCATGGAGGCACACATTCACCTTTAATTCTAGCACTCTGGAGGCAGAGGCAGGTTGATGGATTTCTGTGAGTTCAAGGCCAGCCTGGTCTACATAGTGAGTCCAGGATAGCCAGGACTATGTAGAGAGATTCTGTCTCAAAACCAATTAAAAAAACAAACAAAAATAAACAAGCATATAAATAAGCAAACATGTCAAGCAACTTTATAAACTGAGAATGGTAGCATAAGCCTTTATCTCAAATACTTTATGTAAGAGATTTTAAAATATAGACTTATGTACTTACTAGGCAGTAATTAATAAAATACCTATTTTACTCACTTCATTTCTTTAAAAAGATTTATGTTGGGGGCTTAGAGGTTAAGAGCACTGGCTGCTTTTCCAAAGATCCTGAGTTCAATTCCCAGCAACATGGTGGCTCTCAACCATTTATAATGAGATCTGGTGCCCTCTTCTGGCCTGCAGGCAGAACACTGTATACATAATAAAATAAATCTTTAAAAAAAAAACAAATAAAACAAAACAACAACAACAAAAGATTTATGTTTATTTCATGTGAATGCCCATTTGCCTGCATGTATTGTGTGTGCATCCTGGTGCCTTTGCAGGGTAGCAGACATCCCTGGCGCCAGCGTGTAGGTTCTAGGAATCATGCTCTGCAAGAGCTGCACATGCTGGTAACCACTGTGTTGTCACTCCAGCCCCATCCTCACTGCACTTCATGCATGCTTCTCAGCTCCATGCCCTTTCCAAGCCAATAGGAAGCCAGCAGACCTGCAGACTTTCAGACCAGCCTGTGATACATGACGTCGTGTCTTAAAAAAACAAAACAAAACAAAACACTCTGGAAAAACAAAAATTACTTCTTTTTTCATTTTGTCTTTATTTTTTACATATATATTTATATTATTACACATATATACAATGAACTACCTACAGCAAGAAGAACCGTGAAACAATCAGGGATTATATAAATGTTACATTCATAATATTTTGGCTATTTGTATTTGGCAGCCTTGATGAAAACATCTTTCCTATCTTGGTGCATCTGAAATTCTGAATTTAAATCAATATCTATCATATCTCATCTCTATCAACTTAAAACATCTATCTAGACCTAAAAACATCTTAAACCCTAAACAACTAAGCTTAATTGTAAAACTAAGCTATCTGGTCTTCAACCCCATCGGAGACTTGAGAAGGAATAAAATTAATTACCTGAATAGACAGGAAGTGCAGGTCAGCAGCTTCCAAAATGAGATGTTGGCTGTCTGAACAGTCACCCAACACTCTCTATAATGGTGGAGCATCATCTTCAGTCTTCTGGCCCAATATATGTGACAGACATATTTGTGAAGCAGGAACCATTGAGGACTTGCTTACCCTGTCTTGGCAGATTTTGGCCATTGACTCTGCCTGCATCCATGCTTGCCCATTTTTAGGCAGAATTCTGCCTGTGGCTGAAATGAGGACATTTTGCCCAGTGGCTGGTTTGCCACATTTGAAGCCATCTCCATGACTTCTTTAATAATATTTGTTAACATAAGATGCAGTAAAGTTTATACTTATCAAAATATAATTAAAGCTGGAGAGGAGGCTCACAGTTTGTGATTACTTGGTGCCCTTCCAGGGGAACTCAGCTAGGCAAGGCATGGTGGTGCACGCCTTTAATCCCAGCACTCAGGAGGCAGAGGCAGGTGGATCATTGTAAGTTTGAGGCCACCTGGTCTACAAAGTAAGTCCAGGACAGCCAAGGCTACACAGAGAAACCCTATCTCGAAAAAAAACAAAAACAAAAACAAAAAAGAAAGAAAGAAAGAAAAGAAAAGAACCAGGGGACATAGCTTTGGTTCCCAGCACCTACATGGTGTCTGATGGCAGGGCAGGGGAAATGTACATAGGTCTTGTACATGCATACAAGCAGGCAGAACACATATGCACATGGAATAAATATAAAAATAAACAAATAAGATGTAACTAATGGAGAAATCATTTAATGTAGAATCTCTAACATGTTAATGTTATCAATTATATAATTCACTGATATAATTTATCAAAATATTGTATAATTAATGAAGGAACCAGAAGATACTGGGGATCTTCTGTTTGTTTGTTTTTATATAAGACCACCAGCTCAGGCTGTTCTAGAACTCATATAGCCTGGGCTAGCCTCCAATTCATGGTAATTCTCTACTTAGCTTCTTGAGTGCTAGGATTACCACTATATTTAGTTGGTGTTTTGTTTTGTTTGTTTATCTTGTTTTTGTTATTTGAGACAGGGTTTCTCTATGTAGCCTTGGCTATCCTGGATTCAGTTTGTAGACCAGGCTGGTCTTGAACTCACAATGATCTGCCTGCCTCTGCCTCCCAGAGTTCTGGGATTACAGGCATGTGCCATCACACCCAGCATGGTGCTTTTTTTTTTTTTTTAAAGATGGTCTTGCTTCATAGCCAAGGCTATCCTGGAACTTACTATGTAGTTAATGCTGGTTCCAACTCATGATATTCTTGCCTCAGTCTTTTGAGTGTGGGGATTATAAGTATGTAGTACTAAACAAAGCTAAGCTAATGTTGCTTTTGAATAAAAACTTTCTTAGGACAAGCACAGAATATGCTGAAACTACATTTTAGCTAACTATAAAACCCATACATCTTTATACTATAATTTTAGATCTTTGTGCTGTTTTGCAGTGATTTTCGTTTTTTTGTTGTTGTTGTTGTTTTGTTGAGTTTTTGTTTTGTTTTGTTTTGTTTTGTTTTTTTGAGACAGGGTTTCTCTGTGTAGCCTTGACTGTCCTGGACTCACTTTTGTAGACCAGGCTGGCTTCAAACTCACAGTGATCTGCCTGCCTCTGCCTCCTGAGTGCTGTGATTAAAGGTGTGTGCCACCACTGCCTGGTGTGCTGTGTTATTTTTATGGCACCTTGGCACTAAGGAGAATCACCTGACTAGAGAGTCACACCTGACAAAGTGTCTAGATTGCCTGGATTGACGTGGAATGCCAACCAACTGTAGGCGGCCCCTTCCGGTAGCTGTCCAGATCAAAGGGGTAAGTAAGGACGAAAGAAGCTTACTCAGCTTTCACTCTTGGGTTTCCTTCTTGCCTCCAAGGTGATTTACCTTGTGGCTGCTGTTGACTCTTCACTATTAGACCCAGGGTCTCCAGGTTCCATCGTGAGCTACAACCAACAGCTCTCCAGTAACCTTGCAGGGTTTTGGCTCCAGATTGGGACTGCTGAGGTTTCCAGCCTTGTGGACTGAGTAAGTATTTGTTTCTCAGCCTGTCAGGTATTATTTAGTTGTGGTTACTATTTTAACATAAGCTGACCCAATAAATTCATATATATGTAGATATATATACATATAGACATACAATAATATACATATATGGATTATGCATGTGTGCTTGTACACACACACACACACACAGAGGCTCTGTTCCTCTACAGTGCTGCTGACAGTGTTTTTTTTAACTTTTTTATTATTATTTTATGTGTATGGATGTTTTGTCTGCACACATGTTTGTACATGAGGTTACATGCCCAGTTCCTGTGCACACCAGAAGAGGGCACTGAATTCCCTGAAACTGGCATCAGCCATGAAGTGCTGGGAATTGAACACAGTTCCTCCAGAAGAACAGCCAGTGCTGTTGTCAGCCTCCAAGGTATGTGTTCTTGGTGTGAAGCTACTTGCACAATGTGTATAATATACCCAGATAACTTGTATTTAAATCTTGCTAGTTTTTACAAATGTGGATGCCCGTACTTATGTAATAAGAATCCGGGGTTTATTATTTTAACAGGCTTTGTGGTTGTTAAGCATTCTGTTCCACTGTTGGTTTGGTTTGGTTTTCGGTCTTTTAAGCATGCATGTGCAGGTTCGCATGCACGTGAGTGCTAGACCAAATGGCTGGCAAGCCCCAGAAATTCTCTAGTCTCTGCCTCCCCAGTTCTGGGAGCAAGCAAGCATCACTATGCCTAGCATTTTAAAGGAGTTGGGGGCGGAGGTGGGGAACTCTGATCTTCATGCTTGTGAGGCAAGCACAAGTCGGGCGTGGTGGTGCACACCTTTAATCCCAGCACTCAGGAGGCAGAGGCAGGTGGATCACTGTGAGTTCAAGGCCAGCCTAGTCTACAAAGTGAGTCCAGGACAGCCAAGACAACACAGAGAGACCCTGTCTCAAAAAAAGAAACAAACAAAAGAACACTTACTGCACTCGCAGAGGCAACCAGATGTTGGTTCCCAGCATCCCCACCTGGCAGCTCACAACCACCTCTAACTGTGCTCCAGAGGGATTAACTCTGACATCCATGGACACTTACACCCACATTATAATGAAAATAAAATATTTTAAAAATTCATACATATAAGCACACTAAATAAATGCAATTAAAAACACCTTAGTCTTGTTTGTTTGTTTTTCAAGACAGAGTTTCTCTGTATAGCCTTGGCTGTCCTGGACTAGCTTTGTGGACCAGGCTGGCCTCCAACTCACAGCGATCTGCCTGCCTCTGCCTCCCGAGTGCTCGGATTAAAGGCGTGTGCCACCACGCCCAGCAGTCTTATTTTTAAATCAATACAAACAAGAGATTATTGCTGCCACTCTTCTATTTTTTGTCTGCTTGGCTGGGCGTTCTTGCTTAGCATGCTCCTTTCTATGCTCATGTGTTCAATCATGTATTTGGTGTGTTGTGTCCTGAGACAGGATCTCGTTCTGTCGTCCAGACTACCCTCAAAGACAAGCCTTCTGACTCGGCCTCCCAAATGCGGGCTTACCTGGTGGCTGAAGGCCCTCTCCTTTGCATCCAGTTACTCAGGATTGTTGGTGAGCACTGGTTTAGCCAAGTTCATTTTCTCTAGAGCAGCGAGGTGAGGACTTGGTAAAAACAGATTGCTCTAGGAATCTGAAGCTGTACTAGTCTGGATCTGCACTTGAGCAGCATTGTCATAATGTTGGTTACAAAAAGCTTATACTCACCTCTCTCAAGCAAAGTCTACAGAAAACCCTGTTACAGCCCGTGTTTGGAATACCTATCACGGTGATAAGAAGCTGCAAATCGCCCAAATGTAGTTAATATTTCTACTGATGGGAAAGCTGACAGATCCATTGGCTTTAAAAAAAAATTTTTTTTTTTTTTTTTAGTAACTTGTTGTGGCTTTGGGGTTTTTTGTTTGTTTGGTTTGGTTTTTGTGTTTTGTTTTGTTTGTCTGTTTGTTTTGGTTTGGTTTTTTTTGTTATTTTTTTCTGTTGCCAAAAGAAAAGTGCTTTTCCACTAACTCATGCCTTGTAAGCATTTTAAATATGACAATAAGTATAAGTGTGTGGTTTGGAGGAATTGTTTTAAATTCTTTTTCCTAATTTTCTTTCTTCAGGATAGAGTATTTCAACAAGACATTTGTGATGACTGTGTTGACTTCAGTTTTGCAGTGTAATAGCCAACCCAGAACTTGCTGCTGTGTTTCTTCTTCGGTTATAAATAAAATACTTACATAATTGGGGGAAAAACAGATTGCAGACAGATATGATGATACTTGTCTTTAATCACAGCGCTCAGGAGGCAGAGGCAGTCTGGCCTACAAAGCCCACGCAGTCAAGTTTCAGGACAGTTAGGACTAAACAAACGAGTCCTATCTCAAACAAATAAAAACAAATGGCATCAGGTATGGTGGCGCATACCTGTGATCCAAGCACCACAGAGATTGGAGCCAAAGGATTGCAATGTAAGATCATTCTGAGCTACAGAGTAAGACCCTTGTTTCAAAATAAATAAATAAATATCCAGAAATAAAACAAAACTCCTTAAAGTTTACTGAGTCTTTTATCTTTCCCTAGAGATTTTAAAATGTAGGTTTACCCTCACATTGTGTTTTGAAAAACAATGACCTAAATTTGGTTGTTTTTTTTTTTTTTTTTTAAGTACAAGAAAGTGGGGCTACGTAGAATCCTTTGATCCAGAGAATGAGCTAAACAACATTCTCTGTGCTATAAAAATAATCCACCTCCAGCCCCTCCCCCCTCCCCTCCCTCCCCCTCCCCCACCTCCCCTCCTCCTCTCCCCCACCTGTTGGAAAGAGTTGGGTGATTCCTTTTGCATTGTGGCCAGCCCAACCCCCCTGCTTTTTTTTTTTAAACATTTAATGGGCTGTGAAGCAGCCCATTTTGGACATTCTATACAGATGAAATTAGGTCAAAGAGAAAATCTAGAACAGTCTGAGGAAGGGAAAAAGTTCCCCAAGATGCATTGTGCAACTGGGCTGAGGAAGACAACATGTCACTTGCTGTTTGCTCTGCTGAAGGATGGTGCCTGTCACACGGGCCTCAGGCCTTCCTGCTCTGGGCAGCTGATTTCTGAGTCACTGTGGCTTAGGGGAGCACCCTCAAACATCAGGCTGCCTAACCACCATCTGACTCATATGCAAGACCTCTGTGCCAGGGCACTTTGAAATGAAAGAACAACTGCAGTGCTGCTGGCTCTCACTTAGGTTAAGAAATTCTTTCCTCTGTTTTTGATCATGGCTGCAAATTAACAGCAAACATGAAAACCGAGCTGGAAAGTGGAATTCACATCTGGGAAGCGAGACCCAGTGCCAGCCCTATTAGTCACCAACATCACTTAAGGGTGGAGTGCAGTAACAGGGTAAAACATTAAACCAAAGCAAAACTTCCTTATAACGTCCCCTTTCCTTTCCTTAGAAATCTTTGAAAAGTGAACCTAGAATGCTTAGCAAGCAAATATTATATTTAGAAGGTTAGAAAAGCCATTTTTACTTTTCTCTCTCCTCGATTCAGCTGTTGGAGTATGTTGCTGGGTATACACATTTGTAAACAGAGCTTTCCCTACTAAATAGGCTTAAATTGTAAGAAGGCTTTTGGAAGCCACAAACGCTTGAGATGTTCAGCCTATCCCAAAGAACAAAGAACAACCCTGAGGTACAATGCGTTTGAGCTTTGCCTGGGCTCTGCCTTTGACCACAGTGCCTGCTTGCATGAAGCGCTTAATGAAGATTTTTAACTGCTAGGGTACTGGTGGCTCACGCCTGTAATGCCACCAGTGTCAGGGCCTGAGGAGACAGAGGCAGGAAAGTCATAGTGAGTTCAAGGCCAGGCTGGACTACAGAGTGAGATCCTGTCTCAAAAGCAACAGTAAGAATCATTTAACTGATCGATGTGATTGCCTTGCTAGTCCCCAACCACAGTCACTAGTCACCCTGAGTTTATTTCCACTTTGGCTTTGGGTGCCCCTCTTCAGCCTGCTTTCTAGGAGCACAGGAAATGGAAGATCACTTGTTTGCTTGGTTTGGTCTTTTGTTGTTTGTTTAAGAGCCTTCCTGTGGACACTTGCATGGCTTGATACTCAGTATGCAGCCCGGGCGGGTCTCAAACTCCAAGCAATCTTTCTATTTGGCTGCTAAGTGCAGGAATTACAGGTCTGTGCCACCACAACCAACTAGTTTTTCTTTCTTTCTTTCTTTCTTTCTTTCTTTCTTTCTTTCTTTCTTTCTTTTCTTTTCTTTCTTTTTTCTTTTTCTTTTTTTAATTAATTATTTATTTATTTAAATTTTATTAATTTATTCTTGTTACATCTCAATGGTTATCCCATCCCTTGTATCCTCCCATTCTTCCCTCCCTCCCATTTTCCCCTTATTCCCCTCCCCTATGACTGTTCCTGAGAGGAATTACTTCTCCCCGTATATGCTCATAGGGTATCAAGTCTCTTCTCGGTGACCTGCTGTCATTCCTCTGAGTGACACCAGGTCTCCCCCTCCAGGGGATTCTCTGTGTAGCCCTGGCTGTCCTGGACTTGCTTTGTAGACCAGGCTGGCCTCAAACTCACAGAAATCCACCTTCCTCTGCCTCCTGAGCTGGGATTAAAAGTACGCACCACCAACCTGTAATCCCAGCACTCGGGACAGCCAAGGCTACACAGAGAAAACAAACAAACAAACAACCCCAATACAAAAAGATATACAATGATGTGTGTGTGTGCATACACACACTCAAAAAGTGTGCACCACCACCACCTGGCTCTGTTCCCATTTTTCTTTTCTTTTCTTTCTTTCTTTTCTGTGTAGACTTAGCTGTCCTGGACTCACTTTGTAGGCCAGGCTGACCTCAAACTCACAGAGATCCACCTGCCTCTGCCTTCTAGGTGCTGGGATTAAAGGCATGCGCCACCACACCAGGCTATTTCTTTTCATTATTACTGTTTTGTTGTTACTTTTTGCTTTTGTAATTTTCCAAAAGGGAGTCTTTTTTTTATTAAATTTCATTCTGCAATTTAATGCATAATACTAAAGATAGGTGATGTTTTCTAGAAACAAAGTCAAATGGTATTTATTGGCATATACCTGAGTATATTCAGAAGTTTGAATGAATAGGAATAATTAGATATAATTTTATTTTCTTTAAAAAATATTTTTATTCATTTTTACTTGCTTGCTTGCTTGCATGTATGTATGTGTGCCACATATGCATGCCTCGTACCCAGGGATATCAGAGGAGGATGCTGGATATTCTTGAACTGGAGTTATAGCCGGTTGTGAGCCATCCCATGGCTGCTGGGAACAAATCTGGGTCCTCCGCAAGACCAGTGTCTTAGGATTTCTATTGTTGTAAAGAGACAACATGACCATGGCAGCTCTTATAAAGAAAACATTTAATTGGGGCTGGCTTACAGTTCAGAGGTTTAGACCATTGTCATCATGGTGGGAAATATGGCAGCCTGCAATGCCAGACATGGTGCTAGAGAGGTAGCAGAGGGTTCTACATCCTGACTGGCAGGCAGCAGGAAGAGAGTGAGGCTGGACCTGGCTTGAGCTTCTGAGACCTCAAAGCCCACTCCCAGTGACGCACTTCCTCCAACAAGGCCACACTTTCTAATAGTGCCACTCCCTATGGGCCTATGGGGCCATTTTTATTCAAACCACTACAACCAGCTAGGTGTTCTTAACCACTTTCTCCATTCCTCCAGTCTCTAATATATAATTTTCATCCATCCATTCATTTGAAAAGAATTTTACCCAACCATGGGAAGCTATTTGTTGTCTTAATATTCTGAATCATCTTAAGCCTTTTCTTGGACACCTGTCTCAAAAAAACAAAAAACAAACAAACTCCAACAACAAGAACAACAACAAAGAAATGATAGATGCTCGTAAGGGTGTGGGAAAAGGAGAAGACGTACCCATTGGTGGGAGTGTAAACTGGTACTGCTACTTTGGAAATCAGTCTGGAGGCTTTTCAAAACAAACAACCTCCCTCCCTCCCTACATAACAACTAACTGAACATAGAACTACCGTTTGACCCAGCTATATCATTACTGGCCATATACCCAGCAGATACATGCTTATCCATGTTTATTGCTACTTTATTCATAAGAATAAGGAAATGGAAATCAGCCTTGATGCCCATCACTGGGTGAATGGATAATGAAACGTGGAACATATACACAGTGAAATTTTATTTAGTCATAAAGAAGAAAAACTCAGTAAAGTGGCTAGAAATTGCAAAGCATTATATTACGGAAGGCGGAAGGCAACCCAGGTTCAGAAAGGCAAATACTGTGTACCTTCTTCTGTATGCAGATCCTAGCCTCTAACTGCAAAATAAGGGTATTGAGGGCTGGAGAGATGGCTTAGTGGCTAAGAGCACTAGCTGGTCTTTCAGAGGACCCAGGTTCGATTCCTCGCACCCACACAGTGGCTCACCACAGTCTGTAAATCTAGTCCAGGCAAATCCAGTGCTCTCTTCTGGCCTACATAGGTACTGCACACATATGGTATACAGATGTGTGTGCAGGCGAAACAACCATACAAATAAAATAAAAAAACCACATTTCAAAAATAGTTTTTAAATGTGTATCTAGGCAAAAGTAAATGTGGATAGAGGCCATGAATCTTGAAAGGGGCCCAGTGGTTCAGAAAATAGAGATTTTAAGGGAAAAGGATGGCGAACACAATAGGATAAAACAGATAGAAGAGTGCAGGGGCCAAAGAGTACAGTGAAAATAGAATAGGGCAGGGGGATGATGGAAAGAGGTTGGAGGGCTCAACCAAAATGAAATATGTATGAAATTCCTGTATGGGCATCTATTACCTTGTAATCTAATTTAAAAAGCAAAAACAAAGACTGAAGAGATAACTCAGTGGTTACGAGCACTTGCAGCTTTTGCAAAGGCCCCGAGGCAGGTTCCTAGCACCCACGTGGTGGCTCACAGCCATCTATATAATTCCAGTTCCAGGGAATCTAATGCTCTCATCAGGCCAACTTGGACACCAAGGAAACATGTGGTGTGTATACATACACACATGCAGGCAAAATACTCATAATTCAAATAAAATAAATAATAATAAAAGTAAGCGAGGGAGAGGGTCGATCAGAAAAGCAAACTTGAGGACCTAGGTGGAATCCACAGAGCCCACAGGAGAATGCTGGGATGGCTGGGCACACTCATAGTCCTTTTGCTGGGGAGTAGCCTAAGGACTTCCTGGCCAGGCCATCTAGCAAAATGATCAGCCAGAGATCCCGCCTCAAAGAATAAGGTGGTAAGAGATTGAGAAAGCCTTTATATGTTCATATATAGGTACACACACACACACACACAAATACGTACCCACGTATAACATACGAAGTACAATAAAAAAGTAGAATATTCAATAAAGAAATAGTAATACATTTAGTCAAACAATCTGAGTAGAAGAGATGGTGAAATCTCTCCTTCATGTCCTCTTTATCAACAAGGTGTCACTCAGCAAACTTGAGGCTTCATTTACCCAGGAAAATATTGTGTAATAAATATGATAATCACAGACTGGCTACCCATCAGTGTGCCAAGGAGTACGAGCTCCTTACACTCAAAAGGAGGTTTGGGGGTTAAGCCAGTGGTAGAGCTCTTTCCTCTCAAGTCTTGGCTTCAGTTTGGTCCCAGCAGTAAGGGGAAAATAAAAATTAAGAAGCAAAAAAGCAGAATTTGTTTCCTCAAAGTCAGAACACAGGAATTTTCACAACTATTACCACATTAGAATAATTTGATCTACCTGCATTAACCCAGAAAGATCATCCTATCTCTTCCTTACTGTCAGGAGACCTAGAGCTATGTCCTGCCTCTCTGCCTATAGTCACAAGTTGATTTTATCCAGAAAACTTTAAAAGTCTTGGCTTTGTTTTGAAACCATAACAACAGAGACACTGTGATCTTTGCAAACTCATGAACTCTTGTGTTGAAAGAGCCTTGAAGATAATTTTAGTAACTAGTTTTGTTATTTATTTGACAGAACTCTTTTTTGGTAAAAAATTGTAGTTATTTTTTTTTAATGTAGTCATTCTTATTTGTGTGTATGTGTGCATGCCTGCATGAGTTTATGTGTAGCACTAAGCAAATGCCAGCAGAGGTCCGAGGGTGTTGGATCCCCCTGAAAATGCAGTTACAGACATTGGTGAGCCACCTGATGTAGGTATTAGACCTAACCTGGATGTTCTGGAAGAGCAATGAGTGTTCTTAAGCACTGAGCTGTCTCTCCAGCCATGTTTGCAGAGCTATAATGGAAACAAGAATACAAGAAAATGAGACCTGGCCGTGGTGGCGCACGCCTGTAATCCCAGCACTTAGGAGGCAGAGGCAGGGGGATCTCTGTGAGTCCGAGGCCAGCCTGGACTACACAGTGAGTTCCAGGACAGCCAGACTGTTACACAGAGAAATCCTGTTTCAAAAAAACCAAAAAGAAAAAAGGAAGGAAGGAAGGAAGGAAGGAAGGAAGGAAGGAAGGAAGGAAAGAAGGAAGAAAACAAAAGCCAGGGGCTGGAGAGATGGCTCAGTGGTTAAAGGTACTTATTGCTCTTTCCGAAGATTTAGATTGCATTCCCAGTACCCATATCAGGTTTGTCACAACCAGGGCTCCTGATTCTGGGTACCTGATGGCCTTTGGCCTCCATGTAGTGTGCAGAAACACATACCAGCATACGCATATGCCTACTAGATAAAAGAGTACATTTTTGTTTGTTTGTTTGAGACAGGGTTTCTCTGTGTAGCTCTGGCACTCTGAGGATTCACTCTGTGGACTAGGGTGGTCTCAAACTCAGGGATCACCTGCCTCTGCCTCCCAAATGCTGGGATTAAAGGCATGCACCACCAGGCAAAATTAATAAATCTTAAACAAACAAACAAAAAAGAATAAGAGGAGGGAGAAAGAAAGGAAGGAAGGAAGGAAGGAAGGAAGGAAGGAAGGAAGGAAGGAAGGAAGGAAGGAAGAAAAGGAGAGCCACCCAGCTCCCTTTAAAGGAACACAGATATTTGCCTTTATGGTGTTCTTTTCATCCCATTTGCACAATTCTCTGTGGAATGCTATGGCTCCTGCAGTATTTCACTGACTTTTTTCTGACTCTCTCAGTTCACTGAGTAATCAAACTGAGACTTGCTGGAGCTGGTTCAGAGATCATAGCTAGACTAGGCAACTTAGTAAAACTCTGCCTTGTTGTGTGTGTCTGTGGCGGGGTTTGGGGGTGGCGAGTGGGAGCAGGGGATGAGGTGGGGAGGCTTGCAGGCCTGATATCTGATGGATTTGTAGTTCTGTGGGAGAGTGTTTGCTTGCACAGTATACATGGGGCCCTGTGTTTGATCCAAAGCAACACAACAGAGAAACTCAGAGGTGGCTCAGCAGTTAAGAACACAGGCTCCTCCTCCAGAGCCTCAGCATCTACATGGCAGTTTACAGCCACTGTAACTCTACGCCTAGGGCACCCAGCACCCTCCTATGTCCTCCATGGCCATTATACATATATGTGGTGCACTGATATACATGCAAGCAAAACACCCATATCCATAAAATAATAATAAAACATAAAAACAATAGCAAAAATGAAAGCTAATAGTTAATTCAGAACTTTATCAATTTGTTTGTTTGTTTTCAAGACAGGGTTTCTCTGTGTAGCCTTGGCTGTCCTGGACTAGCTTTGTAGACTTGAACTCATAGTGATTCGCCTGCTTCTGCCTCCAGAGTGCTAAGATTAAAGCCTGGTATGCGCATGGGCTGCTACTCTCAATTTCCCTTTATCAATTTTTTAAAGCTACAGTAAGTATATTTGCTTGGCTTACCTGGGCTAAACAGGGCTCTCTGCTTCATTTGAGTTATCTTATTTATTCCCGGCAATGCCCCTTTGAGGTATAGGTAATAGTGAGATTGGCTCAAGAGATTTAAAAAGTGAGAAGATAAGTAAATTGCCAAGGTTGCACAATCACAATGGTGCCTTTTTTGGTCTTCTGTTGCTTCATCTGTAACCGGATGAGATCATCTCTGAGGCACATGCTAGTGCGCAGCTACACAATGCTCTGGCCATAACTCCAGGTTGTAAGACTGGTTCTTCCACCATGACGATTTCTTTAGAACCAGGCATATCCCTCTACAGTGGCTCCCTATGTGAGACATGCAAATGGGCATTTGAAGATGAAACTCTCAACCCACCAATCAAGCAAGGTTAATAACCCACTTGAGGGCAGGCATGGTGGTACATATCTTTAATCCCCGTAGTTGGTGGAAGAGGCAGGCAGGTCTTTGTGACTTCATGGAGAATCTGGACTGCATGGTGAGTTCCAGACCAGCTAAGGGCTACAAAGTGAGACCCTGTCTCATGTCTCCAATTAAAAAAAAAAAAAACCCTCTTGAGGGCAAGTGCTACCACTGGCCCAGGGTTTGTTGATACAGTCAGTTGCATCATTGGGGCATGGGAACTTGCCACTCTAATTTGCTGTTCTGGAATATTGCTGTATTGAGCAGAACCATGTGAGAAACAGTCCTATGTGTATTTCACTAAAATCAGGATTTAAGTTTTCATTTATAAACTGGGCACGGTGGCACACGCCTGTAATCCCAGCACTCCGGAGGCAGGTGCTCATGCCTTTAGTCTCAGCACTTAGGAGGCAGAGGCAGTTGGTATCTGTGTGTTCGAGGCCAGCCTGGTCTGCACAGAGCTGCAGGACAGCTAGAACTACATAATAGAGACTCTGTCTCAAAAAAATAAAAATAAAAGGTTCCATTTGTAAAAGTGTCTCCCTCCCTCATCCTGGAAAAGAGAGTAACTCTTGATCACTCTAGACTCTTATCAACCCAAATGCATAGCCACCTGGAGTCTGAAGTGGCCTCCTATGTCTTCACTGTAATTGAATTATTCTTCGTGAAGGTGCTGTCTGAACCTTAAGTATTAACCACTCCTTGCCTGTTTAAGTAAATTCTATTTTTTGCTAACCTTTTGTCTGTTTTTCAGGCCCAGATTGGGAATTTAGAAGGGCAGAAAGAAAAGGGTTTTGTTTTGTTTTGTTTTTTCTTTTTCCATTACATTATGAAATGTATTGGTACGGGTCCTTGTGGTCAGAGAAAAATGAAGTAGGTGCTGGGAAAAGATCATTTAGGAAGATGAGACACGGCAAACGAGAGTTACAAAAGGTAAGTGGAAATAAAGAACAGACATGGTGGTGCACAGGGCAGTGCCAGCACTGGGCACACGGAGACATGGTGGTGCACAGGGCAGTGCCAGCACTGGACACACGGAGACATGGTGGTACACAGGGCGGTGCCAGCACTGGGCACATGGAGACATGGTGGTGCACAGGGCGGTGCCAGCACTGGGCACATGGAGACATGGCAGTCAGTTCAAGACCAGTCCTGGTTATATAAGAAGTTCAAAACCTGAACTAAACAATGTGACACCATGACAACTGTAAATGTGGGGCCTTCTCTATTCCTTCCTTCCTTTTTTTCCTTTTTTCTTTCCTCTTACTTTTCTTTCTTTCTTTCTTTCTTTCTTTCTTTCTTTCTTTCTTTCTTTCTTTCTTTTTGGTTTTTCAAGACAGGGTTTCTCTGTGTTAGCCTTGGCTGTCCTTGAGTAGCTTTGAGACCAGGCTGGCCTGGAACTCACAGGGATCCTCCTGCCTCTGCCTCCCGAGTGCTGAAGTGTGTGCCACCATGCCCAAACCCTCCTCCTTTTCTCAAACACAAGGTCTTGCTATGTTGTTCTGGCTAGCCTGGTACTCTCAATATAGTGGTACAATACCTGCCTAAAATCATGTATGTATGTATGTATGTATGTATGTATGTATGTATGTATGTATGTATGTATTTTTCTGGGCATGGTTTCTCTGTGTAGCCTTGGCTGTCCTGGATTTGCTTTGTAGACTGGGCTGGCCTCGAACTCACAGAGATCTGCCTGCCTCTGCCTCGTGACTGCTGGGATTACAAGCATGCACTACCTCACCTGGCTCCAAAAATCTTCTTTTTAAAAAAATTTTTTTGAGACAGGGTTTCTCTGTGTACTAAAATCATTTTTTAATTGAAAAGTATTTGCCCATCTACTTAAGGAACTTTGAGCCAGGTATGATGACACATGCTTTTTATCCAACACTCAGAAGGCAGAGGCAGGCAGATCTCTGTGATTTCAAGGCCAGCGTGGTCTACAAAGCAAGTCCAGGACAATCAATGATACACATAGAAACCCTGTCTTAAAAAAAAAAAAAAAAAAAAAACCTGACTCTCAAAAGTTATCCTCTAGGGGCTGGAGAGATGATGGCTCAGAGGTTAAGAGCACTAGCTTCTCTTCCAAAGGTCCTGAGTTCAATTTCCAGCAACCACATGGTGGCTCACAACCATCTGTAATGTGATCTAATGCCCTCTTCTGGTGTGTAGGTGTACATGCAGGCAAAGCACTGTATACATAATAAATCTTAAAAAAAATAAAAGTATCCTCTGACCACAATATGGTGGCATATATGGGTTGGACATATACATTTATTACTCATGGAGGAAGTAAATGTGATAAAACTTTTAAAATGAGAGCAATGTTGCTATAAAGATAACCAGTTCTTGAACTTTGACCAAAGTATTAAACATAGAGATGATTGCACCCGACATCAAAGTAGCATGACTCTTTAATCTTCCTCATTTTATTGTTTCAAATAACTCTTAAACTCGGGATAGGACTCTGGCTCCCTTGATTTGGTTTCTTACCTCTCTGTATATTTGCAACTTAAAAAAAATTTTTTTTTCACTGAAAGAATTAAACTACAGTGATTTTTAAAAACTGACAAGAAAGCTGGGAAGCGGTGGCCCTTGCTCGTGATCCCAGCACCAGAGGGTAGAGGCAGAAGGATGAACATTTCCTGGTCACCCTCTGTTACAAAGAGTTGGAGGCCAGCCTGGATTGCTTGAGATCCTGTCTCAAAAGACAGTGACAAACAAAAATCCCCTCACATTAAAGGTCTGGGGAGCAGCTGAGTGGTCAAGGACAGGCTGAGCAGGAGAAAAGACCTGGGTTCAAGCCCAAGCATCACAAAACAAGCCAGATGGACATTGCAGCTCTGATGACTATTGACTTCCCCACTTCCGGTGTCAACCCTTCCCTGTTCACACCTATCTAATATTAGGGCCATTTTTTTTTTTCTTCTTCTATTGCAGACTGAATGAAGATTTATTAAGGAGAAATCATGAACATTCCTAAGACAGCCAAGGAGGAATACTTATGCAATTAAAGAAAAAAAAAATGTGTGTGTGTGTGTGTGTGTGTGTGTGTGTGTGTGTGTGTGTATGTGTGTGTGTTTGAGACACAGTCTCATGTAGCCCAGGTTGGCCTTGAATTGATTATGTAGAAGATGGTACTGAAGTCTGTGGGGCCAGGGAGCTGTGCATGTGGGGGGTAGGGAGGACAGCGAGGAGCAGGAGTTAGGCCAAGGTGTGTCCAAATCCCCTAAATCTCATCTTGAGGCTGGCAGGAGAATGACTGCTCCTTCCCTGCCTTAGTCCTGCATGTCCTGTAGCCTTCAGGCCCCCACCTCTGCCACCCTGGAGGCGGCAGCCTGGTGGCCAGGTTACTGGTAAACTTCCTCTCTCCCTGCCGTCTGTTTGCGCTTTTGTCTTTTGTGAGATAAAGTCCACACTATAGCTCTGGCAGATCTGGAACGCATTACGGGGCCTGATTGGCCCTGTTGGTGCTTCTCCAGCCTCGGTTTCCCAAATGCTGGGGTTACAGGCATGAGCTATGACACGGGTTTAACCTGCGTAGCTCTTATGTTGTTTATCTAAAACCAAAGTCACCGTGAGGTTTCGATACACTATACACTTAGAGAGGAAAGGAAACTTTGACAAAGTTCTTGTTCTTGAGGAATTTGAGAGTCGACGCTGGACACTAACACTGAACACCACAGAGCAGTTATGACGTCTGCTCATAAACACCGGATCCAAAAGCCAGGTGTGGTGAGATCTAGCACTTGGGAGGTAGACACAGGAGGATCAGGCTGCGCATCAAATTCAGGACCCTGTCTCAAAAAAACCAAAAACAATAAACAGCAATAAATAAATAAATAAATAAATAAATAAATAAATAAATAAAGGTGAAGATCAGGACTTAGTCTGGTGGTGACCGCCTGTCTGTAATCTTAGCACTGAGGACTTAGAGGCAGGGCATCTCTAGAGCTTCTACACACCAAGTTCCATCCTAGCCAGGGCTACACAGAAAGCCTCTGTTTAAAGAAAAAAGGAAAGAAAGGAAAAAGAGAAGACTGAGACTGTAGACCCCTGCTTGCCCAGATGCGTGAAGCCCCTGCCTGGTTTGGTCCCCAGGTGTTGAGCACCTTGAGGGAAGCCTGGGCTAGAGTGTTCTCAAAGAACAAAAACAGCTGAGTGTGACAGGCCATTCCAGTAATCCCAGGATTTGCAGAAGGGGAGATGGGTAATTGCTATAAAGTTATGGCCAATCTGGGGTACATAGCAAGATTCAAAGCAAACTCAAGGAGACAGAAAAATACAAAGACAAACCAGAGAAAGAGAGAAAATGACATTCTTTTTCAAACATTTATTTAGTGTGGGTGGGTGGGGTTGGGTGGGGGGTGTGTGTGATATGCCTCAGAATGAGTGTAGAGGTCGGAGAATGACAGTGGGAGTCTGTTGCGTTCTACCATGTGGGTCCTGGGGACCACACTCAGGTGGCCAGGCTTGGCTGGAACCCCCCTACCCACCAAGCCACCTCTCTGGCCCCCTAAATGGGGGCTCATTTGCGCTGCAATCACTATGTAAAGTGGTATCATCTCTGGAAGAGTTTGTTGGTTCTCTCAGGAAAACATACACAGCCTAGTACAGAGGCACCTATCTGCAATCCTCAGGAGGTGGAGGCAGGAGGATGGGAAATAGCAAGTTCAAGGATAACTTGCAGGAAACCAGGACTTATAAAATAAAATAAAAGCCAGGCGTGGTGGCACATGCCTTTAATCCCAGCACTTGGGAGGCAGAGGCAGGCAGGTCTCTGTGAGTTCGAGGCCAGCCTGGTATACAAAGCGAGACCAGGACAGACAAGGCTAACACAGAGAAACCCTGTCTTGAAAAACCAAAAAATAAATAAATACAATAAAATAAAAGCATAAACTTAACATCTAACAGCTGGTGGGACTGGGAGTTAAAGGATAGCCTTGGCTATACAGTGAGTCCTCAAGATATTTTACAGGACAGTTTAAAGGGCTCAGGTAACTCACCATTCCAGAATGGTCTCTTACAGTCTTTGCTAAGGTCCAGAAACCCCATGGACCTGTTTCCTACGTGCCAGACAAAGAAATTGAACTAAACTCCATGAAAGCCCTTTGGTGCTGTCAAAAACCTACAATTCCAGGGCTCTTGGTAGAACCTAAATAAAGTCTAGCAGTCACATGGCTTCCAAAGTGTCTATCAGCCACCCCAGAGTTGAAGAAATTGGAACAAAGATCAAACAAGCCCTGGGCTCTAGCCACTTTTCCCTACCTACAAAACAAACAGCAAACATTGGGAGAAAATGCAGAGTAGGCTAAGGTGTACATCAAAGTGAAAGGAGCCGAGCAAAGGCCAGCTGGCTGCACTTAGCCATCTTATCTCATAGATAAACAACTGTAAATGAGCCATAAATACAGAATATCTAGTTAGTACCCAGAAAAAGAAGCAGCTCCCTGAGAGAGCTGCAGAGAAGCATGTCATTGGGCACTCTGACCTGAGAACATAGCTGAGCAGCTGGGATGGGGTGGGGGGGACAGAGCCGCCTCAGACCGAGGTGCTGTTGAAGTAAGGTGGGGGCCGGGTGCTACAGAGAAACACCTGAGGGAGCGAGGGTGGCTGCCTTCTCAGCTAAAGGCACAGTTTTATTTTAGCAGGCACAGTTCTGAAAGACACAATCTGACCACTTGGTATAAAGCTGGGTTGGGAGTTTCTGATTTCACTGGAAATGTAGAATCTCAGGTTTAACCTAGATCCACTGAATAGGAATATGCATATAAGGACAACACGGGAAAGCTGCATCTTTCAGAATTCCTGCATTTGTCTGCAGTAAAGCTAGGGTCTGGCTTTGCAGACTTTCAGACATCAGTCATGTGGGCTGCACCAGTGATGGGAAACCCCTGAGCACTCAAGCCTTTACATATTCAAGTTCCATGCCACAGTCTTAAAGAGACCAAAGACAGAGTTTCACTGTGTAGTCCTGGCTGTCCTGAAACTCACTTTGTGGACCAGGGTGGCCTCAAACTCACAGAGATCTACCTGCTTCTGCCTCATGAGTGCTTGGAGTAAACATTTGCACCACCACACTCAGCAAGATACCAACACTTACAAATCATTTCATTTAAAAAAGAAAAAAAAAAAAGCCTTATTTTTCAATCCCAGGCATGACCAAGGCAACTTTTATGGAAGAAAACATTTATTGGGGCTTTCTTGGCTTTAGAGGTTTAACCCATTATCTTCATGGTGGAAAGCATGGCGGCACAGGGCAGACATGGTGCTGAAGAAGTAGCTGAGAGTTCTACATCTAGATCTGCAGGGAGCAGGAAGAGACTTTGGACTTAGTATGGGCTTTTGAAGCCTCAAAGCCCACCCCCAGTGACACACTTCTTCCTACAGAACTAACCCTTTCAAATAATGCCACTCCCTTGTGACCAAGCATTCAAATCAATGAACCCTGGCACATCCCACATGCCTGCAGGGGTCGACCTGACTGGGGAAAAAAAGAGAATGAAGAAAAAAGATGGACCGAGACAAACTGGGATTGGCTGGACTGGGGTAGCTGATGGAGGACCATAGCATCCCAGAAACTCAGTGTGTTTATTACATACATGTAAAAGTAACTTTTATTCACCAGATGTAACTGTTGTCTTGGAGGCTTACTGTTGAAATAAGCTCATCCTTTCTTGTTCTTTTGAACTCTGACTGGCTGGTTCAACTCAGCCGTTCTGGCCCAAACTCAACTCCAAGTTGACTGATTCAGTCTGGCTTCTCTCAGCTTCTGATTGAATTGTTCTGTTTGGCCTCAAACTTACTCTGACAATCTGTCCTAATCTCCTGGCTCCTTCTCATTCTGTCTTTGCCTGAAACCTGTCTCTATAAAACTGTCCCAGTGAAACTGCCTCTGTCTCTATCTTCTCTATCTGTGTCTGTCTATCTCTGCTTGCCAGTTGTCCTCTGACCTCTACTGGGAGCCAAGGTGTATATATGCCCACACATATACATATTAAATACAATGGAACTAAAAGGTTAAAAAATAATAGCTAGGGAGTTGGCTCAGTGATTCAAAATATTTGCTGCTTAGAACTAGCTGTAAGTCCAGCTCCAGTAGATTAAAAAAATATTTATTTATTTATTTATGTATATATTTTTCATTCACGTACAGATATGGGCACCACAGGCATGCCTGGTGCGATGGATCCTCTGGAACTGGAGTTACAGACAGTTGTGAACTGTCACGTGGATGCTGGGAATTAAACCTGAGTCCTCTGAATGAGAACCCAGTGCTCTTAACCACTGAATCATATCACCAGCAAGTTCCACTGGATTTTAAGCCTCTGGTCCCCCCAAGTATTTGCACTCAATGTGCACAAACACATCATTAAAAATGATAAAATAAAAAATAAAAAATAGCCGGGCGTGGTGGCACACACCTTTAATCCCAGCACTTGGGAGACAGAGGCAGGTAGATCTCTGGTCTACAGAGTACATATGTGTGTGTATATTCATTGTAGAAAAATTTAAGTACAAAATATGAAGAAATAAAACTAACCAATAATAATTCTACTGTATCCTGATCCTTACTGTTAATGTTTAGAAGTGCAAACACACATAAATGTATTTTGTTAGATGCTTTAGCTGTTGTTGTTTTGAGATAGGGTCCAGGCAGCCTTTGAACTCGCTATGTGAGTCACACTGACTCCAAACTCGACAATTCTCCAACATCAGCCTCTTGAATGCTGGAATTATAGGCATGAGCCACCAAGTCTAGCTATTATTAGATATTTTGAGTCCTTTTAAGATAGAAAGCTTGGAAGCTGGAGAGGTGGCTCAGTGGTTAAGAGCACTGGCTGTTCCTGCAGAGGATTGGAGTTGAGTCCCCAGCACCCATGCAGGGTGGCCCACAACTGCCTGTAACTCCAGTTGCACAGAGATCCAACACCTCTGACCTCATTGGGCACCTGAACACACACACACACACACCCTTACATAATTTTAAATCATAAAAATAGCTGTGTGTGGTAATACCACACATTTATTAATTTAATTTTCATTTCATGTGCATTAGTATTTTTCCTGCAAGTATGCCTATGTAAGGGTATTGGATCCTCTGGAACTGGAATTACAGGCAGTTGTGAGTTGCCATGTGGGTGCTGAGAATTGTATCCAGGTCCTGGAAGAGCAAGCAGCCCATGTTTTAACTGCTGAGCCATCTTTTAATTCCAGTACACCACACATTGTTTTGTTGAGACAGGGTTTCTCTGTGCAGGCCTGGATGTCCTAGAACTCACTCTGTAGAGCAGGCTGGCTGTGAACTCACAGTGATTTGCCTACCTCTGCCTTCCAAGTGCTGGGATTAAAGACGTGCATCACCACCACCCGGCTACACCACGTGTCTTTAATCCCAGCACTCAGGAGGCACAAGCAGGCAGATCTACGTAAGTTTGAGGCCAGCCTGGTTTACGTAGTGAGTTCCAGGACTATACAGTAAAAGCCAATTTCAAATAGTAACAACGGGACTTAAGAGATGGCTCAGTGCAGTCCAAGATGGCGGCCACCATGAAGAAGGAGGCTGCAGAAGATGTCAATGTTATTTTTGAAGATCAACAAAAAATAAACAAATTTGCTCGGAATACGAGTCGAATCACAGAGATGAAGGAGGAAATAGAACTGAAGAAGAAACAGCTCCAGAATTTAGAAGATGCTTGTGATGACATCATGCTGGCAGACGACGACTGCTTAATGATTCCTTACCAGATCGGAGACGTGGTCATCAGCCACTCTCAAGAAGAAACCCAGGAAATGTTAGAAGAAGCGAAGAAAACTTCGCAAGGAGAGATCGATGCCTTAGAGTCCAGAGTGGCGTCCATCCAGCGGGTGTTAGCTGACCTGAAAGTGCAGTTGTATGCAAAATTTGGCAGCAACATAAACCTTGAGGCGGATGAAAGCTAAACATTTTATAATAGTTTTTTTTTACCTTGTTTTAATAAACTTGAATATTGTCTTAAATGATAATTTCCCGTCTTCAGATGGAACAAAAGAAAAACTTTCTTTTTTAAAATTTTTCATTTAATTAATGAAAACTTGCCTATTTTCACATGTCTTGCTTATTTATTTTATATTTTTAAAAGAAGACAGTATTCATGTATGTATTTTGTGTAATGATTATATCAATTTTAGGAGCTTTATGTCATGTTATTAAAATCAGTTAAACAGTCAAAAAAAAAAAAAAAAAAGAGATGGCTCAGCAGTTAAGAGTACTTACTGCTCTTGCAGAGGACCATCCGAGGTTTGATTTCCAGCACCTTCATGGAGGCCTACTAACTCCAGTTCCAGAATATTCGACACCCTCTTCTGACCTCTGTGGGCAACCAGGCAAGTGGAGGTTCATATAGAAGTATATGTATATGCAAGGAAAGCACTCATACGTATAAAAATTTAAAAACCTAAAATAATAATAATCTTAAAAATTACAGGAAAGATATGAACCCTTAATAACAAGAATTTCAGACACTGAGGCAGGCTGACGCTGTATTTAGGGTTAAGGTGTCTGTCTCTATTTGCACTATTTACATTTCCCAACAGAAGTCGTTAAATTGATGATGCTAGATCCTCAAAACTTAAGAGGTCAGCCGGGCATGGCTGCGCACGCCTTTAATCCCAGCACTCGGGAGGCAGAGGCAGGCAGATCACTGTGAGTTCGAGGCCAGCCTGGTCTACAAAGCGGGTGGGTCCAGGACAGCCAGGGCTACACAGAGAAACCCTGTTTCAAAAAACCAAAACAAAGCAAAACAAAATTAAGAGGCTCAAGCACCTCCACACCCACAGTGAATATTCATAGTTTAACACTCTAACAGGAACAAATTGGCATTAAACTCATACAGTAAATATTTTATCAAATTCATACTAAGTAAGCATACTCCCACTGCTCTTGGCATTCACACACCCAGAGGGAAGCCTGTCTCTGGGCGGTCTAGTGACCCATTGGGAAACCTCGGCTCCTCATACTAAACTATGCCTGATCCAGACAGAGCTGTTGAGGCAAGTGAGCCTGCACCTGATGAGCAAATACAGGGCTGAGTGCTAAGTAAAAGACAAGTTTCACCTGGGGGATCCCCCGGGTCTTCCCTCAAGTCAGCAGTGACAACGAGTCTAGCAGGTTCTCGGTGTCCCTTTGTGGGGAAAGCCCGTACAAACAGAAAACTCCTACACAATGATTTCATTTTGAAAAGCTTTTATTTATTATTCCTACGTGTGCATGGTGTGTGTGTGTGTGTGTGTGTGTGTGTGTGTGTGTGTGTGTGTGTGTCGGGGCACACCTGTGACATGGCACTTGCTTGGAGGTTTAGAAGACAACTTTCAAGCCTGGGCTCTCTCCTTCTACTGTGGCCTATGGTTGTTTGAGCCAGACTATCAGGCTTATGTGGCAAGTGCCTTTAAGATGAAGCGTCTGCCAGCCTCACGTAGCTTTTAGAGAAATATATTTAGGTTTTGTTGACGGTGGTGATAATTTTTTTAAAAAATGTGTGTAATTTAATTTTAATGTTTTTAGTTGACTCTCTAGTCAGCTATGGTCCTTATCAGTTTTTTTTCTGACAGCTTTGTTATCTCTCCACTTGGCACAATAACAAAGAGATGACAGTCATAAAAATACATCTATGATGACAGAGTAGGCCCCACATTCACAATCTAGTCGTTTCTTTAAAAAAAAATCAAATCTTCCTTGTCAACAAACATTGAGTCATTTTAAGCAAGACGGTTAAGGCCTTCAGAGCTGGGTGCAGTGGCACATGCCTGTAATCCCAGGCAGATCTCTGTGAGCTGGAGGCCAGCAAGTCCAGGACAGCCAAGGCTACAAAGAGAAAGTCTGTCTTGAAAAAAAGAAAAAGAAAGAAAGAAGGAAAAAAAGAAAGAAAGAAAGAAAGAAAGAAAGAAAGAAAGAAAGAAAGAAAGGAAGGAAGAAAGAAAGACATTCAGAGAAGAATCAAGACACAGCTGAAAACATGGGTGTGGGCTCCTGGAGGGAGTTGCTTGATTTTCATTTATTTACTTTTGAGACCGGATCTTCACTGCAGTTGGCCAGTAACTCCCTATGCAGCTCAAGATGGCCTTGAACTAGTGGTAGCATTCTTGCATTAGCCTTGCAAGTGCTAGGATTTCAGGCTTGTGCCACCACACCCTGCTGATTCATTGCTCTGTTTTGTGGGTGGAGCCTCGCTTACCAGAAGCCCAGACTGTCCTGGAGCTCACTGTTTCTGCCTGGCTGGCTTCGAAATCACAGAACTTCTCCTTCTTAGTTTCCTAGGATTGCAGGTGTGAGTCATCACACCTAGCCTATTCTTTCTTATAGCCAAGTAAGACTCCATTGAGCATATAAGCCACAACTCCCATTCATAAGCTGATGCCATAGTTTGGCCATTGTGAATAGCTCTGCTATGAGAAACGTAAGTGTGCAGAGATTTCTATGCTGACTTAGGTTCCTTTGGGTAAATAGGGCACATATAGATCATATATAGTTCTTTTTAAAAATTTTAATATTGCCAAGTGGTAGTGGTGCACAACTTTAGTACTAGCACTCAGGAGGCAGAGATGGGCAGATCTCTGAGTTCAAGGCTAGCCAAATCAACAGAGTGAGTTCCTGGACAGTCAAAGCTACACAGAGAAACCCAGTGTCAGAAAAACAAACGAAAAACCCCCACACCCAGAAGCAGTGTCACCAAAACCAATAAATAGTACCTAATGCACCTGCTACAGTAACGCACCAGGGCAGGGCCCCTTAAAGAAATGGCAAGGTTAAAGTGAATCAAGGAAGATACATGGTACACCCAAACTGCCACATGCAAAGGACAAAAGGCACTTTCGAGTAATGGGGCCAGCCAGGTGCAGTGGCCTGTGTCTGTAATCCCAGCACTTAGTCTACAAAGTGAGTCCAGGACAGCCAGAGTTTGTTACACAGAGAAACCTGTTTCGAAAAACAAAACAAAACAAAATTAGCTAAACCAGCATCTTTGTTCAGCTACATACCATAAGCCCATCTCCTTGTTCAGCTGAATACAACAAACTTGCTGAGTTTCCATGCTGCTGGAGTGTCTCAACCAGAGCACACTGCCCGCTAGATGCCAGTTTTTCTCTCTGTATGTCTGCCATTTCTTCATTCCCTGTGCCCCAAGTTAGGCCAATGTGTAAACCATGCATGTTATAGCTCTGGTCCAAAAATGTTGGGTCTTTGGTTCATTTTAAGTTGATGTTTGTACACGGTGAGATGTAGGGCTGCCGTTTCATTCTCCTGCGTGTAGACATCAAGTCTGTCCGGTACCAGTAGCTCACAGTACTCAAGAGGCTGCTCCCCACCCCCACCCAGAGTGTACCTGGCCAGCCTCCCACCGTGGAGAAGCAGAAGGCTGTAGCTGTGTGGATTGCTTTCTGGCTTCTCTGCTCCATTGAAGTGCTCTGTGGAGTGGGTGCTTTATGGATGAGGAGGAAACAGACGCTCAGGGAATTCTGAGTAACTAGTACATCAATAGCTATAAAGTACTGAGATACAAAAGCTTGCTTTATTTGTTCCGTAAGTGGCAGTTTTTGTTGTATTGAACTGTAGAAAACGCCAGTACAAATGAGCAAATCCCAGGATGTGCAGATCTAGGGCTTAGGAGTATAAAGGGAATGGACTTAGAGTGCCAGCAGAAACTTGCCTTCTTTTAGTTTCTTAACTAATGCGCTTTATTAATATATCAAAAGAGCATTTAAACAGCGCTCAGAGGAAGGATAGCAGGCTATCAAGAAGAGACTTGATACCCTATGAGCATATACAGAGGGAGGTAATCCCTCTCAGGAACAGTCATAGGGGAGGGGAATAAGAGGAAAATGGGAGGGAGGGAGGAATGGGAGGATACAAGGGATGGGATAACCATTGAAATGTAATACGAATACATTAATAAAATATTTTTTTAAAAAAAACATCAATTACATTTGGTGACTAAACCGAAATGGAATTTTTCCCTTTGACAAACTAAAAAGAAAAAAAAAAACCTCTAATAATATTTAATGTAGGTGCCAAGCAAGAGTTAAAAAAAAAATCCATGGAGTTGAAAATTAATACAACACTGAAGCTCACTGAAGCTCAACGAAGCAGAGCTCAGTCACTTGTTCTCTTCAGGTGATTGTTTTGTCGTGGTGCCTGTTGGCATACAAACGTTCACAGTCCCATTTAATGCTTTGGACCCAACTCAAAAAAACTTCTGGGGTTTTGTTTGTTTGTGTTTGTTTTTAAACAGGATTTCATTTAGCACAAGCTAGTCTCAATGCAGCAAAGACTGGTCTTAGACTTGGGATCCTCCTGCCTCAGTCTCCCGAGTTCTGGCATTACAGGTATGACCCTCCATGCTGCTAAGAACTTTCCTCAATAGTGAAGAAACTGCATAAATGCAATATGGAAGCCAGGCGGTGGTGGTGCACGCCTTTAATCCCAGCAATATGGTAATAAGAGACACAGAGTGAACTGACTGACACAGGTACAGATAGACGCAGGCTGTGTCTGTGTGCTCCAGGGGTGAGCTAACACCAGGAACGAATACTGATGAAAAAAAAACCTGCATCCCCTCCATCCTCCTCCTGCTCTATTTTTATCCTCTTCCACGCAGTTGCTGAGATTTTGCAGCCTGCCTGTGCTGGGGGTTTCTTTCAAACTCTAAGAAAATTGCTCTTGGACTTAAAGAAAAAGAAAGAGAGAGAGAGAGAGGAAGGAAGGAAGGAAGGAAGGAAGGAAGGAAGGAAGGAAGGAAGGAAGGAGGAAGAAAGAAAGAAAGAAAAGAAAAGAAAGGAATTTGGATGCTAGAGATTTGTGTAAACAATAAACCTTAAAAGTGCCTCTTAGAGCTGGGTACATGCCTTAAATCCCAGCATTCAGGAGGCAGAGGCAGGCGGATCACTGTGAGTTCGAGGCCAGCCTGGTCTACAAAGTGAGTCCAGGACAGCCAAGGCTACACGGAGAAACCCTGTCTCGAAAAACAAAACAAAACAAAAAGTGGCTCTTAGGCCTGGCAGTGGTGGGGGCTCATCCTTAATCTCAGCACTGAGGAGGCAAAGGCAGATGAGTTTCTCTGAGTTTAAGGCTAGTCTGGTCTACAGAGAAAGCTCCAGGACAGCCAAAGCTACACAGAGAAACCCTGTTTCAAAAAACAAAACAAGACAAAAAGTGCCTCTTAATTACTCAATGGTATGATGCCGCACTCAACGACTTATTTGTTTATGTATTTATTATATATTTGAGGCAGGTTCCCATTATATAACCCAAGCTGCATTCCAACTTGCAGCAAGCTGCCTCTGCCTCCTGAGTCCTGGGATTGAAGGCTTGTGTCACCACACCCAGTTTGCCTCTGCTGTCCACGTGCTGGGATTACAGGCACGCATCATCATATTCAGGTCAACGTACTTATTTGTGATTTTTTTTTTTTCTGGAAACCAAAGCAGTTGTTTTACAACTTTATGAAGTTGGGCATTAGCCCATAGAAAACCCAAAAAATGGGTGGTCTTTGAAATTGGCACAAAACAGGGGTTTTAAAAATCTTAGTCACGGGCCAGGCATGATGGCACTGGCCTTTAATCCCAGCGCTCAGGAGGCAGAGGCAGGCGGACCACTGTGAGTTCGAGGTTAGCCTGGTCTACAAAGCAAGTCTAGGACAGCCAAGGATACACAGAGAAACCCTGTCTCAAATAAATAAATAAATAAATAAATAAATAAATAAATAAATAAAATAAATCTTAGTCATATTTCGCTGCCTGCTGAATTTCTTGTTGGCTGAGTTCTTCAGGGACGTGAATCTTCCCAGAAGAGGCCCATCCTATTGGCTCAGGGTATAAAGTTTAATGTATGTCCTGAAAAACTCTAATTCAGTGGTTCTCAACCTTCCTAATACTGAAACCCTTTAATACTGTTCTGTGGTAACCCCAACCGTAAGATTATTTTCATTGCTATTTCATAGCTGTGATGTTGCTAGTGTTATGAACCACAGTGTAAATATCTCTGTTTTCTAGTGGTCTTAGGCTACCCTATGAGAGCATCATTTGACTCCCCACTAAGGGGTCACGACTCACAGGTTGAGAACTCCTGCTCTAACTTTGTGTTTGTTTGTTTGTTTTGGGTTTTGTTTTTGTTTTTTGTTTTTCAGGAGAGGGTTTCTCTGCGTAACCTTGGCTGTCCTAGACTCACTTTGTAAACCAGGCTGGCCTCGAACTCACAGTGACTTATCTGCCTTTACCTCCCGAGAGCTGGGATTAAAGGCGTGAATCGCTCTCCTGCTCTAATGTATATTTGAGGGCTTGAGATTTCTGTCAGGTCCAAATGAAACTCCTATTTCCTAAACTTCAAACGACAGTGCATATGTCCAGAAATTTCCATCTTGGCCTAGCTCAATTTGGAGCATAGAAGGATTTCTGTGATTAGATTAAAAGCCAGCAAAGCATTCCTTTGGACCTTATGAAATGTGTTGTCTTCCTGACTTAGGAGGAGTCATTTCCCTCGCCTCTGGCAGAGGGATGCACAGCTCTCCTCGACAGACACCCATGGTTGCGTAGCAAAGCCTGTGCTGGCCTCCAGGCTCCTACAGTCCCTATTTACACGTGCCTGTTAGTGTACTTCAAAGTCCCACAACAGCATCCTGGTTGCACCAGCTTCCCTCCGGCCAGCTACTCACTCCCCTCACAACCTGCTGTTCTCTCCTGTTCCCTGCTGTCTCACCATCTCCACTATTCTCTCAGTTTCTGCTATTCCCGCTTCGATAGCCCTGGCCATGTCCAGTGTGTTTCTCTCTCTTTCTGCTTTGGAGTCTTCCAGATGCCTCTGGATGGTCTCTTTCTTATTTAAAATAAAAACCTTTGCACTAATGTAGCCATTTCAGTAGGTTTTTATTATTATTATTTTGGTTTTTTGTTTGTTTGTTTATTTTGTTTTGCTTTGCTTTTTGTTTTTTTTTGAGACAGGGTTTTGCTGTGTAGCCCTGGCTGTCCTGGACTTGCTTTGTAGACCAGGCTGGCCTCAAACTCACAGTGATCCACCTGCCTCTGCCTCCCGAGTGCTGGGATTAAAGATGTGCGCCACTACACCTGGCAAAGTTTGTTTATTTTTAATTTATTCATTTTACATCCCAATTGTAGCCCCTCCCTTGTCTCCTTCTGGCCCCGCTCCCTTCCTCCCTCCTTCACCTACTCCTCAGAAAGGGGGCACCCTCCTCCCCTACCATCTGTCCCAAGCCTATCCAGCCTCATCAGGACTGCCTGCATCCTCTTCCTCTGTGGGCTGGCATGGCCATCCTGCTGGGGGGTGGGGGAAATGATCAAAGAGTGAGCAATAGAGTCCATGTCAGAACCCCCTACTCCTCATATTATGGGGCTCACATGGCGAATGTGCTGTCTATTGACTACATCTGAGCAGGGGGTTTAAGTTCTCCCCATGCATGGTCCTTGGTTGGTGCATCCGTCTCCGTACCTCCCCCTGGGCCCAGAGTTATTGGCTCTATTATTCTCCTTGTGGAGCTCCTGTCCCCTTCAGGTCCTTCTATTACCCAACTCTTCCCTAAGTCACCCTGCGCTCTGCCCCAAAGTTTGGCTGTGAGTCTCAGCATCTACTTTGATCCCCTGCTGGGTGGAGTCTTTCAGAGGTCATCTATGGTAGGCTCCCATCCTGTCCCCTCTCTTCAAGCACTTCTGGTGTCTATTTTAGTTGCCCTTCTGAATGAGCACTGAGCATCCATTCCTCAGGGTCCTCTTTGTTATTTAGCTTCCTTAGGTCTCTGTGTGTAGTGTGGTTATTCTGTATTATGTGGCTAATATTTGCTTATAAGTGAGGATATACCATGTGTGTCATTACTGGTCTGGGTTACCTCACTCAGGGTGATTGTTTCTAGTTCCATTCATTTGCCTGCAAATTTCAAGGCTTCCTTGTTTTTAATAACTGAATAGTATTCCATTGTGTAAATGTACCGCAGTTTCTTTATTCATTCTGCAGTTGTGGGACATCTAGGTTGTTTCCAGATTCTGGCTATTATGAATAAAGCTGCTATGAACATAGTTGAACAAATGTCCTTGTTGTATGGTAGAGCATCTTTTGGGTATATGCCCAGGAGTGGTATGGCTGGATCTTGAAGTAGAACTATTCCCAATTTTCTGAGAAAGTCCCAGATTGATTTCCAAAGTGGTTGTACAAGTTTGCACTCCCACCAATAGAGGAGTGTTTAGCTTTGTCCACATCCTTGCCAACATGTGATGTCACTTGAGTTTTTGATCTTAGCCATTCTGATAGGTGTAAGATGGAACCTCAGAGTTGTTTTGATTTGCATTTCCCTGATGACTAAGTGTCCGTGCCCTTCCTGGCCAGCAGGAATAAGACTCAAGACAACTAGGTTCCTTCTCAAGGCAGTTTACTCAGGAATGAATTTACAGCAGTTTAGCAGAGAATGGCCCCCTCCCTAGGCGGGGCAGAGGCTTATATCCTGGCAAGAGCCAATCAGGAGGCGCCACGTGTGAACACATCCTAGGTCAAAGAGACGGCGGAGCTAAACGCCTGAGCTTGTTAGCCATATAAGGACTTGTTTACCGGAGAGAGCGCTCACCGCCGGGAGGGTGACTAGCGGAAGCCAGCGCCATCTTTAGGTGTGGCTACATCGCAGCTCTTGACAGTTCCCTTTTGTTTAATGAGCCAAAGGGAAAAGTCCAATCAAGGCGAGACCATTTTTTGGACTCATCCGTTCGAGGACTAATAGAGGGAGATGCTCAACGCCATCCCGTGTGCAATGGGCAGATCCCCGCAGAGTGCAATGGCCATTGAGTTCAGACGGGTATGTGTGCCTTTTGGTGTGCAATGGCAACAAGGCCAGCCAAGTGCAAAGGCCACACGAGGGAAGGTTAAGGGAAAGCTCATTTTGTAAGGCTAGCAAGCCACACTTGGGGAAACTGTCCAGCCTCGACGGCATAAAGGGCTTGGGCAACTAAAGCTAAGTCTCTCTTACGAGTCTGGACCATACGGCAGAGACACCATAGGCAAGCTCCCGAGACAAGTGCCAGGATGCCAGCCAAAGCCCCAATACCCGCCCACTCTTTAAGATGATTCATCACTTGTTGCATCCATTTTGTGAATCCCTCTACCACAGCAAGGTCAACAGGTGTCGAATTGACAGTCACGATGGCCAAACGGAGGTCTGTCATCAGGTGTTCAAATTTTTTGGACCAGTTGCCCTTAAGATAAGCAGACAATTGACGAGAGTAATTGGCAGCTAAGGTGAAGTTATGATAAGATACAGAAGTCACACAAAGTCCTGGCCATTTTTGTTCACACCCCAGTTGGGCCAATTGCCACAAAGTGTCCACCTGTTCTTGTACCAAGTCCAGACGTTGGTTCACCAACATGATGCCACCCTTCAATTGGGCGTTCACATTTGCCTGGACATACAAAGCATGAGCTACATTGGCTGATAAATTGTTCAAGGTTGCAGCTGTCTAGACGGATGTTGATAAGGAAATGGCGGCAGCCGTCGCACCCACTGCGGCAATTGATACAGCCGCCACGATAGCTGCTGTTATACCAAAGTCACGTCTAGAACGAAACAAAGAGGGGGCCTCCACCGGGACCGGAACCCAGCGGGGATGCGGGTAACCACAGCAATGGGAAATTTATCGGCCTCCCAGCAAAGACTATAAAAACAATCATTTGTTGAGCAGGTCAAGATGGACCCATTAAATGAGCCGTTACTAACCAGCCATAAAAAGGGGGGCCACAGGCAAACAGGAGTAGGCCTGAAACTTACATTGTGGCCACTGGCAAAAATCTTAGTGGAAGTCTCAAAAAGGTCAGAGGTATTCCAAGAAAAGGAGGCATTATCAACTATGCCACCCTGAGCCATGGCAAATGGGCTTAAATCAGTACAACTACCATTAATGCCACACAGTAGCCAAACATCAAAAGGATTTTGTGAGACGACCATATTAGGATTTTGATAAGTAAAATTATAACCAGAATCTGTTGCGTTAGGGAAGGTCTAAACTTTGGTTACTAGAAAAGAATCTAGGAAACACCTGTGCATCATGCTGCACCGGCATCGGTTTCGGGAATACTGAGAGAATTCCCCATCTCGTCACCGTTAGTGCAGGAGTTGTCAACAGGAGGAGGAGCAGGAGGATCATCATCATTACATTTCCGAACCAGCCATTCCGGAACCCAGATAGGGTCATGGCGATCCTGAGGAAAAACACAAACAGATTATCTGGCCCATGCCAACACAGGATCAGGGCCATGCCAATCTCCTGACAGGATATCTTTCCATTTGACTTGGCCTTTGAAAGTCTATTGCCAATGAGTATGTCGATCTGCTGCAGGTCAACCTTGAACATCCAGTGTCAAAAAATTTAAAGTAAATAAGGCAAGAGAGAGACGCTCTCTAGGGGTACGGCCTGATCCAATTCCCCCTTTTTGTTTAAGAAGACATTCTTTGAGCGTACGGTGCGCATGTTCTACTATGCCTTGTCCCTGTGGGTTGTAGGGAAGGCCATGTTTCAGTTCCACTTGCATTTGAGTACAGAAGGCTTTAAAGGAGGCCGCAGTGTAACCTGGGCCGTTGTCAGTCTTAAGAAGGTGGGGTTTACCCCAAGCTGCCCATGCCTCTAGGCAATGGGCAATAACATTGCGGGCCTTTTCTCCGGAGAGTGGAGTGGCAAAAATAAGACCAGAACAGGTGTCGACAGAAACGTAGACATATTTTAATTTGCCAAATTCAGAAATATGTGTTACATCCATCTGCCATACTTTTAAAGGGAGGAGCCCCTTTGGGTTGACTCCGAGGCCTACGGGATGCAAATGAATACTGCAGTCTGGGCAATGAAAAACAATCTGCCTTGCAGCATCCCTAGAAATGCCAAATTTGGTTTGTAAAGTCTTAGAATTAACATGAAACATAGAATGAAATTGTCGGGCTAATTCTATTGAAGATTGATGCAAGGAGGGAAATATAAAGTCATTGCGTGTAGCAGCATCAACTTCAGCATTGGCAAGGCTCTTGGGGCCTGGTAAACCGGAATGAGCTCGAATATGCTGAATAAAAAAGGGATACACGCGGTTCCAAATCAAATTTTGTAATTGAACTAACAGAGGGGCTATAGGACTAGAAGATTTAATTTTTCCTGTAGCTTCTAAATGTTTAACAAGATTCACTACATATAGTGAATCTGACATCAAATTAAAAAGTTCTTTAAATTTCTCAAAAACTTCAATTACAATCCTTAATTCAATAATTTGAGGGGAGGCTGGCGTGAACTGAATTGTAACCGGAGCATTTTTATTCACCTCATAGGTGCTGCATTCCGTTTTGGAACCATCAGTATATATAAGAGCAGCGCCAATCAAAGGAGCCCTCTTAGTAACTTTTGGAAACACCACAGGATGTGTCTCAAAAAATGATATCAGGGGGTGTTGAGGGTAATGGTTATCAAATTCTCCTTGAAATGCACATTTTAAAATTGCCCAATCATCCAAAATGGCACACAAAGCCTGTATTTGTCCACTATTATAGGGAGTAATTATCTTGGGCGGTTGTACTCCAAAATGTTGCATACATTGTTGTATTCCCTCCATAGCTATTTTTGCGACAGCAGTGGGAAAATATTCAATAGTTTTGGTGACTGAAATCTTAGGGTGAATCCATTTAAGAGGACCATGCTGCCTCATTGATTTGTTGGTAAACCTGCACTGGGTATCCTGTCTGATTGCCAGCAAATCTTCCTTGTCCCATAAGCATTTCAAAATCCCAGGCTGGGTTCCCCTGTGCCCGATTCTGCATGGCCTGCTGCTGTGCGAACTCCTGGTAAATCGGCCTTCCATTCCAAATACTGGCCCATGGAGAGGCAAGCCTTGACTGTACTATACCAGTCAGTTGGAGTCATTGCAAGTACGTTCAAGCGTTCTAGCTGGGCCTGTGTGAAAGAGGCATTAATGCCATATGCTCTCACTGATTCAGCGAGATTTTTTAGCTGTTTAAAATCTAATGGCTCATGGTATCTTTGTTGATTCGCATCCTGAAACACAGGAAAGGCCATGCGTGCCTCCCGCCACACCTCAGGGCATAAGGTACTTTGTTGCCCTGGAAGGGAAGTATCTGCATAGGGCGGTGGCCGCGGCTCCCAACAAAATGGCGGAGGAAGAGGCGTGGGAGTGTCAACTTCCGCTTTCTTCTTCCTCCCTCCTTTATGCTTCTTCTTACATGCTAGAGACTCCATTTTGTGTAGAAGCTCCTCTAATGCCTCCTCTAATTCCTCTTCGCTGTCTTCTGAAGAAGAATCGCAATTCTCATCTGAGGATGAGGACCTGGAGCTCTCTAAATCCCCTAAATCAGGATAAAGGCGTTTGCCCTTTGTCCCTCCCTTTTCGCTATCCTTTTTGTAACTTCGCTCACTTTTCACACTGCCCCGCTCACTATGCATTTCTTCATTAGATTGACTCTCTCTCAACTGCTCTAGTGTTGTAGCCGTGTTTTCCACACCCTGGTGACATCTCTCATCTTTTAAGCAACTACGAACCAGTCTCCAGATGGGGCGTACCCCTCCCTTAAGGCTGCCTTGTTCCCAGGCAAAATCCAAGTCCTTGCCCAGTTTGTCCCAGCTCACTGTGTTCAACTGTCCTGATACAGCGAACCATGGAGCCACAACATCCACTTCCCTCAAAAAGGTCTCAAGATCGTCCTTCTTTAACTTTAGACCTTTCGCTCTGAGCAAGCTCTGTAAAGCCGTCAGAAGCGGACAAGACGAAGAGCTCCCCATGATTTACTTTCTCTTTAGTCTCTACTGTACCGTAGAGTTGCAACCGTCTCACTCCGAGAACCTTATCTATTTCTAGGCCCCAATACTTACCGGGCACTTTGCCGAGCTCGCCCTGACCGCCAAAAGTTCTGGAACCTCACGTACCGGAGACTTGTCGCTGTCCCCCGTACGGGCCACCACTTGTCCGTGCCCTTCCTGGCCAGCAGGAATAAGACTCAAGACAACTAGGTTCCTTCTCAAGGCAGTTTACTCAGGAATGAATTTACAGCAGTTTAGCAAAGCAGAGAATGGCCCCCTCCCTAGGTGGGGCAGAGGCTTATATCCTGGCAAGAGCCAATCAGGAGGCGCCACGTATGAACTCCTCGTAGGTCAAAAAGACGGCGGAGCTAAACGCCTGAGCTTGTTAGCCATATAAGGACTTGTTTACTGGAGAGAGCGCTCACCGCCGGGAGGGTGACTAGCGGAAGCCAGCGCCATCTTTAGGTGTGGCTACATCGCAGCTCTCGACAACTAAGGACATTGAACATTTCTGTTTCAATAGTCATTCAATAGCCATTCAATAGTCCTCTGTTGAGAATTCTGTTTATCTCTGGACCCCATTTTTAAATTGGATTATTTGGTTTGGCGGTGTTTAATTTCTTGAGTTCTTTATTATTTTGGATATTAGCCCTCTGTCAGATGTAGGGTTGATGAAGATCTTTTCCCAGTCTGTAGGCTGTCGCTTTGTTCTGTTGACAGTGCCTTTGCCTTACTGAAGCTTTTCAGTTTCATGAGGTCCCATTTATTAATTGTTGATCTTAGAGCCTGGCCTGTTGGTGCTCTGTTCAGGAAGTTGTCTCCTGTGCCAATGAGTTTGAGGCTCTTCTCCACTTTTTCTTCTAACAGATTTAATGTGTCTGGTTTTATGTTGAGGTCTTTAATCCAGTTGGACTTGAGTTTTGGTGATAAATATGGATCTATTTGTATTCTTCTACATGTAGACATCCAGCTAGATGAGTGTCATTTGTTGAAGATGCTATTTTTTCCTATTATATGGATTTGGCTTCTTTGTCGAAGATCAAATGTCAATAGGTGTGTGAGCTTATTTCTGGGTCTTTGATCTGATTCCATTGATGCAGTGTGTTTCTATGCCAGTGCCAAGCAATTTATTTTATTTTGTTTTTTCGAGAGTTTCTCTGTGTAGCCTTGGCTGTCCTGAACTAACTTTGTAGACCAGGCTGGCCTCAAACTCACAACAATCTGCCTGCTTCTGCCTCCCAAATGCTGGGATTGATTACAGGTGTGTGCTATCACTGCCTGGCTTCAAGCAATTTTTATTACTGTTGTTCTATAGTATAGTTTGAGATCAGGGATAGACATACCTCCAGAAGATCTTTTATTGTATAGGATTATGCACATATTTCTAATTAATTAATTTTGAGACAGAGTCTCAACATATCATCCTGGATGTAAAGTACTAGGTTAGATAAGAGAGGCAGTTGGACAACTGACTCCATAGTTGAAGGAAATTTGGAGTTAGAGAAAGTAATTTGCTAGTGAACAAGTCACAGACAGAATTACTACTACTGAGATGAGTCCACTCACTCAGAGGTGAAGGACATGAGCCTAGAACAATAACAAGAGGATAAAATGGGCCCTGACAAAATGGCTCATTTGGCAAAACTGCTTGTCACCAAGCCACATGACTGAGTTCAGTGACTCAGGCTATCAGGATATGCCCCCCCCTTCCTTCTTCCCTCCCTCCCTCCCAACTCCCTCCTACTAACCTCCTAAACTCCCCTTTATCTCCCAGTCCCACATCCTATGCCAATTGCTCTAATCATTGCTGTGTGTGCTGCTCCCCAACCACACTCCGTAACTACTTGCTCATGTTTCTCATCTGGTCTGCTTTGCAAAGAGAAGGATCCTGAACTTCTGGCCTTATTACCTTCTCCTAGGGAGAAGGTAGGCAAGCATTATGCTTATACCTAGTCCCAAATGTTCTTTTTTTTTTTTTTTCTATTGACCCACTATATTTTATTCTGATTAAAAAGAATTTTTTTTGAGATAGGGTCTCACTCTGTAGACCAAGCTGGCCTCTAATTCACAGAGATCTGCCGACCTCTGCCTCCTGAGTGCTGGGATCAAAGGTGTACACCACCAAGCACAGAAAAATCCTTTATCTTTTGGGGAGATAATGAGATGTTTATACAGAAAATGATAGATTTTTTTTTCCTTCAAAATACTCAGGAAAGGGCAAGAAGTGGGTAGAGGCACACAGAAAATAAGATGACCATTACTTAATTGATAAAACTGGGCAGCAGATACAGAAGCTATTTTATTTATTTCTCGCGCTGGGCACCAAACCCAGGGTCTTGTACATGCTACACACGTGCTCTGTTACTTCTAGCTCCAGAAAATCTCACTGAACTACTTGTTCAATAGTAGTCCAGGCTAGACTCATCTTGAACTTTTTACCCTCCTGTTGGAAGAGGGTCTCACGCACTGTGTTTTCAGATGCCGGTTTCAGTGCCCTGAGATCTGGTTATTGCCCTGCCATGGCATTGTTATGAATGTTGAACTCTCTCCTGTACCTACGTAATGTAGGAATGTTCCTCAGTTGTCCCTGATTGGCTATATAAAAGACCTAAACACCTGGGCAGGGCAGAAGTGAGGGGTGGAGCTAAGGTTCCAGGGCTATGGGAAGACAGAAGGATCACAGGAGGAAGAGGAGGAAAAAGACAGAAACACATGGCTGGATCAGTGTGGATGGAGGAAAGCAGACCAGATGAGAAATATGAGCAAGTAGTTATGGAGTGTGGCTGGGAAGCAGCCCAGATAGGAATGATTAGAGCAATTGACATAGGATATGGGACTGGGAGATAAAGGAGAATTTAGGTTAGTCTCTGTCCTGCTCCTGGTAAAATAAGGCTTGGCTGAAATCTATCATGTGTCTGGGTCTTATTGTTTGCTACCAGGTTAAATAAAACTGCTGTAATATTTATAGGCATTAATAATAAGCATTATTAGCCTATTTTTATTGACTACAATTGGCACCCAAAGTGGGGCTTGAATCTGAGTTTACACCCTGAGGAGTCCTGGGTGAAAGGTAGTTTCTTAGCCAAAGAGTGAGGAACCGAAGCCGAAGGCATTTCAAAGGTGTGACTACGTGAAGTAAGCTGCTGTCTTGCCTAGGGTAACTCTTAAAGTGAAGGGGAAATCTGTGAATTTCCTGGTTGACACCGGAGCCCAACACTTGGTCTTAGCAACCAAAGGGCCCGCTGTCTGGTAGAAAATTCTGGGTACAAGGGGCCACTGGGATAAAACACTATCCATGGACTACTTGAAGAACAGTGAATTTAGGAAGGGGCCGAGTAACCCACTCATTTATGGTGATCCCAGATTGCCCCTAACCCCTGCTGGGGAGAGACCTCCTAAGCAAACTGGGAGCCCAGATACATTGCTCCTCAAATGGTGCCTTTCCTCTCTGTCACTTGGACTTTAGATGGCCCGCCCCCCATCTGTGTCCCATCCCCCCACCCCCCATTCCCCCCACCCCCTATCCCCCCATGAGAGTTTCATACATGTACATAATGAAATATGATCCTATGCATCTCTCTCTCCCCCTCTGGCCATATCTCCACCACCAACTTCATGGATGAATACATATATATATATATATATATATTCCACTAAGTCCAGTTATAGTTACCCACATGGCCATGGGTGAGGGACAATCCACTGGAGCATGGGACTCTGACAAGTGGCCAGATCCTCAAGAAAGGATTCTCATTCCCTAAGCAACTATGAAATGCAAATAGCTCCTTACTAAGGGTAGATAAATATTTCTATATTAAACATCAAAGTGAACTTATTTATCCTGGATGTGGAAGAGTGATCAAGAACGTGCAAAGTAAAGAATAGCTGGCTCAGATGAAAAGTTAGACTTGCAAGTTCATTCTAGAAGACACTGGGCAGGAAATGGAGATTACAAATTTATGGTAAAACTTTAGGATGACAAAGACATTTAAAAAATTACAGATTTTCTCAAATCTTGTAATCCGTATGGAAAAATTTGGCTTTTCCCTATTTTCTTTTTCTTTCTTTTTTAAGTAGGAAAAGGCTTTGGCATTTCTGATTGTGTTAGTGATATGATGACACACCATGGCCAAAAGCAAACTGAGGAGGAAAGTGTTTATTTGGCTCAAACTTTTTTTTTTTCAAGACAGGGTCTCTCTGTGTAGCTTTGACTGTCCTGGACTCGCTTTGTAGACCAGGTTGGCCTCGAACTCACAGTGATCCGCCAGTCTCTGCGTCCTGAGTGCTGGGATTAACTTTTAAACAGCATACAAAGAAACAGGTTTCATTAAGGAATGTTCACACGTCAGTCATTTTACGTTGTTCTCCTTCCGCGCCCCCCCCCCCCGCCCCCAGTCCTCTCAGTCTCTCAGTTGTAATTTCAATCAGCAGCGGGTCATTGGCCAATCCTTTTTTGCCAGGAGGATAAAAGTTGGCACCGAGTGGTGGCGCACTGCTTTAATTCCAGCCATGAAAGCTCTCCGAGTGTTTCAGGTCAGCCTGGTCTACAAATAGACAGGCAGGACTAGATAGTGAGACCCCTGTCCCCGCCCCCACCTGCTGCCTCCGCCAAAAGTCAGAAATATTTCTACCAAAATTGCATTACAGCGAAGACCCCAAAAGCTTACCCTCTAGATCTACGCTATTTTTGGGATGCAGCTTGGTACCGGTTATTAAAAAGAGTTCCAAGTTTGACGTTTTCGAAATCTGGGCAGAAGTGGAGAAAGCCAGCGCAACTAAAGTCTCTCCAGAGGCCTATGGCCGGCTTAAAGAAGGGCAGCCCTCCGGTGTGAAGTGGAATTTCAGCTTCTACTAACTGCAAGAACTGCAAGTCTCGCTGGCTCTCTGTTCACTGACCTTGAACTATTCAGTGTCACTTTCCCAGTCTTTGATAGCCGGAGCCTGGAGGGGCAGCAGTCACCTGCTCCAGGCCACCGCAAAAACATAAATAAAATAAAGCAGTTTACAGGAAAGCTGCAAGTAGCGCCTGGAGCGCTAGCTGTCTCTAGCTTCGGGGTTCACGAGGCCAGCGTCAGGACTTCTAAGAGCGCGCCCCGAGGTCGGCGCCCCGAGGTCGGCTAGGAAGGGTCTCTCAGCAAGGAGGGAGGGGTGTAGGGGACGGAAACCCGGCTCAAGCAGCTCAAGAGCTCGCGGGGCGGAGCACAAGTGCAGAGGAGTGGCCTGAGAGCGAGGCTCGGTAGGAGTCCCGGGGCGTGGGTCAACCTCTGGGCGGAGCCCGACCATAGGGGCGTGGCTCCAGAGGGGGCGGATCCCACTTCCAGCTCCGCCCCCGCACCCTTTCCACCGCCCCCGCAGAAGGAAAGGGAGAGGGAAGGAGGGAGGGAAAGTGGTGTCTGTGGAAAGGGGCGGGAGGAAGGGAAGGCAAAAAAGAAAAGGGAACAGAAACATGGCGGTCTGCGGTCCGGACTGTCTCGCCACGGGCAGCGCCTAGACGTCGGTCCTCTCGCAGCGCTTGCGGCCAGCGAACCCCGCGGCTGGCAGTTGCCCTCAGCAGGCGGTGCCTCGGGGGGACCCGGGCCGCGAGGAGGCGCAGGCGCAGAGGGGCCGCGGGAGTCCCGGCCCTGCGAGCGGAGGGTGCCCAGGCCGCGTAGCCAGCGCCTTCTCACCCCGGGAAGCCGCGGTGTCCGACAGTCGCCGACTGGGCCGGCGCAGGTGAGTCCGCGCCGCCGCCGCCGGGCCGCGCAGGTAGCGTGCGGGACCGAGTCGGAGGGAGGGCAGCGGCGGGCTGGCCTAGTCTCTGGGCGGGCAGGAGGTCCCCGGAGCCTACGGGGCTGTCGTGCGTAGAGGCTGCGGCCGCAGGGCCTCGTGAGGATCGCCTGGGTGTAGGGCCAGGGCCTGGCCTCTGCCGCCCGGGTGGGGCGGGAGCGGGACTCCCCGAGCCCTGCCTGGCTGGACCAGCAGCGGGGTGCTGAGCGGAGGCGGCTGGGCTGGAGCGGAGGTATAGGGGGACGCTGCGGAGGTGGAGGCACCCTGGGCGCAGGCAGGTGCCGCAGGTGAATCCAGGACATTTCCTCCTCTGCAAGACGGTGGCCGGTGTTTAGGGTTGCTTTGTTGGGGATAACTTAGAGGAAGGCTCCGTTCAGCTCCGGGAGTGACTAATCACAAATCAAACCAACTTATGAGCCCCTAGTCCTGACTCTTGTAAGAGCCGTAACTTTAAAGCATTGGAGATGCTGTCATGTCTTCCCTCTAAATTCGCCCCCCCAGCCCCCCTTTTTTGTGCTTCGTAGGCCGTTTCCCTCCCGAAGAATGCTCTGGAGAGGACAAATAAGGAATGACCCAGTTTTTAAAATGCCCCCCTCCCTTTCTTCCCTCACATTTTGTTGGTTTCACACGGGAAAATGTAGGGCAGTTACCGTAGTTACTTGAGCAAATGTGAGGGAAGGTGTCAATTCCCCGGTACTGAAAGCTCACTCAACTTGCTGTGCAATTGGGTCTAGAGAGGTTGTCCTGCACTGAAGCCTGAGCAGCTGGCTTAACTGCGCGCAAACTCGCGTTAAGATGGTCTCACCCTCCCTTTAGTCCTAGGAATAGGTCTCCCTTTCCATCCTCCTGCCTCCAAAAAGTAAGATAGAAAAGATCCTTAGGTGTAATGCGCTGTTGCCGAGTTTTCAGTAAATATTTGATTTGAAGTAATTATGTATATTAAACTATCTCAAATCTAGAATGCTTTATGTGACTTTTATGTAAAAAAAAATTGCAAAAGGAAACCTTTAAAAAATATATCTGTCATTATAACCATAAAAAGCCGCTATACTATCTCTGTTCTCCATATTAATGTTTAAAAGTTGGCAAACTGCCTTCTTGAGGTACCAGGGAAATCTGAAATCTCAGAAATAAATGTAGATTTGTGCTCATGAACATGATCTGACTCTTATTGGATTGCTTTGAATCGTTTGTTGTTTTTTTGTTTTGTTTTTGTTTTAGTTAGTGGCAAAAGGTTTTCTGCTATTCAATCCACTCCCTATCAGATGGTGACACCTTTGAATAAGTAATGGATTAAGGGGTCTTAACGTCCTTATTACCAGTTTTAGTGAAATGATCCCGTGTCTTTTGATTTTGGGCTGATAGTACCTTGCCTGGAGAATAATTGTTTGGTTATTTGAATAATAGAAAAGATGTTTCAGAAATGTTGATGTTTTGTATTTTAATATTTACTCCTGTATAATTTGTAAACGAGTGCATTCTGTTGGGAATAAATACAGCATTTTGTAGTGTAAACTTGAGCTTGTAGCTGAAGAAATTGGTGGAAAAGTTGTGGGTGGAGACAGTTCTTAAAAGCAAATGTTTTAAATTACAAGGAACTGCCTTGTCGTGTAGGCTGCAACAATTCCTGGTGCCAGCTTTGGATAGTTATTTGGACAGGAAATCTTTCTAAGGAAACATGTTTAAGCATCTGTAGTAAAAGGCAGTTTGAAGGATTTTGCCTGGTAAATAATGACAAGGCACCTTAGCTTTTGGTTTATCTGCCCGTTAAGACTAAAGCATCTCATATTTTCATTGGTATTCCCTGCCAAGACAAATACCACATTGGCTTGCTGCTCACTTTGAAAGTTATGTTTTCGCCTTGTTCTTGCGTCTTAAATACAAGTTGTAAAGTGAAAAGGAAAGCAGCTGAGTCAGTGGCAGGTTGTCGCTCATGTGACTGCTCTGATTTGAGAACAGAGTGTCTGCTATACTTTGTAGTAGAACATCCTTGCAGGAGAGTGAACACAAGCCCTCACAAGTGCGTGGACTAAAATGTGACCTTTCTTAGGACCATGCTGTACAAACTGTACCTTCTTTCAGATGGTCCGTTTCATAGAGTTGTGGCAATGGGACGCCGTTTCTTTAGCAGTGTAACTTTGGGAAGCCAGGTGTGGTGTCGTCCGCCTGTGATATTCCCCAGAACTTGGAAGGTGAAGGCAGGATGAGTGTGAGGGCAGCCTCACTGCTCCGCGTTTCAGGCCAGCGTGGGTTAAGTGGCGAGGCCATGTTTAGACGAAACAAAACAGCACCAAAAAGAGAGTTGGGAAGCAGGGAAGGAATGCCGTGTATTACAGCTTAGTAAAAGAGGCCCTTCAGCATCATGGTGTAAGGAACTCCTAATTTAGATACTTCATTATTTTTGACATTTACAATAGAATTTGTGGGAAGAAGGGGGAAGAAGGCCTTGACTTTTCTTTTCTTTTTTCTTTTTCTTTTTCTTTTTTTTTTTGAGACAGGGTTTCTCTGTGTAGCCTTGGCTGTCCTAGACTCTCTTTGTAGATCAGGCTGGCTTTGAACTCACAGCGATCCGCCTGCCTCTGCTCCAGAGTGCTGGGATTAAAGGCGTGTGCCACCACGCCCGGCTTCCTTTTTTTTTTTTTTCTTTTTTTGGTTGAAATTTCTATAATCCTCCTGCTTTTGCCTCAGTGTGGGGAATAAGGGCATGCATGAGACATCATGCCCAGTCTGAAAGCTACCTTAAAAACAAAACAAAACAAAACAAAACAAAGTCCTGCTGTATAGTTTAGGTACGCTTGGAACTTGCTGTGTAGACCAGTGTGGCATCAAACTTGCTGTTGTCTTCCTGCCTGGGCCTCTTAAATGCTGGGGAGAGGTAACCTTGAACTTACTGCGCAGCTGAGGACCTCAAACTCTTCTGCCTCCTACTCCCTAGTGCAGGCCTCGCAGGGCTTCATCACTGTAGTCTGCTCAGTCTTAGGTTTTATTCCAGTTGCTCTCAGAGCTCTTTTTTCTTTTCTTTTTTTTTTTTTTCAAGCACAGTTATAGTGTTTGTTAAGAAAGCTGGTCATGCGTCCTCCTTTCAAGTTGGATGACTTTCATCTTTTGCTGTCTTACTGCTGCTTAGGCTATTGCTGTTGGGGGAATGCAGTATAATTCTCATGCAGAACTTCTGTGTGTTACTATGGCTTTTTTTAGGTTGAATTCAGAGCCATACGTGTACTGAACATTCCCTCTACCACCAAGTCACACCTCCAGCTCACATATGTTGTTTAGAAGTTTTGGTGGCCCTAAAATAGGTAACAATACATGGAATTAAATAGCTGGGCATGATTGCACATGTCTGTAATTCCTAGTTGTTGGGAGGTGGCAACAGGAGAGTCAAGACTAGCCTGAGCTTCAGAGAGTGAGGTTGAGGCCAGCCTGGCTATTCAAGATCCCGTCTCAGAAACAAAGCAAGGGCTGCTGAGCATCTAAGGTACTTGTCGACAACTCGAATGGCCTGGATTTGATCCCTAGGGCCCACATGGCAAGAGCAAAGTAACTCCTGTAGATCGTCTTTTGATTTTCATGCATGTGTTATACCACATGCATCGCTCACATACACAAATAAGTAAGTAATAAAAAAAAAAATTAGACAAAAACAAAACAAAACAAAAAAACCAAACCCCAAATCCAGATACAACCAAAATCTGGGTTTGGTGTGTGCTGGTAAGCCTGTGGAGGCTGGTAAGCCTCAATGTGGAGGATTCTGAGTTGCAAGCGAGTCTGGGCTGTGAGACCCTGTCTCAAAAAAGCAGTAAGAAAAAGAAAAACAATAGCAGGGGGTGGGGTGGGGGTTGGTAAAAGAGGGGGAAATGGCAAAGCACAGAAAAACTTTAGGGCACTAAAACTACATGTGAAACTATAATAGTAGATGTATGCACTATTCATTTGTTCAAAGCCATAGAATTTTACCACCAAGAGGGATCCCTAATATAAACTAGAGACTCTAGGTGATGGCAATGTTTGAGTGCAGCAGATTCATTGGTTACTAACATGGATAACTGTGAAGGCTGTTCACAGTGGAGGTGGCCGTGCACTCACTGGTCAGATTTTGTGGGAACTGTAGTATGTATAGCTGGGCTAATTAATAATCACAATTTGGCCTTGGATTCGAGATTCCTCCTGACGCTGACTCCAGAGCAGTAGGATTATAGGTGTGTGCCACCATGGTGCCTCTTGATTGTTCCCCCCCCCCACCACCTGGATTTATCTCTGTTAAAATTGCTTATACATTTATTGGTACCAGAGGAGGTTGAAAGGTTAGATTAGATCTCCTTGAACTGTAGTTGGGAACTGAAGGCTGCGGTGCTGGGAACTAAACTTGAGTCCTTTAGAAAAGTGGAAAGTGTTAACGGCTCTGCTGAGCCATCTCTCCAGCCTCTTTCTGTCACTTCCCCTTCCTGCCTCCTCATGGTTAAATTTGCTTTTCTTTTTGTTTTAAAAGATTTATTTTGTACTTGGGAGGCAGAGGCAGGTGGATCTCTGTGAGTTTGTGGCCGCCCAGGTCTACAGATCAAGTTCTTGGACAGCCAGAGAAACCCTGCTTGGGGGGAAAAAAGGAAAACATTTTTATAATTTTTGGTCATGTATATGTGTATGCCTGTGTGTAGGTATGTGTATGTGAAAGTAGGTGACTGCAGGGCCAGAGGAGTGCCCCCCACCAGTCCTCAAATTCATGTACTAGCCGTCCTGCTCTGTTCTGCCCCCAGGTGACAGAGCTATATGCCCAGCTGTGTTCAGTGTATTCATCACTTTAATTCTTAACCTTTTGAACAAAGCTTACCATTAAACTGTTTTACCCACTGAGCCATCCCCTTGTGCTCTGCTTTAAAGTACTACTGGGGCTGGAGAAGTGGCTCAGCAGATAAGAACACTTGTTCTTGCAAGGGACCTGGGTTCAGTCCCCAGCACCTGCCATGGTGCTTTACAACCATCTGTAACTCCAGTTCCAGGAGACTGCCCTCTCTTTAGACTCTTCTGACCTCAGCAGGCACTAGGAGTGTGTGTGGTACACATACATACAGGCAGTAAGACACTCAGACACATAAAATAAATACATTAAAAAAAACAGTTATGAACAAAAATCTCCATGTGGTTCCCTCTACACCCTTTTGTACTTGTTATTTGTCTATTGACTATGAGTTTGCTACACATCCGGAGCTGGCCTGCGATTCACAGTGTGGCACTCATGGGCCTCAAACTCAACACCTGTTCTCTCTCTTTTGCCTCTTGAATGCCATGATTTGAGGTGTGTCCCACTAAGCGTGTCCCACTTTCTCCTGAAACATAGAAGCCTGAATGAATAAACCTGAAAAGTTTTGTTTTAGTAAGAGTGAAGAGAGGGAGTTTATAAGATCCTATTATAATTAACTGGATGTTACTTGGGTATTGGCTAATGGAACAAAACAGAAGGTAGATTTGTTTATTTGTTTGTTTGTTTTTTGAGACAGCGTTTCTCTGTGTAGACTTGGCTGTCTTGGACTGGCTTTGTAGACCAGGCTAGCCTCGAACTCACAGGGATCCACCTGCCTCTGCCTCCCAAGTGCTGGGATTAAAGGTATCCAGCTTAGATTTTCTTTTCTGCCTAAGATCTTGTCATTTTTAAAAAACGGGTGCTGTACATTGATTTTGGAGCCTGCCTTTACTTGGTGATCATGTACTTCAGCATTTAGCTAGATTCCCAGCTGTTACATAGGAAATTTTAATATACGGAAAGGTGAATTATTCTGAGGCTGGCGAGATGGTTCGGTGGATAAAGTTACTTGCCGCCAAGCCTGCCAACCTGGCTCCCACTTGGTAGGAGGAGAGAACTTTTCCTGCAAAGCTGTCATCTGACATCCTCATGGATGCTGTGGCGTACCTGTGCTTCCCCTCCACATGAAATAGATAAATGCTAAACATTTGTTTGAAAAAAGAATTATTCGGTACTTTAATCTTTCCATGATCAATGAGATGACATGGTTGCACATTTTATTCTATAGGCTGTTTATAATTCGTGGTAACCATAAGACATGTTTGAGGTGTGTGTGGCTCTTTACTTTTTAGGTGAATGATTTACTTAACTATGACCTTAGGCTTTCTTCTCTCCCATAAAATATTTCCCTCATTATAAGACAGTTCAATTTTTTGCTGGAAGAGTATTCTCGTCTGTAGTCCCAGCATTTAAAAAATTTTTTTTTTTTTTTTTTTTTTTTATGTATATGGGTCTTTTGCCTGAATGTATATCCGGTGTGCTGGAGTTACAGATGGCTGTGAGCTGCCATGTGAGTACTGGGAATCAAACCCAGGGTCTCTGGTAGAGCAGTTGGTGCTCTTAACTCTTAAACACAGAGCCTCTCTCCAGCCCTATGCTTTCTTTCTATTTTGAGACAGGGTCTTGCTCTATAGGCTAGGCTGACCTTAAACTTGGGAAAAACCTCCTGCCTTAGCCGTCAGACCTGGCTAGAAGTATAAGTTTCAATTATTTGGAGCCCTTCCTCCTCTCTGTGTAGCTGTGGCCTCGATCTTTCCTCTGGAGTGCTGAGATTTAAAGATAGGCATCACTAAGTCTGGCCCCTTTGTTTTTAGGTTTTTTGAGACAGGGTTTCTCTGTGTAACTGCCCTGGCTGTCCTAGTCTTGCTTAGTAGACCAGACTGCCTCTGCCTGGGATTGATTAAAGGTGTGCACTACCATGCCTGGCTTGTCTGTTTTTTGATGTCATTATTTTAAAACTTTTTCATGTGCTTTTGTGTGTGTGTGTGTGTGTGTGTGTGTGTGTGTGTTTACACGTGTGAAGCACAGGTATGTGTAGGCATGCATACAGGTGTGTGAGTAGGCACATGGAAGGCTGAGGTTGATGTCAGGGAATCTTCCTCAGTCTGTTTTCTACCTTTTTCTTTCCAGGCAGGATTAAACCATACATTGACACCAGCTCTTAGTATCTGGGTTACTCTGAAGATCCAGCCCATCTCTGCCTTCCAAGGCTGGAATTACAGGAAAGCTGCCAAGCCTACTCAGAATTTACATGGGCTCTGGGGCTCAAACTCATGCTCTTGGGGCAAGAACTGGAATCCCCGAGCCATCCCTGACTTTTAAAAACATTTGTGTGTGTGTGTGTGTGTGTGTGTGTGTGTGTGTGTGTGTGTGTGTTTACGTGTTTGCCATGGTGCTTGTGTGGAGATCAGAAGGCAGCTGGCAGGAATTTGTTCTCCTACCATATGAGGCCTGGAGACTCAGGTTGTCAGGGTTAGTGATAAGTGCCTTTATCTACTGAGCCGTCACACTGACCCATCTGTTTTGGTTTTTGAGGCATGATTTTTTTCTTTGTAGTCTAGACTAGCCTGGAGCTCCATATTTAGTCCCGGCCAGCCTTAACTAGAGCTCTTCCTGCCTCAGCATTTTGAGTGCTGGAGTTCCAGGTGTGTCCAGGTGCACCGTTCAGTAGCTGTGCTGTACCGTTTTCTCTTGCTCAGTGTTATTTGAATGAACAAAAGAAATAAAAAAGGAAACACATGACTGCTCTAGGGTGTGGTGAGGAGAAAGAGCAAGAGGCAGGGTCATCTGGGAGAGTCTAGAGTGGACATGTCCCTAAACCATGTGAGGAGAGCGAGGAGGGGAAGGAAAAGGGGGGACCAGTTGCTGCACTAGGAGCCCCAAAAGAGAGGGTATAACCCAAATGGCTGCATAGTAAAGGGAAGGACAGCTGGGGGAAGGGAAGCCCAGCACCTGGGCCAAGACAGCACTGGGGCAGGGTATGCCAGCCAGGAAGAGCATGTAGTAGGCAGGAGCTGAGGGCGGCCTGGTCTACTTTGATATGTTAAATAGATTCCGCAGCCATTTGTCCCAGGTTTGAAACCTAACACTCTTAGTCTCCTTAACTCTTGCTTGAATCTGAATACATGATTATAAAATGGTTATTTTCTATCATTCCTTCTCCCTGCCATATCAGTTGGCATTCTATTGTGAGAAGACTTCTGCTCTTACTTTTGTAGAACTAGAATGGGCTCAAGGCTCAGAAATGTAATGTATTATAGCCATTGTAACCATCTGTGTCTTTTTGTGTGCATTCAGTTTACTCTGGAGTCATATCCTCATTCAGAGGTCATCCACAGTTTGACCTATGGGAGACGTTTTAACCCAGTCTCTGTGAATGTTGACAGGACCCCATTAATCTTTGTGGGGGTTTTTTGTTTTGTTTTTGTTTCCCTCAAGACAGGGTTTCTCTGTGTTGCCTTGGCTGTCCTGGACTCAATTTATAGACCAGCCTGGCCTTGAACTCACAGAGATCCACTGCCTCTGCCTCCTGGAGCCCTGGGATTATAGGTACATGTCACAGGGCCTGGCTGACCCCATTAATCTTTAAAGTGCACTTGGCACTCTTGGTGTATCATGTATTTTCCTTGATTCATTTCAACCTTGCCATTTCTTTAAGGGGCCCTGCCCTGGGGTGTTACTGTAGCAGCTGGATTAGGCACTGTTTATTGTTTTTGGTGACACTGCATCTTGGTGTGTGGGGTTTTTTAATCTGTGGGGTTTTATTTTTTGTTTTTGTTTTTTCTTCTGAGATAGGGTTTCTCTTTGTAGTGTTGGCCGTCCAGGAACTCACTCTGGAGACCAGGCTGGCCATGAATGCAGAGGGCCACTGCCTGTGCCTCCCACGTGCTGGTGTTACAGGCGTGCGCCACCACCGTCTGGCCTTGGGTGTGTTTTTAAGCAGTCAGAACAAAGAGGGACACGCATATAAATTTACATTTTCTCACGTGTACCTGCCTGTGGCTATGTACATACACAGAGGCTGGGAGATGTTGGATCCCTGGGGCTGGGGTTACAGGTGATTGTCACACTCCCCATGCGGGACCTGGGGATTGGACTCAGTTCTCTGGAAGAGCCGCAAACACTCTTAACCTGCTGAGCCATCTCTAGCACAGCAGTTCCCAACCCTCCTAATGCTGCGGCTCTTCTACAGTTTTCATCTTGTGGTGACCTCAACCATAAAATTATTTTCGCTACTTCATAACTGTAATTTTGCTACTGTTATAAACCATAATGTAAATGTCTGTGTTTTCCAATGGTCTTAGATGACTTCTGTGAAAGGAACATTCAACCTCCCCCCATCACTCTCTCTCTCTCTCTCACACACACACACACACACACACACACACACACACACACACACACAC
>OU015743.1:147406081-147438811 GCA_907169655.1 Acomys percivali
TGTGTCCTCAACTCTGCCAGTACAGAAATTAGCATTTGAATAATACAAAGACAACTTCACACACTGTACAGGGAGATCATCCCAACAGAGCATCAGGTAGTTTATATTCTGAGGGTTAAGAAGAATCAAATGAGTAAAGTGTTCAATCACAAAGGATAAGCTGCACATGACAAAAACATTTTTGCATAGAGGCATATGAATGTTTTCTTGGAGTTTTCTCACAAGCATTCAGAATTCTCACGACTCCATTTTTGTACTGTATTCTTTCTTCCAAATTAGTATGCCTTCTATTTTGTATCTTTTTTGTTTGTTTGTTTTTTGGTTTTTCAAGACAGTGTTTCTCTGTGTAGACTTGGCTGTCCTGGACGCCCTTTGTAGACCAGGCTGGCCTATTATTGAAGGTCTATGAGTGCATGTATGTATATGCACCATGTATATGCCAGGTGTCTACAGATGTCAGAAGAGGGTATCAGGTCCCCTGGAACTGGAAGATATACAAAACTGTGAGCCGCCATGTAGGTGCTGGGAACTAAACCTGCATCTTTTGCAAGAACAGTAAGTACTCTTAACCCCTGGACCATCGCTCCATCTACTCCACACCTTGTCCTGCTGTCATAGTGCTAAAATGAACTGGCTGTGCAGGTATCACCACAGGATAGCAGTTTTACTCCGGCTAGATAAGTAGAAGTGGAACTTGGTTATTTAAAATGTTTTTATGTGTTTTGGTATTGAATGCAAAATGTATGTGATTTGAGAAGCTAATAAAAATAATGCAATAAACCAGGTGTAGTGGGACACACCTTTAATCCCAGCACTTGGGAGGCGGAGGCAGGCAGATCTCTGTGAGTTCAAGGCCAGCCTGGTCTACAGGTGAGTCCAGCATGGCCAAGGCTGTTACACAGAGAAACCTTGTCTCGAAAAACAAAAAAAAACAAACCCAAACAACAACAACAACAAAAAACCCACAATAAACCAGGCTTGGTGGTGCATGCATTTAATTCCAGCATTTGGGGAGACAGAGGCAGGTAGATCTCTGTGAGTTCAAGGCCAGCCTAGTCCACAAAGTGAGTCTAGAACAACCAAGGCTACATAGAGAAGTCCTGCTATGTGAGGGAGGGGAGGACACAAAAGACCCCCAAAAACTCACAATAATTTAAAGAAATTCAATTGTGCAAAATATTTGTCTTACAACATTGGAAATTAAAAATTACATGACAAATAGAAAGACCCATATGGTTTGAAATTAACTAATGCATTTTAAAACAAAGTGTCTGCTGAGCAGTAGCAGCACGTGACTTTAATCCCAGCACTCCGAGGCAGAGGCAGGTGGATCTCTGACTTCAAGGATAGCCTTGCCTACAGAGGGAATTTCAGGACCAGCCAGGGTTGAAGAAAACAAACAAACAAACAAAAAACAAAAACCAAGCAAACAAACAAACCAAAACCCAAGTGAGCCAGGAGTGGTGGCACACACCTTTAATCCTAGCATTCAGGGAGTCAGAGGCAGGCAAATCTCTGTGAGCTCAAGGCTAACCTGGTCTACAAAGTGAGTCTAGGACAGTCAAGGCCACACAGAGAATCCCTGTATTGAAAAACCAAAGCAGGGGGAGAGACAAAATGTGGGTCAGTAAGGAGTTAAAAAAGCAATTTATAAGACATTTGGAATAGTCGAGAAACAAAAATAAAACATAATAGAATTTAAAATGTACCTAAAACCGTAGAGAAATGGAGTATTTAATCATTAAATTACTCTATTAAAAAGTCTGTGCCTCCGAGCTCAGTAAAGTGTTTGAAATGTGATCAAAACAATATGCATTTAAATGAAACCAATTTTGTGTATAATTAGTATGTGCTAGTAAAAAGAAAATAGAATAATAATATAGATAAAATGTAAGACTCATACTTAAAATGTACAAATGCTGGAGGGGATAGGGGCTCAGGAACCTTCAGCCTTAACTGAAGAGCTGTTGACAGTTGATGACTTCTGGCAGAGAGAGACTCATTTTCTTTTAGGGTTGTGGTCCCCAGTAGGTTCACAACCTGCAATGAATGGCCTCACATCCCTAACTATGTGGGCAACACAAATTGGACTTGGTGTTGTTTTATTTCTGTAAAACAAAACAAAGCTGGGCGTTGTGGTGCACACCTTTAATCCTAGCACTCGGGAGGCAGAGGTGGGCCAATCGCTGTGAGTTTGAGGCCAGCCTGGTCTACAAAGTGAGTCTAGGACAGCCAAGGCTACAGAGAAACCTTGTCTCGAAAAACCAACAAAACAAAACAAAACACCAAATTGGGGCTAGAAAGGAAGGTCTGGGTAGATCTGGGAGTAGTCAAAGCATCAGGTGAGGTAAATATGATCAAAATACATTTGTATGATTGTCTTTCTTAGGGGTATATTACTGTAAAGAGAGACCTTGACCACAGCAACTCTTATAACGGAAAACATTTAATTGGGCTGTCTTACAGTTTCAGAGGTTTAGTCTGTTAAGTATCATGGTAGGAAAACATGTCAGCATCCAGGCAGACATGGTGCCAGAGAAGGAGTTGGGAGTTCCACACCTTGATCTGCAGGTAGCAGAAGGGACTGTGTGCCACATTTGGCATAGCTTGAGCATAGGAGACCTAGAAGCCAGCCCCCACAGTGACGCACTTCCTCCAAGAAGGCCACATCTCCTAACAGTGCTATTCCCTATGGGCCAAACATTCAAACACATGAGTCTGTGGGGGCATACCTATTCAAACCACCACAGTGATATTCTGAAATAATTAAATCAAATATTCTATTAAAAGACACAAGTCTATACACTTGGAAAAACATTACCAAATCAAGCTAGTGAAGATAACCATCAATATTCCAAAAATTCTCCTACCTCATTATTATCTCCAGATAGTGCCTTCTACAAATACAGCTTCTTAATTTTATTTATTTTTGAGACAAGGTTTCTCTGTGTGGCCCTGGCTGTCCTGGAACTCCCTCTACATACCAGCCTGACCTTAAACTCAGAGACCCATCTGGCTGTGCCTCCCAAGTGCTGGAATTATAGCCATAGGCCACCATGCCTGGGTGCTTTGCCTACACGTATGCCTTTGTACTATATTAATGTAGTGCCTTTAGAAGCCAGAACTGGGCATCAGATCTTATAGGACTTGGATTACAGATGGTTTTGAGCTACCATGTGGGTGCTGGGAACTGAACCCATGTTCTTTGGAAGAGCAGCCCGTGCTCCAACCACTGAGTGATCTCTCCAAACAGTTTCTAAAATTTGTATGGGACCAGCCATATTATTAATCTCAGCACTGGGGAAGCAGATGCAGGTGGATCTCGGTGACTTTGAGGCTAGCCTAGTCTACATAGTGAGTTTTGCACCAGCCAGGGGTACGTAGTAGACCTTATCTTGAGATAATAATAATAATAACAATGGAATCACATATGTATCCTTTTTTGTCTGGTTGCTGTTACTCATAAAAATTCATACCATTTTATTATTCATCCACTGTATTACCTAGGTCAACAGCTCATAAATCTTTACTGTATGTGTGTGCATATGTGTGCATGCCATTTGGTGAGTGTGGAGGTTAGAGGACAGCCTGCATGAGAGCTGGTTCTCTCTTGTAGGTTTCAGGTATCAAGCTGAGGTCTTTAGGCTTTTGAGGCAGTTATTTTACCCTTTGAGCCATCTTGATGGCCCCTTTTTTCAGGTTTTGAAACAGGATCTCACTGTGTAGTGTTGGCTTCAAACTCAAAATCCTGCTTTAGCCTTCCAAGTGCTGAGATTACAGGTTGAACTACCACACACAGCTGATGGTATTAAAACAAGAGTTTTAGGTGCATGAAATGACAAGATGATAAAATCCTACAGAATGAAGTTTGATTACAAGTCTGAGAAGTGTGATAGTTGAATATTCCTAACTCAAGGATGTCTTTCCAACCATTGATACTGTTTCTTTTCTTTTAGGAAATAGAGCAGCAGTCATGATAGAAGACAAAGGACCAAGAGTGACAGACTACTTTGTTGTGGCAGGACTCACTGATACATCCACTCCATTGGATCAAGAAATAAATCGTATAGATAGTAAATCAACTGGCCCTAAAGCTCCAATCACAGATATTGCAGTTATTATCAAATCGGCTGGGGAGACTGTGCCTGAAGGTTACACCTGTGTTGATGCCACTCCCTCAGCACTGCAAGCAAACTTGAACTACGGAAGTCTGAAGAGCCCAGAGCTTTTCCTGTGCTACCGAAGAGGGAGAGATAAGCCGCCCCTTACAGATATTGGGTATGATCACTTTCTTCTGCTATGGGAAAGGGAATTAGATTTATTGAAAGATGAAAAAGGTACATAGTAGAAATTTGAAGTTTCTGATAGTTTTTTTATTTTTTTACTTAAAGATTAAGTTCAAGGATATATTGTATATCTATACGTACTCTTAGATATGAGGAGCTATGATAGAAGGCACTGTGTATGTAAGATAATACAAATATATGCTGTATGATAAATGATTATAAACCTGAGCACCTTTAAAAAAGGGTACTCTTTTTAAAATATTATATATTTGAGAGCTAAATGTGATGGCTCACGCCTGTATCCAAATACTTGGGAGGTGGAGGCAAGAGGATTAGACATTTGAAGTCATCCTTGTCTATATACCAGGTTCAAGGCTAGCCTGGGCTACATGAGATCCTGTGTCAAATATTGGAGAGGGGGAAGTCTTCTCCTCTGGCTCTTCCTTTCTAAATTGGGGACTGGAGATAGGCCTGGTTTGCCTAACATATACAAGCTTCTGGGTTCACTTCCCAGCACTGCTTTTTTTTTTTTTTTTTTTTTTAAAGGGAGGCATTGGTGGCATAGATTTTAATCTTAGTGCTCTTGCGGCAGAGGCAGGTGGTTCTCTGAGTTTGAGCCAGCCTGGTCTATAGAGTGAATTTCAGGACAGCCAGGGCTATAGAGAAACCCTGTCTAAAAAAACAGAAAAAACAAAAAACAAACAAAACAAAACAAAACAACACCCCACCCCCTAAAAGAAACCAAACAAAATCCCACCCTTTTTTTCAATAGCTGTTGTGGGGAGCTGGAGAGATGGTACTCACTGGCTGCGGTTCTAGAGGACCTGGCTTCAATCCCAACAGCCCATATGGCAGCTCACAACTGTCTTTAATTCAGTGGGATTTAACACCCTCATATAAACATAAATCTAAATAAATAAATCATTAAAAAATATATCAGTAGTTGTGAAGTATTTGGTTCATTGTCAGTTAAGATATCGTCTTTGTAACTGCTACAAAAAGTTTAATTTCAAAAATTTGTGTTGACTTTTTCTATGAAAAATGATGTTACCTTTTATAATCTCCTGGTGATTTACCGTGTGTGGATATTATATTGAAGTATCATGTTTATTATAACTACCCCTAGTAAAAACTGATGGTAGAGGTACTATAGAGGTATTTGCATGTGATCCTGGTGGGGTCACGACTCAAGGCTGCTTTGGCTACACAACTACTTTAATGGATTACTTGAGAGCCTGTCTCATAACCACACCCCACCCATAGTGCGCGCGTGGGCGCGAATTGTAGATATTGAGCTATTTGAGAACACACTGACAGGTATTTTTAGGTTCTGTTTGTTTGTTTATGCAGAACATGCAATTTTCTTTGTGTTTACATTAAGCTAGGATGATCAGAGTGGGGGATGTATGTAAGTACTGTGCTCTCCAACTTGTGCTAGTTCATGAGCCTGCTTTGTGCTTCGTTCTGCTGTATTTAAAATACAAGATAATGCCACTTGCAAATGTACATACTTTCACTTTCTTGTACAGTTTGTATAATTTTATTTTCTTGTTCAGTTCCTGTGGCTAGCACTTCTAATACAATGCTGAGCAGCAGTTGTCAAATTACTGTTTTGTCTTATTCCTTATGTTAACTGAAAAGTTTTTAGATTAAAAACTTAGTTTTTAGTTTTTAACATTAAAAATATTAACTCACCAGGCGTGCTGGCGCATGCCTTTAATCCCCACACAAAGGAGGCAGAGGCAAATGGATTGAATGTGAGTTCAAGGCCAGCCTGGTCTACAAAGTGAGTCCCGGACAGCTAGGGATACACAGAGAAACCCTGTCTCAAAAAACAGACAAACAAACCACCCAAAAAAACCAAACCCAAACCAAACCAAAAACTATAAAATTTCAGAAATGCCATATTTTTTACCTTTTTGTTTGCTTTTGTGACATTTCTACACTTGTGTATAATACACTTGGCACATTTGCCCCTACACCCCTCCCACTGACCCTGATGTTCTCTGCAAACAGCTCCGTTGCTCTTGTGTCGTTGTTCTGCTCTGTCCTGGTGTATTCAAGGGTGTGAGAATCATGTGTTTGGTGTGTGCTCACACACTATAGTGTGCATATGGTGTGTGCTCACACACTATAGTGTGCATATGGGATCAGGGAACAACTTGAAGGAGTTGGTTCTCTTTCCCTTCCACCATGTAGGTTCCTGGCATCAAACTCAAGTTGTTGAGGTTGGTAGTAGGTACATTTACCTACGGAGCCTTCGCACTGGCTCTCAAGATTCTTCTCACCTTCCACCCCCCAAAGTCAGGGTTGGCTGTCCTGGAACTTACTATGTAGGCGAGGCTGGCCTTGAACTAATAAAGATTGGCCTGTCTCTGCTTCCTGAGTGCTGGGGTTCAAGGCCTGTGCTATTATGTCCAGTTTTGTTTCATACTGTCTGCAAATAGGGATAATTTGACTCCTTCCTTTATTATTTGTATCCCTTTTATTTATTTATTTCTATTATATTGCTCTGGGTAGTATAGGTTCTACACTTAATTGTATTAAAGAGACAAGGAGTTGACATTTGTGCCCCTTGTCTGGTTTTATAGCAAATGCTTCCAGTGTTTTCCCAGTGTAATGTTGACTCTGGTTTTATTATATAAAGAGTACCTATTATAATTTATCCTTAGATTTTGTTATTGTTTGTTTTTTTGAGATAGGCTCTTATTATGTTGCCTTGTCTGGCCTGGAACTCACAAAGATGCACTTGCCTCTGCTACAGGAGTGCTGGAATTAAAGGCATGCACCACCACACTTGGCTTCTTCAGGGCTTTTGTCATAAAGGGATGTTGAATTTGGGAAAAGGCCTTTAAAAAAAAAATTCATTGTGATGATCATTTATTTGATTTTGTGCTTTATTTGATTCGCATATTTTGAACCTTTCGTGCATTCCTGTAATGAAATCAAGTTGTGGGTTGGTTTTTGTTTTGTTTGTTTGTTTTTTCACAGACAGGGTTTCTCTGTGTAGCACTCGCTGCCCTGGAACTCACTGAGATATGCCTGTCTGTGCTGAATTCTGGGGTTAGTGGCCTGTCTCTGTCAGTGTGTGTACATGTGTGCTTGCTCACGGGTTGCATTGGTCCTGTGGTGTCAGACAGCTGTGAGACAGCTGTGAGAAGCTGGTCCTCTCCTTTCACCATAGATTCCAGGGAGCCAACCAATTTTATTCTAGCTCAGCCTGTGAACCTCACTCTGTGGCTCACACTGGCCACTTACAAGTGTTGTGATTAGCTGGGCAGTGGTGGCGCACACCTGTAATCCCAGCAGTCTGGTGGGAGGCAGAGGCAGTCAGATCGCTGTGAGTTCCAGGCCAGCCTGGTCTACAAAGCCAGTCCAGGACAGAAAGGCTACACAAGAGAAACACTGCCTTGAAAAATCAAGAAAAAAAAAATTGAAGTGTTGTGATTACAGGTGTGCACTACTATGTTTTTCTTGTTCTTGCTTTTCTAAGTTCTTAGAGTGTACCTTTGAGAACTTTTTTTTTTTCTTTTTAAGGTTTTTCGAGACAGGGTTTCTCTGTGTATCCTTGGCTGTCCTGGAGTCGCTTTGTAGACCAGGCTAGCCTCGAACTCACAGAGATCTGCCTGCCTTTGCCTCCAGAGTGCTGGGATTAAAGGGGTGCACCACCACTGCCTGGCCCAATTTTAATTACATTTATCTTCTTGTTGTTGTTTTCGAGACAAGGTTTTTCTGTGTCTCCTTGGCTGTCCTAGACTTGCTTTGTAGACCAGGTTGGCCTGGAACTCACAGCGATCCTCTGCCTCCCAAGTGCTGGGATTAAAGGCATGCACCATCACGCCCAGCTCCATTTATCTATTATTTAATGTATTTAGTTAGTGTTGTGTATTGGTGTGTGCATGTGTGGTTGGGCACATACCATAATATTCATATGGAGGTTAGAGAACAATTTAAGGTAATCAGTTCTCTCCTGCCCTCACGGGGTCTGGGGCTCAAACTCAGGTCTAAAGACCTGCTTTTACCAAGCACTGAGCCATGTTACTAGTCTCTGATTTTTAAATATAGAACCCATTACTATATGGGACTTTCAAGCAAATAATGACACAGAGGCTTTTTAATATTTTAAAGCTTAGGTGTTTTAGTTGGGTAGATTCTCAGCCAGCTTTCTAGCTTAACCCTACTAAAGATGGCACTGTGCCCTGCCTCATGGCCAGCTCTGCCTCTCTGCTCCTGTTCACATCTGTCCATTCAGCTCTGTGTTCCGATGGCAAATCTCCAGCCTTTGATGTTTTCATCCAGGTTCGCTCTCTCTCCTGGGAGTTCCACCCTCCGCTTTATACCCAGTTATTGGCTGTCGGCTCTTTATCACATCAAATAGGCAAGTGGGGATGGACGGACGTTTACAAAATATGAGACCAGTGATGGGCCATAGAAATAGCAATATCAAGATCCAGCTAGTAGGCTAGCACTTAGCTCTCTGCTGGTTTAGTAATCAACAACTGAATATACAGAGACGCACCTGTATACTGGGTATACAGTCTATGTGTATGTGTACAGTATATGTATATGTGTACTCCAACACATAATTGTTATCTTCCTTTTAGAACTACCTTTGTTATATTCCAAAGATCTGGTAAATTGTGTGTACTACTCCCTACCCCCACTCCCACTGGTAGTGTAGGCTGGCTAGAACACTTTATATAGCCCACGCTGATCTCAGACTCATGGCGGTCCTCCTGCCTCAGTCTCCCAAGAGTGGAGTTACAGGTATGTGGCACTCATCTTAGCAATAAGTTGTGTTTTTATTTTCTTTTTTGAGACTGGGTATCATGTATCCCAGGACAGTTTCAAACTGGCTTTGTGGGGGGAGGATGACCTTGAACTTCTGATTTCTTTTCTTGCCTTTATTTTCCCAGTATTGGAATTAAGACTTTTGCTACCACACCTGGTTTATGCAACGGCAAACTGATGGTACATGCAAATGCTGTACCAGCTGAGCTGCACCCTAGCCCATGTTTTCATTTGATTCTAGGAATTTTTTGGATTTGCTTCTCTGATTTCTTTAGTGACTCAGTATTGTTCAAAATATTCAAAATATATTGTATGATATCTTTGTGTTTGTAGTTTATATTACTATTGATTTCACTTCCTATTTATTTCATTTTTGGGGGAGTATGGGATGAGGTACTGGGGATTAAATCCAAAGCAGTGTACATGCTGGTCTCATGTATTCTAATACTGAGCTACATATATAGCCCCTGTTCTTTTGAGACAGGGCCCTACTATGTAGGTCAGGCTGGTGTGGAACTTGCTATGCTGCCTATGCTGGCCTTGACCTGATCCTCCTGCTTTGACCTCCTGAATGCTGGGATTACTGCCAGCCTGTTGGTATTAATTTCTCACATTTCCCCCCTTTTTCTAGTACAGTCTGATGAAATATAAGAAGTTATTTCAATTTTTGTATTGTTAATACTTGCTAAAAATAAATCAGATATGGTTGTGCACACCTGTAATCCCAACAATTGGGAGGCAGAAGCAGGTGGATCTCTGTGAGTTTGAGTCTAGCCTGGTGTATATTGTGAGTTACAAGACAGCCAGAGCTACATAATAGAGTGACTCTGACACCTATACACACATACATTCAGATACAGAGACACACACACTCATTTGCTGTGTGGTGTAAATGTGCTCTGTATTGGCAAGGTTTTCATGGGATGCTGAGATGAATATTATACAACATGTTGCATAATATTCAACTGAATTTTTAATTTGATTTATGGTACAGTTTAAATCTGATGCTTGTGTGTGTGGCGGGTGCAGGGTCTGAGGGTTTCAAAAGATGAGGTCCTCAATGCATTCGGAAGAGGATGATTGTGATCCAGAGCTACACAGAAATGTTCATCCCCGAGAGCGGCCTGATTGGGAAGAAACACTTAGTGCAATGTATTAGAAATACCCAAGCCGAGAGCATCCAAGATGGTGTCAATTGCACACTGTATCTGATCTGCAGAACAGCAGTGACTGCACAGCCACCACAGGACCATACTGAGAGCTCAGTGCCAAGAGCTGGATCGTGCAGAAGTGGATAGGGGCAGCACCGAGGCAGGGGCCCATGGCAGATGGAGCAGGCGATGGAACCTGAGACTCGGGAGGTGTGAATCAACAGAGCAACAAGTTCCCCAGGACAAGAAGCTGGGCTGGGCCAACATCAGTGGTTTCTGTGAGCTGTTCAACGAAGACTTTGAGAGGCCTCCACTTGCTACCTGCTTGATGGCCCACAAGATCCAGTACCCGCAGGAGTAGGAGGCCATCCAGGCCTTGACAGCCAGCAACAATCGGGCAAATTGAATGGGAGCAGGAGAGCTGACCCTGAGGACACAAGAACAGGAGAGCTGGCCCTGAGGACATGGGAGCAGGTGAGCCAGCCCTGGGGACATGGGAGCCTGAGAGTTTACCCTGCCTTGAGGACACAGGAGCTGGAGAGCTGGCCCTGCCCCGAGGACATGGGAGTGGGTGAGCTGGCCCTGCCCTCAGAGTGGGACCTACCCTGAGGACATGGGAGAAGGAGAGCTATCCCTGTCCTGATGACAGGGGAGCAGGAGAGCAGGCCCTGGGACCTGATCCAGGCCTCTGAGTGTACCTCACCCCAATATCTACCCCATATACGACCTGCTGAACACATGAAGGGGCCGGACCTGCAGATTCAAAGATTTAGAATCTCCTTGACACACAGCAACAACGGGATATCCGACAGCAGTCCCAGTGAGGATCTAGTAATGATAGCATAGGCCTCCAACAAGACCCATGATTTGGAGCATTGAACATTTGAAAGTAAACATATCGACAAAAAGCTATACTGGGTGATACACTATAGTTTCTGTGACAAGATTTTTTTTGTTTGTCTGTTTGTTTTATTTTACTGGGGGGAGGAGAGGGATTTTGGTGCATGATGTGTAAATCATAGACCTCCAATAAAAGTTTAAAAAAAAAAAAGAAATCCAGCTTTAATTACAAAAAAAATCTGATACTTGCTGCTTTGATGTTTCTATTGATGAGAGTACAATATTTCAGTACCCTCTATTATTGTTTTTGGACTTACCTGTCCCTTTCTGTTTAGTAGTTTGTTTTTTAATGAAATTGGGTATTTATAATGATTCTATTTATTCATTCATTTTTCTGTTTATCTGCGTGGAATTGTGTCTGTTTCTTCGGTACTTGTGTGCTCCTCCTTATATTATGGAGGCCAGAAGAGGATATCCCTTTCCTCTTGTTACTTTGAAAACTAGAGTCTCTCCCTGTACCTGGAACTTGTATTTTCTCTGCTTCACTAGAAGCCAGGAAGTCGTGGTGATCCTCCTGTTTCTGCCCATCTCCAAGGTGTGTGAGGGATGCTGGCCTCTTACATGGGTGCTGGGATATGAACTCTAGTCCTAAGGATTGTGCAGGACGCACTCTTGGCTGCTGCCTTCTTGCCAGCCCCGACTCTGTAACTGTTCTGTCTTGGTAGGTTGTCCCTTCTGATCGAATGTAAGAACTTGATCTTTCTGAGTGATTTTGGCTTGAAGTCTGCCCTGTCAGGTAGGAGTACAGGCACTTCTGGTTCTCTTTTCTTGGAGCATTGCTTTATATCATCTCACTCTCCATCTGTGTGGTTTTGAGTGTCTAGCATGCAACGTACAGTTGAATCTTATTTTTAATCCAGACAGTCTTCATATTTTAGTTGGAGAGTTAAGACTGTATTTTGAGTCTGTAATGAGAGCCATGTGCCAATTTTCCTTTCTTTAACTTAGAAGTTTATATGCTGTTATACTGGGTTAATATTTATGCATTAAAAAAAAAGTATTATTAGCCTGGTGTGGTAGGGCACATCTTTAATCCCAGCACTTGGGAAGCAGAGGCAGACGGATCTACAAAGGGAGTCCAGGACAGCCAAGGCTACCCAGAGAAACCTTGTCTTGAAAAATAACAACAAAAACAACAACAACAAAGCATTATTATGTATTTTATTAATTCTTAGGTTGTTTTTTCTTTCTTTCTTTTTTTTTTTTTGTGTGTGTATGTGTGTTAATGTCTTATGCAATGCTAGTTGTGAATTGCTTTAGTCTAAAGAAGTGTAATTCCAATCTCAGGGGATATGACGACTTCTCGTCTCCATGGGTACTGCATGTATGTGTTGCACAGACATACATGTGGACAGAACACTCATACAGGTAAAATACAAATATTTTTAAATTTTATTTTGTGTGTGTGGGGGTTGAGACATAGTTTCTCTGTGTAGCCCTGCTTGAACTGGAACTCACTCCATAGACCAGGATTGTCTCACAGGACTCAGATGCTTGCCTCTGCCTCCTAAGTGCTCAGATTAAAGGCGTGTGCCACTGTGCCTGACTTAAATAAATATTTTTTAAAATGAGAGGTAGGAGAAAAGACAAAGTTACACTTTACTGAATAAGTTTTAAAAAATGGCAGACTTACGGCCCAACCCTACATGATTATGCTTCTGCATATTTATTTTAATTAATTAATTTTTTTTTTGAGGCAGGGTTTCTCTGTGTAGCCTTGGCTTGTTCTGGAACTCATACTGTAGACCAGGCTGACCTTGAACTCTGTCCCCCAACTGCTAGGATTCAATATTTGTGCCACTACCGCCTGACCTATTATTTTTAATTTTTTTTTTAAATAAAACCAAAATTTTAATAGCATTAACAATTTAGTGTCTTTAAAGTGAATACCAAGTGTATTCTTTTTTTTTCTTTTTTTTATTAATTAATTAATTTATTAATTTATTCATATTACATCTCAATTGTTAGCCCCATCCCTTGTATCCTCCCTTTCTTTCCTCCCTCCCGATTCCCCCTCTACTCCCTTCCCCTATGTCTGTGACTGAGGGGGACCTCCTCCCCCTGTATATGCTCCTGCTCAACCATGTTCATAGCTGCCTTATTCATAATAGCCAGAACATGGAAACAACCTACGTGTCCATCAGTAGAAGAATGGATAAAGAAACTGTGGTATATTTACACTATGGAATACTACTCAGCTATTAAAAACAAGGAATTTCCGAAATTTGTGGACAAATGGATTGAACTAGAAATTATCATAATGAGTGAGTTCACCCAGAAGCAAAGAGTCAAATTGTATATACTCACTTATATCGAGACACTAGGCCAAGGGGTACGCCCCCATGATAAACTTTACCTACCAAGAAAGTGGGTCAGAGGGGAGAAAATCCTATTGAGACTTTAGGGGTGAGAAGCCTGGAAGAATGAGGAAATAGAAGGATCCAGTGGGTCCTGGAAAAATACAGGCGGGTCTGGGCCCTCTAGTCCTCCTCAAACTATAGCACCAGCCAAGGAAAATATAGCAGTAAACTTCGAACCCCTACACAGTCTAGCCGATGGACAGGACATTCTCCACCTTTAAGTGGAGAAGGGGATCTGACTTTCACACAAACTCTGGTGCCCCATATCGGACCATGTCCCTTGGATGGGGAGGCCTGGTGGCACTCAGAGGAAAGATATTTTTAAAATTTTAAATTGAAGGTTTATCTTTTTAATTCACTGTGGCGTGTGCATGCAGGTGCCTGAGGGGGCCAGAAGAGGGTGCTGGAAACCCTGGAGCTGAGGTTTCAGGGGGGTGTGACCTGGCCTGAGTCTCGGGCAGCTAACTTGTAGTAGTATGTGCCTTCAACCTCTGAGCCGCCTCTCAGTCCCTCATTGCTTTTGCTCACTCAGCTGCTGATACAGTCTTGGTTTATATTTCAAGGCCTTTATAGCCTTCATTTTTTTGGTGGCTCTAGTAGGAATGGCCCCCATAGACTCGGTCCATAGGGAGTAGTGCTGTTAGGAGGTGTGTCCTTGTTGGAGTAGGTGTGGCCTTGTTGGAGGATGTGTCAGTCTCCTGCTGCCTTTGGATCAGATGTAGGACTCAGCTCCTTCTCCAGCACGTGTCTGCCGGATGCTGCCATGATAATGAACTAAAACCTCTGCACTGTAAGCAGTGCCAGTTCATTGCTTTCCTTTACAAGAGTTGCCATGTCCATGGCGTCTCCTCACAGCGGTAAAATCCTAACTAAGACTGTGTTAATATTTGGTTGGCCTTTTAAGAGCTTTTTTTTTTGTGTGGATAAAGTTGACTTATTACTCACCCATTTGCTCAGTGGCTTTTAAAGTATATTTAGAGACTTGTGCAACTGTCCATGTAATCCATTTTAGAACAATTCTGTCTCCCCCCAAAACCCCTGCACCTCAGTGGCAGACACTTCCTTCTCTCTAATCTTAGGAACCCACCATTCTGCTTTCTGCCTCTGAACATTGGCCTTTTCTGGACATGTCATATAGATGTAGTCATGCTATGCCTATTTTTTTGTAACTGACTTCCTTCACTTTACAGGGGTGGGCTTTTTCATATATTTCATCTGCAGTTGTTGGACAATATTCTCTTATGGGCTTTGATATTTTGTTTGTCTTCATTAGTTAGTAGGCATTTGGTTTTTCCCCTCGGTATTCTGGTTGTTTTAAGGATTTTAGACGCAGTTATGTTTTCATTTGTCTTGGTTATTTACCTGTAGTAGACTGCTTGCTTTTATGGAAGTTTTTGAAGACCCATCAAACGTGTTTTCTAAATCAGGTACTTTACATCAGTAGTGTATGGGGATTCATTTTTCCTACATTCTCACCAGTGCTTATCTTTAAAAAATGTATCTCTGGGGCTGGAGAGATAGCTCAGTGGTTAAGAGGACTGATTGCTCTTCCAGAGGACCCAGGTTCAATCCCCAGTACCCACATGACAGCTCACAGCTGTCTGTAACACCAGTTTAAGAGGACTTGAAACTCACATCAATGCACATGAAATAAAAATTTTAAAATGTATCTCTGCATATTCCCCTGTATACATGTGTGTGTGTGCGTGCATGCATGCATGTATGTCTGTGTGTGTGCATATATGTGCAGATGCTCTCGGGTCAGGATAAGGGAATCAGCTCTAGAGGTAGAATGATAGTGGTTATTAGCTACCTGACATGAGTGCAGGGACCTATGTGCTCTTGCCTTCTGAGCCATTTCGCCAGCCCCCTTGTTTGTCTTTTTGTTTTGTTTTTGAGACAGACTTTCTCTATTCCTGGCTATCCTTGGACTTACTATGTAGATCAGGCTGGCCTCATGTTTACAAAGGTCTGCCTGCCCTGCCTCCAGTGCTGCCACCACACCCAGCCCCTTATGTTTCTGATGATGTCTTCACTGAGTATGAAGTGATAGCTCATGGTTTGGTTTGTGCTCATGTTGTCTGCCATCTCAGCAGCTCCCCCGTACTTTTGGCTGTTTGCATGTCTTCTTTGAATGTCTGGCACAGTCTTTTGCTTTCTTCTAAAAAATAGGGACATTTCCTTTAAAGCATACTTTATTTTTATGGCTTTTCAAGACAAAGTCTCTCTGTGTAGCCTTGGCTGTCCTAGACTTGCTTTGTAGACTGGGATGACCCCAAACTCAGAGCAGTCCACCTGCTTCTGCCTCCCCAGTGCTGAGATTAAAGGCGCGCCCACCACGCCCGGCCCACGCATTCTTTTTAAAACAGTAACAGTACTTACTTGGTTTTGAAGACATGGCCTAGGTGCACAGTCCAGTCTTGTCAAGAGCTTTAAGTCTGCTCAACATCCCAAGTCCTGGCAAAAACCAGTTAAGTTTAAAATGTTTTTAACTTTATACAGAAACTGCAGAGATAACGGAGTTCTCATATATCCATCATCTATCATTGTGTCCTTTTGTTTATTTGTCTTTGAAAGTTTTACTTGCTTATTTTTTATTTTTTTATGTGTGTGGGTATTTTGTGTCATGTATGTCTGTGCACCACATATGTGCTTGGTGCCCTTGGAGGCCAGAAGAGGCCATCAGATCCCACAGAACTAGAGTTACAGATGATTGAGATCCACCATGGGGATGCTGGGAATCCAATCTGAGTCTGCTGAGAGATGCAGTGCTCTTAACCACCGACCCATCTGTCCAGCCCCATCTACGTGTAGGTAGACCCTACGATAGGGTCTCACTGTGTAGCTCTGACTGACCTGGAGCTCATATGTAGAGATCTACTTCCCTCTGCCCCTTGAGTGCTGGCATTAAAGGTGTGCACCACCAGATCTGGCCCCTCTATTTTCCCAAAGCAGTCTAATTATGTACCCAGGTGGCCTCAACCCCATAAATGCTGGGACTACAAGTGTGTGCCACCATCTCCTGTTGTGTGTTCATTTTAACATTGTGTTATTTTATATGATTTGCAGATTTGTTCACATTTTGTGTAATTTTTTTACTTACTGTTTTTGAAATTACTAATTTTGAAATTAAAAACACATAGTGTGTATGCAAATATGTGTGTGAGTGTGTGGATAAATGTGACGTTCAGCCTATAGTAGTCATTTCTGTTTCTGCCAAGGGGATCTCAGTGATCAGAGCTGAGGTTGGGCTTGGCAGTAAGTGCCCTTACCCACTGAGCCACTTCTCAAACCAGAGTGTTTCAGTTTTTTGAGACAGTATTTCACTTTGTAGCCCAGGCTGAACTGGGATTTGCTGTGTGTCAACGTCATGCCTCAATACTTGGCATGTTTTGCTGACTTGGTACTATCCTTTGTTGAATGGGTGCGTTTGTTGTTGTTTCTGTTCTCCTGTCTGGCCTGGAACTTGTTGTATAGACCAGGCTGACTTTGAACTAACAGGTCATCCGCCTCTGCCTCCCTAGTAACTGAGACTCATTTTGTCTAAGGATTTTTTTTTTTTCCGAGACAGGGTTTCTCTGTGTAGCCTTGGCTGTCCTGGACTCACTTTGTCGACCAGGCTGGCCTCGAACTCACAGCGATCCACCTGCCTCTGCCTCCCGAGTGCTGGGATTAAAGTTGTGCGCCACCATGCCTGGCTGTTCTAAGAATTTTTAAAGATAAAAGTTTGGCAGGAATTGAGAAGGATACTTTCCTGAAACCACCTGAATATGCTATAGAATTTTTAGAGCCTGACCTGAGGATATCTGTAGTATTCCCACTTCTTATGTTTCTTTTAATAAAAATCGAATTGTTCAATCCAATTTTTGCTTTTTAAACCATGTTTTAGCTTTTGAAAAATAATTCGGAGATCTATAATTCCCAAATAATAATTTGAGTTTTGGTGTCTGGTTGAAGTTTGGAGAACAACAGGAATGACTCAAGCTTCGTTCACTCATTTCAGGCAGAAAAGAGCATTAACCTTCAATCCCTTTCTCTCCCTTTCCTCCTGCCATGCAGAGTGCTTTATGAAGGGAAAGAACGACTTATTCCAGGATGCGAAGTGATCCAAGCCACGCCCTACGGTCGCTGTGCCAATGTCAACAATAGTTCAACGACTTCTCAGAGAATCTTCATCACCTATCGAAGGGCCCCTCCAGTTCGGTCCCAGAGTTCCTTAGCCGTAACTGATATCTGCGTTATTATAACCAGTAAAGGGGAGACCCCTCCTCATACTTTCTGCAAAGTTGATAAAAACTTAAACTCTGGCATGGTAAGGACAAAGTTGCTTCCTTTTCAAACTTCTGTTTGGAAATAAGCCAAAAGGTTAATATTAGCTCTGTATTTTATTTTTATATCTTTATGATTATAATACATATATATAGTGTGTGTGTGGTTTTTCAAGACAAGGTTTTCCTGTGTAGCCTTCGCTGTCCTAGACTTGCTTTGTAGACCAGGCTGGCCTCAAACTCAGAGATCCACCTGCCTCTGCCTCCTGAGTGCTGGGATTTCAGGTGTGCGCTGCTGTGCCTGGCTTCTAGTTTATATTTTTATTTTCTCATTTTTTTTTTTTAATTTAAAAGGCTTGTGGATCTGGGAATCAAGCCAGGGCCTTATACATGTTAGACTAGCTCTGTTATCATGGAGTACTATCTATGTCTTTCTAATGTGCGTAAATTATAATTTTTAATATTCTCATGACACACTGAAAAGTGTAATTTAAGCTTGAGATTTTATGTATGTCTACTTATCTTAATATTGTCTGTTACATCAATGTTGAGATTTATTAACTTTTGGGTTTCTTTTTAAAGATTTTTATGTTTTTTGTTTGTTTTGAGACAGGGATTCTCTGTGTTATCTTGGCTGTCCTGGACTTGCTTTGTATACCAGGCTGGACTCAGCGATCCACAACCTCTGCCCCCGCGCCCCACCCCCACGTGCTGGCATTAAAGGCTTGTGCTGCCATGCCCAGCTTAAAGCTTTTTATTTATTCATTATGTATAGTGTTCTGCCTGCAAGTATACCTGCAGGCCAGAAGATGGCATCAGATCACATTATAAATGGTTGTGAGCCAACATGTAGTTGCTTGGAAATAGAACTCAGGACCTGGAAGAGCGGTCAGTGCTTTTAACATCTGAGCCATCTCTCCAGCCCCAACTTTTGGCGTGTGGCTTTGTGTGTTTTCTTTGGGCAGGGCTAGTCAAACTCAGACATGACTATAATCCCAGCACTCAGGTATGGGCAGAAGAGTCAGAAATTCAAAGCCAACCTTGGTGGAATAGGGCATTCTCAGGCCAATCTGGGCTGCAGAGTGAGACCTGCCTCAAATAAGCACACAGAATTGTGAAGAAAAGAATTGGGTATACACATTTGATTTATAGTTTTATGAAACTAACAGTTATCATTGGGTCAGATTTATTGTGAAGATAGGCAGAGATGCATCCATCCATAACTATTAGTAGAGGTGATAACCTCAGAACCCCAGGGAACCCAGTCTTTCCTACTTTGGGCTCTAGTGTCCTTTGTTCTTTGTGTGGCTTCTTTCAAGGACTAGTAATCTCTGAGTGATTACAAAACCATAAGCTTTTTAAAAATTACGTTTTGGCAGGGTGGTGGTGGTGCACGCCTTTAATCCCAGCACTCGGGAGGCAGACACAGGCAGATCGCAGTGAGTTCGAGGCCAGCCTGGTGTACTAAAGCAAGTCCAGGACAGCCAAGGCTACACAGAGAAACCCTGTCTCGGAAAAAAAAAAATTACTTTTTACTCTGTGTGTATATCACCATGCACATGTTCACCTGGAGGACAGAAGATCACTTCTTCTGAGAGTCGAGTCTCTTTGCAACATGTGGATACTGAAGATTGAACTCAGGCTGTCAGGCTTAACGTTGAAGACCTTTGCCTGTTGAGTCATCAGCCCGCTGGTCTCTTCAGCTCTTTTGGGTGCTGGAATTGAACTCTACCACAGAGCTATGTTCCTACCCTTATAACCATAGGCTTTTTTTTTTTTCTTTCATGGGGTGGGGATGATTGTTTGGTTTGGTTTGTTTGAGGCAGGGATTCTCTGTGTAGCCTTGGCTGTTCTGGACTCACTTTGTTGACCAGGCTGGCTTCGAACTCACAGAGGTCTACCTGCCTTTGGCTCCCTGAGTGCTGGGATTACAGGTGTGCGCCACCAAGCCTGTCCTATAACCATAGGTTTTAACTGAAAATATTTATTAGTGTTGTCGTTGTTGAGATGGCGTTTCATGTGTCCCGTCCCAGGCTGGTCTGGAAGTGGCTATGTAGGTAAGGAAGACCTTGAACTCCCAGTCTCCTCTCCACCTCCCAGTGCCAAGGTAACAGGCGTGCACCAACAAGCCCAGCTTTATGTGGCCCTGGGGGTCAAACCAGGATTTTACGCATATTAGGCAAGGACGATTAACTAAGACAACCAGCTTTTTTTTTTTCCTCCGTGAGACAGGATTTCTTTGTGTCATCCTGACTGCCCTGGAGCTCTCTAGACCAGACCAGCCTCATACTCATAGAAATCCTCCTGCCTCTGCCTCCATGTTCTGGGATTAAAGGCATGCAGCACCACTGCTTGGCTCCAACTCTTTCTGTTTGTTTTGAAAGACACGGTGTTTGTAACTCGGGTTGGCCTCCGGCTCACCACCTCCTGCGGCTTCGTCCTGACCGCAGGCAGGTGCTACCACTGAGTTTTAAATGACTTGTCTGGATAGATAATCAGAATCTTAGATGACATTCATCATCATCAGTTCTGCTTGTTCATTTTTGTTTATTTTTTGAAAACTCAATTTATCTTTTACAGTGGGGTTCCAGTGTGTTTCTGTGTTACAAGAAGTCTGTGCCTGCTTCAAATGCAATAGCGTATAAGGCTGGTAAGTGAATTGAAGATCTGTCCCCACTGGACAAACTGGTGAATGCTAACACTGGGCTGCCTAGAAGAGACTAAGTATGTTCCCTTATGTACTTTGTAGAATCAATTTATTTGTTAATTATCTATAATTTTAACATGCAAAGGCTGAAGGTTTCTTAAATATATGCTGTAAGATTTACTAATACCACCATTGGTGTGTTGTTAAATCTAGACTTTTGTCTAAGCAAGCATATGAGGCATAAACCGCCAAGCTTTTGGTCTACACTAATAGATTTAATAATTTAATGGAAATTGCTTGTTCTTTGATCTTTGTATTTGGGCAATCATAAAGGTATCAAACTGCATCTTTACTTCTTACGTTTCCTTCTCTTATCTTTGTGTGTCTGATTTGAAACCACATGTTACCTGCCATGAAAGGTGGACTTGCTTCCTTTCTCTCTTGTGCAAAGAATCAGCTATGTGGAGGAGAGGAGGGCCTGAGAAACTTTTCTGCCAGGAAGTGTTTGGGAAATCTATCGCCACATTGTAACTGCACACTAAGGTGCCAAGGGCTGTAAAGATTTAAGTGTGACTTCTCCATCTCACTGCTATGGTGGGATAAAGTCTGAAAATACAGGTACGCTCCAGTTGTAAACAGCAGATACAAACACACTGGAATGCTTTGTGGAAGGAGGCAATGTCAGTTACGTTTTGCTTATGCAGTTTTTGAGATGAAATTTTATTTTAGGGAAATTAGGCAAATCCATATCTGAAAACTCTTGATTGTCCTCATAAAACCTTTCATACTAATGACTTAAACCATTTACTTTATATAAAACCAAAAGCAACAACTAATAGGAAATTCAGAATCATTCTAGAATATATACTGCTGTAATGTCTATCATATATGATACCTTGAAGTCTTTTCTTTGAAAGGGAAATGGTATCAAAGACAGGTCGCAGACCTAAAACATTTACAGAAAGGTTGCAAAAGTATTTAGAATCTGATGTTTAGATAGTTATTATGAGACACATATTTTGGAATACAGAGTTTTGAAGACTAAACTTGACTAAAAATCCCTTTCAAGTTTTTAGCCTAGAAGTGGGCTTTATGCATGTTGGTGGTATTAGAGGCTAATTAATTGATGATATGCAGCTCCCTTGTTCTAAAGAGCTCTGCTAAGGTTCCCAGTGCCGCTCCCTGCCCCTCTTCCTGCGTCTCACAGACTTTACTTCATTTTGGCCTTATGCTGAGTGCCTTTTACACTGTAGTTTTCAGCACTGCGGCAACGTCACTCCTCTTGTCTTTTTTTTTTTGTTTTTTTGGTTTTTTTGGTTTTTTTGGTTTTTTTTCTTAGACAGGGTTTCTCTCTGTATCCTTGGCTGTTCTGGAACTCACTCTGTAGACCAGACTGGCCTAGAACACAGAGCTCTGCCTGCCTCTGCCTCCCAAGTGCTGGGATTAAAGGTGGCCTTGCTTTTTGGGGGGGGGGGGGGTTTGGTTTTTGGTTTTTTGTTTTGTTTTGTTTTGTTTGAGACAGGGTTTCTCTGTGTAGCCTTGGCTATCCACCTGCCTCTGCCTCCTGAGTGCTAGGATTAAAGGCGTGAGCCACTAACAACCAGCTGCATTTTAAAAATATCTATCCCTTCTCTGGATTTTTTTTTCACCAAAGATTAACTGAAGTAATTAATACATTATCCTTCATCTTTCTTACCATTCTTCAGAAAATGTTGACATATTTAGGTAAAAAAATGGGTTGATTGGTGATTAAATTGGCTAAATTCAGTTTTCCTTAGTATTCTTTTTTTGTTGTTTGTTTTTTGGTTTTGGAGACAAAGTTTCTTTATGTAACAGAGCTCTGGCTGTCCTAGACTATTAGTATTCTTAATACATTTTCATGTTGTAATTAACTATAAGTTCAGGGATAACGTATAAAGGATAGATTGGGTTATCTTAATTTGTCATATCAAAATTAATTTTAAAATTTCACACAAGTATTTCTAAGGAATTTGACATTACAATGTGCTATTAAGTATCTATCATGAATAACTTATATAAAAGTTCTTTTTAAAAATGAAATGTTATCCTTTCCCTGGCAGGCTTGATTTTTCGATACCCAGAGGAAGACTATGAGTCTTTTCCGCTCTCTGAATCCGTGCCTCTTTTCTGCCTTCCAATGGGAGCCACTATTGAATGCTGGGATCCTCAAACCAAATATCCACTTCCTGTTTTCTCAACGTTTGTCCTGACAGGTTCTTCAGCTGAAAAGGTATATTTTGTGTCTTGTTGATTAAACTTGCTTTTTCCATATTTTAATTTTGTAAAGTGGCTAATATTTGTTTTATTTGAATGTTAGGATTATTTGGATACAAAGGCATTTACATCTATATTATAACTCCCAATGTAAGAAGTCAGAAGTAACCACACCTGAAGTGTACACAACCCAGAGAGCTTCTGTACAGTCAGACGTGGCAGACTTTGGGTTGGGTTACTTTTAGTACATGATGTTTTTTATTTATTTGTAAGTTTTTAAAAATGATAAAGTTTAGAGAAATTTTTAAAAGTCAACATGAAAACTGTGATTATATAAGCCCCACCCTCAAACATGGGCCTCAAAATAAAGTTATGATATGGCTTAAAGATGTAGGTACTGTGGGAAGAATCAGGATTACATAAAACAACTGCATGAGAGCTTCAAGACGTTTAAATGATTAAAGGAAAATACAAAAGCCATTGTGAATTAAAGATGTAATCTAGCTGGGTATGGTGGCATATGCCTCTTATCCCAGGGACTGGGAGGCAGAGTGGTAAGCTGAGAGAGCTGTGAGTTCAAGGCTAGCCTGGTCTACATAGCAAGGTCCAGGATAAGCAAACTATACAGAGAGATCTATCTCAAAATCAACAAAGAAAACATAAATAGACAGAAGAAAACACATGATCTAAATTAGAAATATGATCTTTATTCATTCAGAAATTTAGGCCCAACAAGAGAGGAAAAGATGTTTACTTCAAGTTTGACAAATACAAATAGCCATATCCCTATAAATGTAACATTTATATAACTCAAGATTATCTCATGGCTCCCCCTGCTGTATGTAGTTTGTTTTATTCATGTGTAATACATTTTAACAAATTTATATGTTAAAAAAAGAAAAATATAACCTTTAAAATTAAAATTACAAAAATAAATTAATATAATTAAAACTCAGTGACTTTGATTTTGGTGTTTTGAGACAGGGGCTCCCTGTGTGGCCTAGGCTGGCCTCATTTCCAGGGTCATCTTGCCTCAGCCTCTTGTGTTGAGTTATGGGCATGCCCCACCGTGCCCAGCCTTCAGCAAATGGCCTCAACAGCACACATGTCTCTACCCGAAGAGAATTGACGAAGAGAAGGGTGGACTGTCTAAAATGTAGAAAAGGGCAAACACGAGATTCACAAATGCAGCAGACAGGGCCGGCCGTGGGGGCGGTGCACGCCTTTAACCCCAGCACTCGGAAGGCACAGGCAGGAGGATCGCTGTGCGTTGAGCCTGGTCTACAAACTGAGGACAGAACAGCCAAGAGTACACAGAGAAAACGTGTCTCAAAAATAAAAACAAAAGCAGATATGGCTGGGCACGGTGGTACATAACTTTAATTCCAGCACTTGGGAGGAAGGTGGATCTCTTGAGTTTGAGGCCAGTCTGGTCTACGTAGCAATTCCATCCCAGCCAAGCCTACACACATACACACACACACAAATAAGATAATAAATAAAAATATAACACAGAGTTAGAAGGTTCAGTGAATTCCAAAGAGTAGACTAGCAGAGAGTGAAGATTACACTTTAGTTCCTAGCATGTGGGTGCCGGGCATCTGAGCTCAGGCCCTCATGCTTGTGTGGCAAGTGCTTTAACTCACTGACTATCCTCCCAGCATCTGTTCACTTTGGAATATGGCTTATGATGCCTGTCTAGATAGAGAGGAGTGCTCTGTTGGTGAGATGGCTGTAGCTCACACCATTGGAGAATGACAGCTTTCCAACAGAATTAGGTGAGAAGCTGGAGAAATGGCAGTATTTAAATGATGGACAGAACTGGATCTAGTCCCGGAAAGAAGGAAGTTAGCAGAATAAAGAGAAGTGTTTACTCTCAAACATACCAAAGGAATAAAGAATTTGAAGATAGTACTGCCAGCTCTATTTTTGTTATATATAAAGAAAAGGAATTAAGCAGTGAAAACATTTTAGCTAGATCATTATTGGTAATCTTGATTAGAATTGTAGTGGATTGAGGTGAAAATAGCCACCTAACAGAACAAAGCTATTGGCCTGCCGCAGGTGCTTCACTAGGAGGCTGAGGAGTGGCAGATAATTCAGGCATCACAGGGTCCCATAACTTGAGACAAATGAAGAGAAAAGGAGAATAAAGAATTTAGATGTGGCTGGGTGTGGTGGTGCACACCTTTAATCCTAACCCTCAGGAGGCAGAGTCAAGCAGATGACTCTACAGCCTGGTCTACAAAATGAGTCCAGGACAGCCAAAGCTCTACAGAGAACCCTATCTGGAATCAAACCAAATCAAACCAAACCAAAAAAAAGGTATAGGTGTGATTGACAAATACAAATTAGACTGTGTGAAAATTGTTTGTACTTCAGTGATCTCGAGCTTGCTACGCACAGCCTTGGGTTGAATTACCATCACTAGACAAGCAACCATCTACATACTAAATGAGATTTTACCTCAGGCTTCAGTGTAAGGACTATAAAGTGTAAATCTCTTAGAAGACTGCCCAGACAGCTCAGACTTTGACTTCTGGGCCACAAAAAGGAGAAGGAGAGACCTCACTGCACAGATTGGGCCTCTTCCCCTGCACCCGCTTTGTAGACCAGGCTGGCCTCGAACTCACAGCGATTGACCTGCCTCTGCCTCCCGAGTGCTGGGATTAAAGGCGTGCACCGCCACCACCTGGCTGACAGATTGATCCTCTAAGCGCTATACTCATACCGTGCAGTATTCACACACACATTCATAGTCTCTCTAATAATACTGCAGTGAAATATTTTACAAGAAACCATTGGAAAGGTCTTCATGCATGACATTGAATTGGCTAATATGACACCAGAAGTTCAAAAGAGAGAAGAAAAAAACTAAATTAAATGTCACCAAAAGAAAAGCTTTCATTCATCAAAGAACATGAGTGGTGCACACCTGTGATCATAGCATTTGGAAAACTAGCCTCTCAAGTTTGAAGCCAGGGAGGGCTACATGAGACTGTCTCAAAACAAAACAAAGGAAAAAAAAAAAAAACAAAACCAACAATCTGAGAGTGAAGGAAACCACAACTGAAAGGAAGTGAGAAAATATTTGCAAAATATGTAGTTTTTTGGGGTTTTGTTTGGTTGTTTGGGTTTTTTGTTGTTGTTGGGTTTTTTTTTGGTTTTGTTTTGTTTTTTGAGCCAGGTGGTGATGGCGCACACCTTTAATCCCAGCGCCTGGGAGGCAGAGTAAAGTGGATCTCTGAGTTCGAGGGCAGCCTGGTCTACAAAATGAGTTTCAGAATAGCCAGAGCTGCACATAGAAACCTGTCTTTAAAAAAAAAAAAAAAAAGGTTTTTGTATTTTCTGATGGGGATTGAACTCAAGGACCTCTGCGTGGAAGACAAAGTGCCCTGTTTATACCCCTAGCTCATAAGTGTTTGTATCTAAAGTATACAAACACACTAACAACAAAGTCTTGACAGTCCCAATTCAAAAATGGGCCAAAGGACTTTGTCTTCATTTGTTTTCTGTTGCTGTGATAAACACCATGTCCAAAAGCAACTTGGGGAGGAAAGGGTTTATTTCATTTTATGCTTCCAAGTCCTAGTCTATTATTGAGGGTGTCAGGGCAGGAACTGAAGCAGGAGAGACTATGGGGGAAAATGGTTTACTATCTCTTTCCTTAGTGCAGCCTAGACTCACCTTTGTAGAGATGTTACTGCATGGCCATGAGACATCAATTTGCATTCAATAAAATAGCTCACAGACATGGCCATAGGCCAGTGTGGTAGAAGTAGTACTTCAGTTCAGATACAAAACTTCTTCTCAGTTGTGTCTGTCTAGTTGACAGCCAAGATTAGACACCACAGATTTAGTCAATGTTCTAGTGCTATAAAGAGACACCATGACCAAGGCAACTCCCATAAGAGAGAGCATTTGATTGGGGCTGGCTTACAGTTTCAGAGATTGTCCATTATCATGGTAGGAAGCATGTGGCTTGCAGGCATACACAGTTCTGGATAAGTAGCTGAGAGTTTTACTTCCTGATCCATAGGCTGCAGGAAGAAAGACATTGGGCTTAGATTGGGCTTTTGAGATTTCAAAGTGTGTCACTCTCAGTAACACACTTCCTCCAACAAGGTCACGCCTCCCAATTCTTCTCAGGTAGTGCTACTTCCTGATGATTAAACATTCAAATCTATGAGCCGGGAGGGCCATTCTTACTCAGACCACCATACAGATTTAAATAGACATTTCTCCAAAGATACATAAATGGCCAGTGAGCTTGCAAGAGATGCTTCATCACATCTGTTAGGTTGGCTGCTGTAAGAGCAAAAATCAGCAAGTCAGTGTTGCTGAGAAGGTAGAGAAAGTAGACCCCTTGAATGCTGCTCCTATGGACAATAGTTGGCAGCTCCTTGAAAAGGAAAACGGAATTAACTACTTGATGAGGTGGTTCTGTTCTGAGGACTGTACCCAGAGAATTGAACCTAGGCCCTCAGAACTTGGATGCCAGTGTTTCTACAGTATTATTAGCTAGCCCAAGTGTCCACTGAAGAGTGAAAGGAATGTGGAATTTTATGTATATATACTATAGACTTACTCAGCCTTAACAGAGATAAAATTCAAATACATGCTATAACATGGATGAACTTTGAAATCATGCTAAGCAAGACACAGAGTAAGCACTGATCCTAACTGTAGCAGGTACTGTTAGAATGGGTGATTTCATTGAGACAGAAAGTAGAACAGAAACTACCAATAATTTGGATTAGGGGTGGGAGAAATGAGAAGTTACTGTTTAAAGAGTAGAGAGTTTCTTTCTCTTTAGTGATTTGAAAGTAGATAGCGGTGATGGTTACACATAATTGTGAAGATTAATGTCACTGAGTTGTATTCTTAACAGTGGTTAATATGTCCAGAGGTGGGTGGTACCTGCCTTTAATCCCAATACTCAGGTGGCAAAACAGGTGAATCTCTGCGAGTCAAGGTTGGTAAACATAGGAAGTTTCAGACCAGCCAGGCTTATGTACCTTAGCTCAAGAGAAAAAAGAAAACCATGTGGGCAGAGGAGATGGCGCAGTGTTTAAGTGCTTGTCATGCAGGTATGAGGACCTAAGCATGAGTCTCTACAGCCCACAGGAAGTCAGATACAGTAGCACATATCAGTAACGCCAGTGTTCTGCAGGATGGGAGGTAGGGACAGGAGAGTTCCAGAAGCTTGTTAGGCCAGTTATCTGGGTAAATAACAGAGATGCTGTGTCAAAGTGGAAAGTGAGGGTTTGTATATGTGCTGTGGCGTATGTAACTTCACATATGTACATACAAAAATGACAAATGTGATCAGTTTTATTTTTCTGTATATTCCATGTTCAAAAAAAAATGGTGTACAAGCAAGTACAAGTTGAATGAGGGCATTAGAATGCTTTCTCTAGAGTAGGTGTTAGGTAAAAAATACACTGAGTGGTTAAAAGTGACAAGTCAGAAGAAGGTGTGTGTGTTTCCCACCCCCCTTTACATGCATGTGTGAATGTAGGAACCTATGCTGCACAGGCTTATAGAGGTCAGAGGACAACTTTCAGGAGTCAGTTCTTTACTACTATGGAATCTGGCAATTTAGACTCTTGTCAGGCTTGCAAGGTTAAATGCTTTGTCTGCTAAGCCACCCCCCTCCCCTCCCCTCCCCTCCCCTCCCCTTCCCTCCCCTCCCCTCTCTGCCTTCCACTCTCCTCCCCTCCTCTTCTTTCTTCTAGAAAATATATGCTTAAAATATTTAATTATGAGGGCTGGAGAGATGGCTCAGCAGTTAAGAGCACTGGCTGCTCTTCCAGAGGTCCTGAGTTCAATTCCTAGCAACCACATGGTGGCTCACAACCATCTATATATACTGGGATCTGATGCCCTCACAGGTATACATGCAGATAGAGTAGTCATATACATAAAATAAAAATAGATAAATATAAAAAATGTTTAATTACAGTGTATGCGAGGATCTGGATGAATTTTCATCAAAATTTGGTTGATTTGGGGGTGAGATATTTCATTTCATTTATCTGTTTGGTATATAGTCCCAGAAAATAAGTGTTTAAAGAGAAAAAGAGCATGTAGCTCTGGTAGACTGTTTGCCTAAGATGTTCAGGTTTGAGGTTTAATCTCTAGCATGAAATATAAAAGTGGAAATGTATAGAGAAAGATGAAATTTTGAAAACTATCTCAAGTCTTACAACAATTCTTTGGCTGTAGGTCTATGGAGCTGCTATCCAGTTTTATGAACCTTACTCTCGAGAACTTCTAACAGAGAAACAACTTACACAGCTGGGCCTGTTGACCCCTGTGGAGAGAAAAGTGGTCTCCAAACCCATCAATTCAAACAAGTGCATTTGTTTGCTTTCACACTGGCCTTTTTTTGATGCTTTTAAGAAATTTCTTATGTTTATCTACAAAGTTTCTGTGTCTGGACCACAACCTCTTCCCATTGAAAAGTATGTATGATGGTGATGAGTCCTGGAGATAAGGCGTGTAGTGCTCATTTCATCGTTTACCTAGCTTAGCCGCAGAGTTAAAGGAGAGGATCCTCATAGTCACCCTATCTTAGCTTGTTCCCGTGGTCACCTGAAGCATTGATTTTGAACTGGAAATTGGAGTCTTGGTAAACATGGCCTAATGACTGTTTTGAGACGTCAGCAGAGGAATTAGCTCTTCTAGGAATAGATGTGTGTGTCTTCAGAAATTGAGACAATGAATGTACACATGTGCTTTGTGTAAATGGCCAGTACAGGATCTAGGTATAAAGAGTGTTCATCTCTAAACTAATGGGGAATTTAGAAAGGTCAATTAACTAATATTAAATGTGTGATTTTTGTTTTTTAGCATGAGGCAGAATGCTTCATAATTCTCTTTGTCATGGAAATGTTTTATAAAGAAGGAAAATAGATGTAGAGCCATGAAGTCTTTTTTGTTTTGTTTTGTTTTGTTTCCCAGACAGAGCAACCCCTTGTAGCTCAGACTGGCTGCAGACTCCCGAGCCACCCAGACTGGCTGCAGACTCTTTAGCCTCTTATTTTCTGAGTTCAGGGACTTTTACCCCACTTTGGTTTTTCGAGACAGGGTTTCTCTGTGTAGCTTTAGTTGTCCTGGACTCGCTTTGTAGACCAGGCTGGCCTTGAACTCACATAGTTATATTTATTTATTTATTTATTTATTCATTCATTCATTCATTTTTATGAGAGCTATTTTTATGTTATTGTTTTCCTGATGAAAATCGTGAGTTTTGTTTTGTTTTATTAGACACGGTCTCACGCTGTAGTGCAGGCTGGCCAAGGACTCAGTATATAAACTAGGCTAGTTTTCAACTTGCTTCAACCCTTTTAAGTACTAGAATTACAAGAATCTACCACTATGCTTGGCAAAAGTTTATTCTTTAGCTCAGTTTTAAATAAATGGTTTTTCCATTGGGATGATAATACAGTGGAATGAAAGATTTGCTAAGGTCTGAGACACATTTAAGAAGAATGACTATGCTATTCATTTCACAATCTTTTCTAGGCACATCTCACATTTTATGCAAAACATCCCTTTCCCTTCACCACAAAGACCAAGAATCCTCGTACAGGTAATGAAAAAAAAAGTGTATTCGTGTCAGTTCATGCTAAGTTCTTTGAGTTTGAGATGAAGCAGTATGTAGGTTTGAAGTTCTAGCTACTTCATTATTTAGTAGCTATATGGAACATTCTTTTCTAATCAGTTTTTAGACCCCTGGTGAATAGAACTGGAGTAAATATAGCTTAGGATTCATGGTGTTGTTTTCATTGGCCCATGCGTGGCCTTTGCTTAACTAAATTTAATGTAAGCCCCAGAATTATGTTATGGTCATGTTCTTAGTTTCAGAGAATAATAACTGATAATATTTGGTATTTCAACATTTAAATGTTGAGTATTTAAAATGTATTTGGGGGAATTAAACTATTTTATAACAGCAATTCCAGACCATCCTGAATAAATCGCTTCTTTCTCAGGCGTAGGTAGTGCCAGGCCTAGGTAGGTGTACAGTTTGTGACATTTACTATTTAGAGTCAGTATAGACAGGGTTCCACAGACAGGCTGCTTGGCTATAGGAATGAGGTCAGTCCATTATGAAAGTTGCTAAATATTTAGCTTCCTATTTATTTACTATCCCTTTCTGTTTTGTAACAGTTTGCAAATTGACACTGAGTAACACGAGTCTAATAAGGCAATCTAATTAATATTTCTTCTAAGATGTTGTCTACACTTTATAGCAGGATTAATCCAGACTCTGTTGTTCTTGAATGTATTTTAGCTCATCAAGTATTAATTTGTATTAGGCAACTACCAAAGGCTTAATTAGTCTCTTGAGTGAATAAATTTGAAGTTCTTAAAAAGAAAAGATATTTCAATTTTTAAAATAATTGCATTTAACTTATTACTGGATCAAAACTCAGTCAACAATTTAAGAAGGGTTAGTACAAAAACCTCTGAGTAATTACAGCTAACATTGACATCTCAGTGTGGTATGCTGAAAACTATATACCTTTCTGCTTAGTAAGCAGTTTCTGTTTTGCCCTTGATCTGAATATTGAGTCTGTAAAATTGGTTTGCCTAACTTATTTTTTTGTTTGTTTAAGCTGTCAGTCCACGATGCATTAATATTATCACAACCAGTTTCCACTCCTCTACCATTAAGGTAATGATGGTTTGCTTGCTTGTTTATTTGTGGCTAGAACCTAGGACCTTATGTATAGTGGGCTTTATAAGCCACACCCTCATCCCATTTGGTAGTATTTAAAATGCTGTATTTTGTTGAATTGTGTATTAGTTGAGACCTTTCCCAATACCTGCCATAGCTCCCAAATAAATGACTCAGAGACGTATTAGATTTATTCAACAAACTTTATTTAAGCTCTGTAACTGGGCAGATATTTAGCTATCCTAACCCGTTAGGCTAGTTTGGCTACCTCCCAGCCACATGGCCTTTTGTCTGCCATCTCAGGCTTACCTTGACCTTCTGCCGTAACTCTCTGTCCCCATGGTGAACTCTTCATTCCCACGACGACTTCTTTCTCTCTTTCCCTCTACCTGAGAACCCCAGACTGGGAGCCAAAGTCCTGCCTGCTCTCTCCTCTGCCCAGTCACTGCCTCATAAGTGTACTTATTAACCAGAGATAATTGGGGAGCAATGTTTACACAACATTGATACAGAAGATTCTTCAGTGATCATGACAATGCCCATGTTCCTGGCCAGCCAGGTAGTCCATTTGGTTAAAGTTCTAGGCCAAGGATAGACTCTTGCAAACAAAAGATGGAAGGTGCCAAGGACCAACCTGAGGTGTCTTCCGACCACCACATGCATGCCCGCATCGTTTATGCACACAGATGCCTTCTACAAAATCCATAATAGTAAGATCTGATGCAGGAAGTACTTCCCTCTCTCCTTCCCATACTAAGTTTGTAAGTAAATGTTCATGAGCTGATGCTAATCGCCAACATACCCCTTTGCTTCTTTTCATCTGCATCACTAATCCAGGCCATGGTCTGGACTATTTCATTAGTAGCCTCTTAATTGATTCTTTTGCTCTTAGACCTTCAGTTCTTTATCTACATGCAGCCAATGCATCCTCTGATGAGTATAAGTATGATTGAGTCATTTCTCTTTAGCCTAATCTCATTATTTTCACATGCTCCCTTATTTTGCAGTTCTTAGATTATGACATTAGCTTTTTCCTGCTTCAAAGCTTTTATATATGCTGCCCCATCACACCCCCCAAATATTTAGGTTTCAGAAAATCTTTCTTAATAATATTCATTTGAGTCACACCATGTATTACCTTATTAAATTAACTGTATTCTATTTCTCATTGCTAAATTATGAATTATGAATTGAGATTAACATTATATTCTTAATCTGTTTATTAAGTAAATCTTGATATATTTTAGCAAAGTAGTTCACAGCTTTTTCTGTTCTCTAGTGGAGCCAACTTTAGTACCTTGCTGATGAATCTGGGCCCTGAGAACTGTGCGACATTGCTGTTGCTGGTGTTACTTGAGAGTAAAATACTGCTGCATTCTCTTAGGCCAGCGGTGCTGACTGGG
>OU015743.1:147438821-147471692 GCA_907169655.1 Acomys percivali
GTCATCCTAATAGGAAGCCAAGGAGAGACTAAAGTAATGAGTCTACCAAAGTCCAAATTGGAAGCTGGGTGGTGGCGGTGGAGGCACACGCAAGGGGACCTCTGTGAGTTTGAAGCCAGCCTGGTCTACAAAGTGAGTCCAGGACAGCCAAGGCTACACACATAAACCTTGTCTTGAAAAACCTAAATAAATAAATAATAGAGCTCATGCCTGTAATCCCAGTACTCCAAAAGGCAGAGGCAGGGGGATCTCTGTGAGTTCAAGGCCAGCCTGGTCTACAAAATAAGTTCTAATACAGCCAGGCTACTCAAAGAAACTGTGTCTCAACAAACAAACAATAAATAAAGCAGAACAAAACACCAAAGAAACTCTAATTGATTTTATTTTAAATTTTATAAATTAGTTACATGGTTAATTTTAAAAGTTAATTCAACTTTTAACTGTTGTGTCTAGTTATACATATGGCTGTATTGTGAATAAGATAATATAAAAATGCTTAGCTCTTAGGTAAATCACAAAGTCAAGCTCTATTTAAAACACTGTAATGCTTTCTTACTATGCTTAGAAATTAGATTATACTAATTTTTTTGTTGCAGTGTGTGTGTGTGTGTGTGTGTGTGTGTGTGTGTGTGTGTGTGTGTGTTGTATTCATGAAATACCAGGCTGTTATGTGGATCCTAGAATCTGAACTCCAAAATTCTCATGATTGTGCAGCAAATGCTTTTTAACTGCTAAATCATCTCTCTAGCTTTTGTTTATTTTATTTTAGTAATTAATTAACTTAGTAATGTGTGTGTGTCTGGACACGTTGGATACATGAGTGCAGGTGCCTGTGGAGTGTGCATTGAGTCCCCTGGAGCTAGAGTTTCAGGTGGCTGTGAGCCATTAGGTATTGGTGCCTAGAACCAAATTCAGGACTTCTGCAAGAGCGGTACTTACTCTTAAATGCCAAGCCATCCCTCCCATCCCTGTTTTTGGTTTGTTTTTGTTTTTGAGACAGGGTTTCTCTGTGTAGCCTTAGCTGTCCTGAACTTGCTTTGTAGACCATGTTGGCCTAGAACTCACAGAGATCCACCTGTCTCTGCCTCCCTGAGTGCTGGATTAAAGGTGTGTGACACCATGGCTGGCTGCTTTGTTTTTGTTTTTTAAGACAGGCTCACACTCAGCTAAAGTTGACCTGAAATTTACCAGGTTTGTGGTCTACACTTTAGCAGTTCTTCTGCCTTAGACTCCTGGGTAGGGATTAAAGGTGGAAGCTGCCATGCCTAGTCACCCTGCTTTCTTGCTGTATTTCTGGAACACTTTTGTTCATGTTTCAGGTGGTTGTCTCTCTTGTAGTGAGGCTCACACTGCCTGCACTAGTGCAACGTGCTCCAAACTCTTTTTCTTTTTTTCCCATAGTATTATTTACTTTCTAATAGAGTATATACTTTATTATGTCTAGCCTGCCAGTTCACATCTGCCAGGAGTTGTGAGAGTAATGGTTTTATTGGAACATAGGCCACTTATTGACTTATTACCTGTTACTGGGCTTTTTAAATTTTTTGTTTTTGTATAATAGCAGAACTAAGTAGTTGTTTAAAAGGCTGTGAGGCCTAAAATACTGATTTTATAGGGAAAAGAAGAGTAAAATGGGGCTGGAGAGATGGCTCAGCGGTTAAGAGCACTGCCTGTTCTTCCGAAGGACCCAGGTTCAATTCCCAGCACCTACATGGCAGCTCACAACTGTCTGTGACTCCAAGATCTGACACCCTCACACATAAATTAAAATTAAATAAACTATTAAAAAAAAAAGAGTAAAATTCTAGAAGCTAGGAGAGCATGAGTCTGTTTTATTGATACTATGGTCTCATTTTTTAAGTGTGTTTGGAATATAATAAATGCTCATGTATCTATTAAGTATATAATTCTTGAATATTGACATCCTAGTCTTGAATAAAACCTGCAGTGCTTAGTAGGGGTGCTGTTATAGGTGTTTCTTTGAGGTGGGTGATCACGAGAAAGAGTGAAAACTATGCCAGGCACAGAGTGAAGATTCTTACTTTAGAGCAAAAGGTCATCACTAGTTACAGTTGTAACTGATTGTTACTGAGCATTCAGGTGTCAGAGGCAGGAAGACCAGAAATTCAATGGCCATTCTCCTACTACATAGCGAGTTTGAAGCCACCCATACTGTGCAACACTCCATCTCATATAAAAATATGTGTTTTGAATGATGCTTTGTAGTCACCACAGTACAATTGGTTGGGAAGGTAACAGTATGTGAACCAAATAATAATATTTTAGTATTTTAAAAAAATATTTGTTTATGTGTTCACATCTGTGTCTATATGGGTTAGTATCTACGGAGGCCAGAGGAGGGCGTCAGATCCCCTGGAGCTGGAGTTATGGAAGGTTGTGAGGCACTCATTGTGGGTTCTAGAAACTAAACCCAGGACCTCTTTAAGAGCAGCCAGTGCTCTTAACTACTGAGCCATCTCTCTAGCCTCTTAGTATATTTTTTCAGCCTATTAGAAACTGCTCTTAAAAATAGAAATGAAAACAAACAAGGAAGAAAAAAAACAAAACCTAATGCCCCCCCCCCAAAGGTGGCAATTTGCAAATTACAAGTTATATTAAAATTTTTTGTATACTTGTTTGTTTGTACATGTTCATGTGTTTATGTGGATGGCTGGGTGTGGGTGTGTGCCAGGGACAAACTGATGTCATGCTCTGGTGCATTTACCGTTTTTTTGTTTGTTTGTTTGTTTGTTTGAGTCAGATTCTCTCACTGGCTAGAAGAGCCCATGCCTGGCTTTTTGTTTGCTTGAGATTCTCAGAGAATGTTTAATTTCAACTATATTTTGAAGAAGTCAAGCTTCAATGAAGTTGAATTATTTTAAATGTTTATTTGAAGTGTAGAAAGTGTTTTGTTGAGATCTTCAAGTGATTCTCAAGAGATTCCTTAATTTTTAATTATTATATTTTATTTATTAGTGTGGCACTTGAGATAGAATCCAAGGCTCCTAAGCCTGCTAAGCAGACACTGTACTTAACCCCAGCCCAAATCACCTTGTTCCTCCTCCCTTCTACTGCTCAGAGTTCATAAGTGGGTAAAATGCCCCAGTTTATAAAAACATTAGTTTGTTTTATGATTTCGGGGGCAGTTTCATCTTTGCTTTGATTCTCCATAAAATAAGCTGTGAGATTTGTGTAGATATCAGAAGAATGAACCTGTAAAGAGCTGTTAGCATTTTTAATGCGCCATGATCATTAATATTCTTGAAAATTTTAATCCAGTCGTATTTGTAGTCACTTAATTTTAGAATGAAATTTAAAGTTGAAAAATAGAATTTATTGCTTTTCAATGGTCCCTTTCAGTAAGAGTTAATTGTATAATTGTCATTGCAAATTTGAGTTTGGTTAATTTTTAAAACACTTTTCCCCTAGATGATCTTTCCATTTCAGTGGCAGTGTCCATATATCCCCCTTTGTCCTCTTTCACTGGCTGGAGTGCTTAGTGCACCTTTACCGTTTATAGTTGGAGTGGACTCCCGGTACTTTGACCTTCATGACCCACCACAAGATGTTGTTTGCATTGACTTGGATACGAACACATTATATGTGTAAGTGATTCATCTTCTATTCTCTCCCATGTGTAGTTTCCACCATATAAAATTAGAGCCACTTATAGAAACATCTAGAAATATGTTGGATTGGCAGGAAATGTGTAGATAAAGGAATAGGAGGTGCTGGTGGTGGTGGTGGTGGCAGTGCACACCTTTAATTCCAGTACTCAGGAGGGAGAGGCAGGCAGATCTCTGAGTTTGCCACCAGCCTGGTCTACAGAGCAAGTTCCAGGACAGCCAGGGCTACTCAGAGAAACCCTGTCTCAAAAAACAAAACAAACATAAAAATTTAAAGAAAGATGGGTGTGGTAGTGCACACTTTTAATCCCAGCACTCAGGGGCAGAGGCAGACTGGTCTACAAAGAGAGTCCAGGACAGCCAAAACTACACAGAGAAACCCTGTCTCAGAAAAACCAGAAGAAAACAAAACAAAACAGAACAACAACAACAATAACAAAAAAAAAAAGAAAAAAGAAAAAGGAAAAAAAAAAAAGAAGAGAAAAAGCCAAGGGTGGTGGCATAAGCCTTTAATCCCAGCTGTTGTGAGGCAGAGGCAGGCAGATATCTGAGTTCGGGGATGTTCAGGGCTACAGAGATAAACAAAAACAAACAAACAAACAAAAAAAGAGATGTAGCTTAAGTGGTAGAGGGAGTTCGTAGCATTCTTGAAGCCCTGGGCTCTTTCCCCAGTATGGAATAGATGCTGTAGTGGCATATACCTGTAAGTTCTGCATTCAGATCAGAGGCAGCAGGACCAAAAATGCATGGGGCCTTCTACTACGTAGTGAATTTGGAGCCACCTACACTACATGAGACCTTCCCTTTCCTGGCCCTGTGGTCACTGCAGTGTAATTGTTTGGGAAGATAACTGTGTGTGAACTGAAAGAATAGGTTTATGAAAGGAAGAAAGCATTTACTTAGAAATACTACTGACGCTAAGTATGGTAACTTCTGCTTGTAAACCGAGTACTTGGAAGGCTAAAGTAGGAAGATCACCATTTATTGGAGACCATCCTGGGCTACATGGTGAGATCCAGGTCAGCCCTAACTACTGAATGAGACATTAATTGCCTGAAATAAACCCACAGAAATTTAAGTTAAAATAATACTAAAGTGGATATACCTGATGTATTTTGAAACTGTATAGCTATAGTGGCTCATTATTACATATATCTAGATTTGTAGACAACTTGGAAGTCATGAATCACTTCATAAATTCAAACTTCCTTCCCTCTCTCATTTCCTGCATTTCTTTGCTCTCTGTCCTGGGAACTGAACCCAGTGTCTGGTTCAAGTTAGGCCTGACTCTACCACTCAGCCTCATAGCTTGCTCTGGAATTTTTGTTTGTTTGTGAAAGTCTTGTATATCCCAGGCTGGCCCTGAATTTGAGCTAGCTGTGGTAGCTAGGGATGATCTTTAACTCATCTTCCTGTTTCCCGAATGCTGGGATTATAGGTGTGTACCATACACTAAGAGTCTGATAGCTGATGATGCTCTCTCTTGGATTAGATAGAATATGGGACATGAATGTATGGCCGTCCTGTACATTAGCTACATTATCATTGTCCTTTTGGAGAGAAGAAATTTGAGTAACAGACTTTCAAAGTAATCACTTTTCGAAGTCAGATAGATAGTAAATGTTAGAGCCAGATTATAAACTGATGATAATCCAAATAAGAATGACAGTGTTCATTTGGGGATTTGAAAGGTAGTACAGAAATAGATACTATGTAATTGCATCAAGTGAGATTACTTGATCTGAGTTAAATGTGACATGCTATCAATTTTAACACATGACACTTTCATAATTGACTGGATATAATTTTATTTATAAGAAAGATCTCACTATGTGTCCCTGGCTGGCCTACAAATTGCTATAGACCAGGCTGTCCTTGAACTTGGGGTGATCCTCCTGCCTTTGATTCCTGAGTCATGGATACATGCCATTGTACTCAGTTAAAGTGTGTGTCTTTTAACAGTACCTGGAACATGGGGTGCTTACAGCCTTTTCATCAGTTATGTTCCCAGGAAGGGTATTGAACTGGCTTCTGTGCCAGTGACATTACCAGCCAGGGAGCATTTGAAGTTAGTTTCTATTTGGAGTTTCTTGGACCATGCTGATAATGTTTATATTGAATGTTTATATTGAAGGGAGGACTCCCTTCTTCCCGGGTGGAATCTAAGCTAAGCCAACATTATTAAGTCTTGGTTTTGTATTTATTCTAACATCCTACTTGGTTGTGACTAAAAATCAGAGGCCTTTAAAATCCAAGGCTCTGTTAATTAATCCTAAATCAGATGAGGCTCTGTGGTTTTTCTAGGTTTCTATCCCTAAAGACTGAAGACTAAGCTATAACATTAAAAGAAAGTCTGGTGTATATATATACATGCTGACTTATAAAAGAGCTTTGCTTTGGTTTTGGTTTTGGTTTTGGTTTTGAGACAGGGTTTCTCTGTGTAGCCTTAGCTGTCCTGGACTCACTTTGTAGACCAGGCTGGCCTTGAGCTCACACTGTCTTTGCCTCCAGAGTGCTGTGATTAAAGACATGTGCCACCACGCCCAGCTATAAAAGAGCATTTTTCAAATCCATTGCCTCTGATATATTTCTGGATTATAAAATTTTGAAAATTTTAACTTTGATTTAGCTTATATCTGTGACATTAGATTTTTTTAATGCCTTTATGGTTATAGATTATGTTAAGTAATGTTGTATTTGATTTCTTCTTGTACCTCTATGAGTAATGCAAGGAACTAAGTGTACTTTAATTCTTTGTTAAATTCCATCCAGTTCTTAGTTTGGGCATATAGTATTTTATAGTTCTGCCAATAGGCTAATGTCTCAAGTCAGTTCATTTAACCCTAAAATATTACAGTGTTTAAACAAAATTTTTGAACAATCCAGACTTCAAGTCAGTATTGTACTACTTACTGCCATAGTGAAGGCTTTTGGAGGCTTACATGGAGGCATCACATTGAGTAAGGTCTATTGAAAAGGAAAGAGAAGCACCCTAAAAGCACCTCGCCCCACTGTGTGTGCCAGTCTTCAGTGTGTGGGGAAAAAAGTACTTTTTCTTTTAACTTTGACTTAAGAATTTTAATACAAACCAATAATACATAACAGATTTTCTAACTCTGATTTAATAGATCTGATGAAAAAAAGAACATAAACTGGAAGCAGCTCCCCAAAAAGCCGTGTAAGAGTCTGATCGGCACCCTGAAGAGACTGTATCCCCAGCTCTGCTCCGGTGAGTGTGGAGAGGGGTGGGGCGTTAGCCACAAACCCAAATGGGAAGTGTCTCCTTATCTGTCTCTCTCTTTCTTTTTACTATTTTATTCCTAATAATGTATACATGTGTGTGTTGGGGGTGCGTAGAGGGGACATGTGGATGCATCTGCGGTAACTGTGCAGCGTGGAAGAATGTGTCAGTCAGATCCCAAGAACTATAAGCTGCCCAGTGTGGGTGGTCAGTGCTATGCAAGAACAATGAATATTCTTGCCACTGTCCATCTCTTTGTTTTGAGACAGTATCTTTGCTATATAGCTCAAGCTGGCCTAGAACTTGTGACCTCTTGCTTCTGCCCCTCCCCTACAAAATTGTTTTAAATGGGAGAGTAAGATAAGATAATTAAATTAAAGATAATTGTTAATTTAAACATATTTTGTTCTGCTTAATGAGTTATTACATGATAGACATAAACAATGTGTGGTTAATGATTTTTCTTTTAAAGCATATTCTCTCTACCCTGCCCTCCTTGCTTCCGTCTGTCCTGAGAACTAAAGATGCCTTTTGTCTCTACTGTCTAGATGTTAGGGTTACAGATGTGAGGTGTATTTCCATTTTATGTAGTGCTGGGGATTGGAGTCAGGGATAGGTAACTACTCTGCTGTTCAAGCTACAAGCCCCACCTGACTGATTGTTTGTTTAGGATTTTTTGAGTTTGGTTCTCATGTTTATCTTAGGCATAGTTCCAACCAGCTATGTAGCTGAGTAACCCCAGCACTTAGGGAGGCTGAGACAGCAGGATACTCAACATGAAGCTAGCCTGGGTTACACGGCTACAGTGTAGCAAGACTGCCTCAAAAAAGAAAGAAAGAAAAAGACAATAGTTGTGGGCCTTATTTTGACTATTTTCTCATCATCCAGTCATTATATAAATATTACATATTGATACCTTGTTTTGTTTTACTTCCTTGTCAGTTCACCGAAAAACTCAGGAAAGTTCAGCAATTGAGATGACTCCAATTGAAGCAGATTTCTCTTGGCAAAAAAAGATGACACAACTTGAGATGGAAATTCAAGAGACATTTTTACGATTTATGGCATCTATTTTAAAAGGGTATAGATCGTATCTCAGACCAATCACCGAAGCTCCTTCAAATAAAGCCACAGCTGTGGACTCATTGTTTGATCGACAGGGTGAGTGTCAGTGAGATCACAGTTGCTTCATTAAGTCAAAGGTATTTCTACTCATTTACTGTATCTGAGGAATTCATGTTCAAATATAAGGAGTTTCCATATTCTGTAAAAGACTTCTCAACAATTATTTTACAGACTTAAACATCCAGTGTTTATTCATTTTGAAAACTAAGTTTGTTCCTGGAGGGGCCTTAAGTATTTATGTTACTAGCTAGTACTACTGTTGGTGATGCAGTGGAAGAAACCTCAGGACCACCCAGGTCTGCAGAGCAGCTTGTTGGGGCTGCAGTAGGACAGTGCCAGAGGCTGGTTCATGTTTTAACAGTTTGGAAGCTAGACTTCTTGGTCTATGATGGATCGCTGGGTGTTTGTGTTTGTTTACCACTTTCGGTTTACATTTCCTCTCACAAGACACTAATCCTATCAGAGCAGGACCTATCCTGTGACTTCATTTTTAAGTCTTGATTTAATACTTTGTTTCCAAATAGTATATTTGAAGTAATAGGTGTTAGGATATTAGCATGTGAAGCTTTTTAAAGGGGGGAAATACAGTTCAATTCATAGCAATTTGTTTGTGTTTCTCTCTCCCCCTCAAAAAAATAAATGTTAAAAGGTTAAATGGAAGATCAAATGTAATATTGTATTCAAGTTCCTGGGAGCCTTAAATACCGTCTAAGAATATTGACTTCTATGAACAGTAGTGGGTCATATTCTCTCCTATCCTTCTCTGGGAGTCACATTGATTTGAGGTTTAATATAACTAGCACAGCATTTGTTCTAGGGAATGCAGACAATAGACAACAGAGTACTGCATTAGTTAAGTGCGTAAGTTATGTGAGAGTGTTAATTTGGTAAGAGGTTTTTCCTGAAGACCTCACAAAGAGAAAGAATGGATAGGAATTGGATAGTGACTTTTGCTTAACTTTTTGTGCAAACAAAATGCATATGCTATCCCTCATAACTTTCATGTAACTTCAGCAATTTTGTTTGTCCCATCCATTGCCTTCCCCTCCATTTTACTTAAGTTATAATGCAAATAGGCTATCATTTCTTCAATAACTGTGGTTACTTTAGAATTTCATAGGTTTACATGTATGAGCTGCTATATCATTGTCTTATTACTCAACATTTGCATCCCTATTTATTGGAAGCTTTTGATTGTATCAAGAGGCAATCTGCCTAGTAGAAATACCATGTGAGCTATACATATAGTTTTAAATTTCTAGTAGCCACATGGAAGTTCAACAACTAAGAAAAACTAATTGTAACTATATTTCCTCTAACAAATTTCAACACATAATAAAAAATTTTAAATTATTAATGAAATAACTTTACATTCCTTATTTTTATATTGTCTTTGAAATACAGTATGTATTGTGTAATTTACAGTACAATTACATTAGTTGCATTTAAGGTGATATATTACTTTAAATAAACAGTATGGTCTGGAGGCTTGTTTATTAAAGATTTAAGTTCAGTAATTTTGGCACATAGCAACAAAATGCTGCCCATTCTCTCTCTCCTTCCTCTTTCTCATTGTTTTTCTTTCCCTCTATCTCCCTTTCTCCTTTCCTCCTTACCTTCTCTTTTCTTTCTCTCATAATTTGCTTCTACTTTACTTACAATTTATCTGTTGAGTAAGAGGGTGGAAATGAATGAGCAATACAGCATGTCGAATGCCCTAAGGCCTCAAAAAAAAAAAAAAAAAAAAAAAAAAAGGACACAGAGAAAAGTGTCCTAAAAACATATTTTAAAAATAAATTGGCTAGGCTTGGTGATATATGCTTTTAATCTCAGCATTTAAGTGGCAAGGGAGGCAAATCTCTGAGTTCAAGGGCAGCCTATATAGAAAGCTCTAAGCCACAAGTGCTGTATAGTGAGACTCTGACTCTGTCTTTAAAAATAAAGAGATGGGTAGCAGTTAAGAGAGCAAACTACTCCTGTAGAAAACCTCAGCTCGATTCCCAGCACTCATGGTAGACAGCTCACGACTGCCCTGAACTCCAGTTTCAGGCGATTCATTGTCTTTTTCTGGCCTCCTAAGATGCCTGCACACATGGTGTACACACACACACACACACATACACACACACACACACACACACCACAACAGTTCTAATAAATAAATCTTAAGTTAAAAAACTTTTTAAAAAGGGTTGGCATTTTGGTGGTTTCATTAAGCATATTTCCTCACCTTCTCTGTTTGCTACCCTCAAAAACTAAAGCCAAAGAAAAAGGACGGTAGTAATAATTTAACCTTATAGAAGCAAACCAAACAATGATCTGAGGTGATGTTTAAAGAGTAGTAGTTGTATTGAAAGCCGGCAAGGAACGTATGAGTGGGATAAACGGTGTGCTCTTTAGCGCCCTGAGTATTTCATGGTTTGTGCATGTTAGTTTCCATCTTATCACTGTCACAACATGCCTGAGTGTCTGTGCTTCTGAGTGCTAGGATCCAAGGCACTGCCACCACGCCCAGCCAGAGAAGAGTGTCTGCTTCTGAGGACACTGGGCTGAAGCCCCTTAGAAGATTCTTAAGTCAGTGAAGAGATGACTATCAGAGGTTTTCATAGTTGAGTCAGGCAGAAAGAGCTTTACGTGATTGTTAGAAATTCCCATAAATGTGGATTTGTATAAAGGGAATATAATATATATGGCTGTAAAGTACTATTTGATATGACATTAGTTTCTCTTTAAATTTTATTACAATTCTGTTTTCTTCAGGTTTTTTAAAAAGTCGGGATCGTGCCTATACAAAATTCTACACTCTTTTATCCAAAACACAGATTTTTATTCGTTTCATTGAAGAATGTAGTTTTGTAAGTGATAAAGACACTGGATTGGCATTTTTTGATGACTGTATTGAAAAGGTAAAATTTTGTTTTATATGCCAACTTTAAGAAAAAAACAGTTTAGTTTAACCTCTATTTTGCCTTGTTTTGTTTTGTTTTGTTAGCTCAAAATAGCAGGTGTGTGTGTGTGTGTGTGTGTGTGTGTGTGTGTGTGTGTCTGTGAGAGACTGAGTCTTCCCTCTGTTGTATCTACTTGCTAGTATACTAGAGTTACTTTTCTCTCTGAGTCTATTAAGTGTTTCCCACCTTTCTAAGTCTTACTGTTTGTTGTTGTTGTTTTTTTAATATAAATGAATGGGATACTATTAGTGTTATTATTTAAAACCTATGGATTTATGGGTAGTGGTGCATTATGTCTTCTTGCTTTAGTATCATTCACAATACTTTACTAATATCTGTAAGACTTTTTATGTTATTGTTCAAGGTTTATTTTGAGCCAGGCTGGTTTTGAACTTGCTACTTAACTAAGGATGACTTGAACGCCTTATCCTCCTGCCTCAACCTTCCAAGTGATATAATTCAGTGCATGTGTTACCCCTTCTCCAACCCCACACCACTTTTTTTTCTTTTTCTTTTGATAGGGTCTTGTTATGTTAGCTTGGCTGGCCTGGAATTTGCTGTGTAGACTAAGATTAGGCTGGCCTGGAACTTTGAGTTGTATTTCTACCTCCCAAATACTGGGGTGATTAGAGTCATGTACCCTATGCCCCACCCTTGACTTCCCCCCCCCCCCCCCCCACAGGATCTCTCTGTGTAGCCTTGGCTGTCCTGGACTCACTTTCTAGACCAGGCTGGCCTTGAATGCACATCGATCTGCCTACCTCTGCCTCCGAGTGCTGGGATTAAAGGCATGTGCCACCACGCCCAGCACCAGCCCTTGACTTTTAACAGTGAGGAATTAAGTTCATATGGTTTTCTAATTTTTAATACATTTCACAGTTAAAAAAAAAATAGATCTAGGAGCCACTTTTTTATACAAATCATACTATATAAGATTTAAGATTGTATCCATGAATGGTTGAGTATTATGTTTTAATTTTTATTGACCTTCAGTGATTCATACATCTTAGAAACCATGTTTGAATATGATTTATGAAATAACCAATCAGAGTCAAGTATGATGGATGACACATCCTACTTGAGAAACCAAGGCATGCAGATGGGAAGTTCAGGGCCAGCCTGGACTACACAGCCGGTTCTAGGCCAGCTGTGGCTGTACAGTAAGACCTATCTCAAAGAGTGAGAGAGGAAGGGAAGGAAGGAAAGAAAACTAAGAAAAAGAAGTTACCTTCTGTCCTATAAGCCACAGACAGATATGCTTTAAGCACATGGAATCTAAAAATACTCTGTGAAATGTTTTTGTGTATACCTGGTATTGAAAAAAAGGTTTATTTTTGTCTGTGTGGTGCATGCACACATGTGTGGTGGTACATATGTGCAGAAGCCAGAGGAGGGCTTGGGTGTCATGCCGTACCACTCTCCACCATGTTCCTTTGAGACAGGGTCTCTCACTAAGCCTGGTCCTAGGCTGTTGGCCAGCCAGCTCCAGCAGTGTTTGTGCCTCTGCCAAGCTTGCCAGGTGCTCAGATCCAAGCTTAGCTCGTTATGCTTGTCTAGCAAGTGCTCTTAATCACTGAGCCGTTCTTCTGCCCCAAGTTTCTTCTTTTTTAAAAATCAGGATTTTAAAAATTATTGAATTTGGTAGATGTTTTCACTAAGAATTTTTCTTTTCCTCTTCTAGTTGTTTCCAGATAAAAGTGTAGAAAAAACAGACAAGGTATGATTTTTTTTTCTTATTTGAAATGTTGAGTTTCAGATAGATAAGATATTGCTTTTATAGACATTAATTGGAGAAATTATTTGTTTTCAGGTTGACTTGGATTCAGCAGAAGACACTAAATTGATAGAGCTAGATGATTCACAGAAGAGTGAGCACACTGTATTTATAACACCACCTGAGCCACCTCCTGATGATGGAAGTCTCTTGTCACCTCAGTACAGGTAGCACGAATTTATTTCTGTTTTTGCCACAATTAAGAGATGCACATCTTCTGAATTTGTGGAGGTAATTTTCAATGTGAATTCAGTGAATTAAGATGAACACTCGATGGACTCATCACCAGGCATTGCTGTGTAAGGACAAAGGGCCTTAGGAAGGGACGTCACTTAATAGTCACTTATGTGTTTCACCATATTTTAATCTTCAAATTTTTATTTCTCAAGAAAAAGTTTTGGATTTGGGTTTTTTTTTTTTTTCCTGGTTTTATTTGATTGTTTTGAGATTCCCTACTTACTAACTTTAGGAGTTTTGATCCTGTGAAAGTCTTCAGTTAGTGAGATAGAGAAAAGAGATAGAGAAAATGTGAGAGTAGAGCAGTCATTCTGTGTTTAAAGAAAGCCTAACAAAAACAAAAAACAAAAACAAAAACAAAAACAACAACCAAAAAAAAAGTTGAAAATAAAAAATAAAAAAATAAAAATTAAAAAAAAAAAAGAAAGCCTAACAAGTAGGATTTGGATGAGAATCTTTTCAGAAATTACAGTGAATGTTTTCCTTATTATAATCATCATGGTACAGTTTTTTAAACTTAAAAAATGAAATAAGAAATCTAACACACAATTTCAGTACTAATCTTAGATTTATTAATGACATTTGGTCTATGTGTGCAATGCATAGATAAGTTCAACTTACACATTTTCCTTGTGACCTGTGCTTGTCTTTAATGGTCTGAATATTCTTCCGTGTCATCAAAAGTTTTCATGCCTTATGCCTTTATTTTATTTATTTTTTATTTTTTTGGTTTCTCTGTGTAACCATGGCTGTCCTGGACTCTTCTTTGTAGACCAGCCTGGCCTCATACTCACAGAGATCCCCCTGCCTCTGCCTCCCCAAGTGCTGGGATTAAAGGCATGCAGCACTACACCTGACAATGCCTTATGATTTAAATTGCTACGTTATATGCAGTTACCTTGGTAATTTATTTACCTTGTTTCTTGTGGAATTGTTCATAGTTCTTTTTATCTTTGCAGACACACATACATATATGTGTATGCTTATATATAGCAATTTCTACAATAATTTTCTAAGGGAAAGTCAAGGACCTCTGTAAAGAGACTAATCTCAGCAGGGCTAAGTGAGACAGGCACTATACCTACAAGAAGTGTCTTAGTCAAATGCTAGTTTGATTTCATGCTGTAGAATTCATTTTTACTTAGACTTTACTTGTATGCTTGAGGCTTTTGGCACTGACACACAGGGCATAATCAAGTAGGGAAGGCAATCTTTCCGAGAAGAAAATTTGCCAAAGTAAATCAGTAGACAGTTTCCAAGGAGAAAGAGTCAGTAATATGAAAGATACTCAGCTTTTCTAGCATTTAGAGAAATGCACACGAAACTATAGGATAGCTTTTTACCCTACCTAATGGAAGCTGAGCTATGCTGAGAGAGAGAGAGAGAGAGAGAGAGAGAGAGAGAGAGAGAGAGAGAGCGTACACATGCTCATACCCATTTTTGAAGTCATCTGCTAGTGATTAGAGTAAGTCCAACTCCCTTGAGAAACACTGGTTTAGCTTAGTATTCGCTTTAAGAAATGAAGCAGAAGTAATTACAAAGATACACAAGGACAGTTGATTGATGATATTCTGAAGTATAAAGAATTGGTTAAATCAATACATTTCTAAAATAAAAAGAATGCACATTTTAAAAATGCTAATGATAACTAATATCTTAAACAAAAACTTGGTTTAAAATATACTATTTTTAAATATAATTATCCTTGAACAGTTGGATTTTATTAAAATAGTTGTAAATTCCTCTTTTGAAGTAAGATGTCAAGGATTTTTCTTTTTAGAAACTGGTTGAAAATAAAAAATAAATAGCTTGGATCAGCTAGAATTTCCCATAGGACAGTCTGTGTTTTCTCATACTTTGAAATAAATTGTAAGGTGTTTTAAAGAATATTATTGGATAATATTTGAGGTTTAGAAATTTTTACCTAATACTGAGTAGTTGAATTTGATGGCTTTTAAATCAGTGATGTTATTTTTGCTTTCTATTTTAGTTACACTTGCTTTCCAAGATTGGATCTTAAGCTTTTTGACAGCCCACAGGAGCCAAAACTGTTTTTCAGTAGACATCCTCCTGGGAGTAGCATCACAAACAGCCCTGCTCTCATGGCTAAAAGAACTAAACAGGTCAGATACTCTTTACATAACCTGTGTTCATTGAAAATGTAAAATATATATGTGACATACAGTTTGTAGTATAGAATCCTTAGGAGTGACATGAACTCTGGTGCTCCATATTTGACCACCTCCCCTTGGTGGGGAGGCCTGGTATCACTCAAAGAAAGAATAAGCAGGCTACCAAGATGTATCCTCCCATTCCTCCCTCCCTCCCATTTTCCCCTTACTCCCCTCCCCTATGACTGTGACTGAGGGGGACCTCCTGTATATGCTCATAGGGTATCAAGTCTCTTCTTGGTAGCCTGCTGTCCTTCCTCTGCGTGCTACCAGGTCTCCCCATTCAGGGGATGTGGTCAAATATGAAGCACCAGAGTTAGCGTGACAGTCAGACCCCGCTGTCCACTCAACTGTGGAGAATGTCCTGTCCATTGGCTAGATCTAGGTAGGGTTTAAAGTTAACTGGATGTATTGTCCTTGGCTAGTGCGATAGTTTGAGTAGGACCCCTGGGCCCAGATCTGCCCATCATAATATTCTTCTTGTAGGTTTCTAGGACCCTCTGGATCCTTGTGTTTCCCCAGTGATTGTCTTCTTTAGCTTAGCATAATCTCTTCAAGATCTCTCCATCCTCTAGCATGCGTTAGTACTTAATGTTGTCTGAATTGCATGCATATAGCAGCTTATCTGTTCATAGGCACGCAACAGTTCTTTCTTTTGGCTACTATGCATAATGTTGGTATAAGCATTTGTGTGCAGTTGTCAGGTGGGTATATGTTTTCATGTCTTCCTAGTATATATAGGAATAGAGCCATTATATTTTTTGTATGGTAATTCTCTGTTGGGTCTTTTGAGGAAATGCTAAGCTATTTTCCAGAACTGCTACCATTTTACATTTCCATTAACATTATTTAAGGGTTCTGGTAACTACAGTATCCTTTCCAGTTATTTTCTTTTTAAAATTATGCTATCTAGTGAATATGAAGTGATAGATACTTCACTGTAGCTTGATTTGTATTTTCTTTGTGCCTTATGTACAAAACAATATTACAAATACTACAACAAAGGGTATTAACAGAGGATAGCCTAGACATCTTACATTATTGCAGCACCTAACTTAGGAAGAAAGGATTAAGCTACGCTGAGATGCATTAAAATAACATCTTTTATACACTGATATTTTGAGGTTCTTCGGGATGAACTGAATTTGTGGCAGTCTGCCTCGGCCTCCTGAGTATTGGGATTGCAGTTATAAACCACAGTGTCTTGCTTTGAACCAGTTAGTTTTAAAGACCAACTTAGTGAGAGATCCATATAAACCATAAGCTCAGAAGGGAGAATTAAGTCCAAATGTTGGCGGAAAATACCTCTTAATTATTAGTAGAAAGAAGAATGAGAAAAGTATTTCTTCTTCAGAGTAGAGGTGGTCTGGGGAAAGGAAGACTGGTCCTGCTGTGCAGGCCCCTGACATGAGCGCACCCCAGGGCCCCATAAAGTGGAAGGAAAGGATGGTCCCACAGTGTTGTTCTGAGCCCTGCATGTGCGCCCTGGACATGTTGCAGGATTCACAGCACAGTCAGTGGTTTTCAGAGTTGATCGATACTTGGATTTTATTCTTTTTTTTTTTTTCCGAGACATAGTTTCTCTGTGTAGCCTTGGCTGCCCTGGACTCTTTTTGTAGACCAGGCTGGTCTCAAACTCACAAGAGATCCACCTGCCTCTGCCTCCTAAGTGATGGGATTAAAGGCCTGCACCGCCATGCCCGGCTTTGGATTTTATTCTTTAGTGGTGAAAATGCTATTTTGCATAAATATATAGCACAAAATAACAAAGTTATTGGAAGTTATTGGAAATTCTGTGCCAATCTTAATCCAAAAAGGTCACTTAATGACTTTTTTTTAAAATAAAGCTCATGTCAGCAGCCCATACACAGTTTTAAAAAGCAAAACATTCTGATGCAATATAGTCCAGAAATAAAACTGGATATGCTTCAGTCAGTAAAGCGCTCAATCTACAAGCATGAGAACTTGATTTCTGGCCTCAGAGCCCAGGAAAGAGCCATTATGTTTTAATAAGAGCAAGGAACTGTGTGTGTTGTATTGAATAACAGTACAGGCATTTCAGACAGCGTCTCTTGGCATTTGTGGTATGATTAAGTGCCAGGTGTCGGTGTCATGTGATGGAGCACAGTGAGCACTCAAACATCTTGGAATCTTTTACATTTGATTTTTACTTACTCTTGGCCACTGCCTACTTGGAACAGATGCAAAGACCACTGCCTAACAGTAGGTGGAGCTAGGAGAGCCCACTGAAGAGAGAGAAGAAGGATTGTAGGAACCAGAGGAATAGAAGACACTAGGAGACACGGCCCACAGAATCAACTAAGCAGGGCTCATAGGGGCTCACAGAGACTGAAGGGACAATCATGAGCCTGCATGGGTCTGAGCTAGGTTCTCTGCATAAACCTTATGGCTGTGTAGCTGGTTATTCCTGAGGACTCCCAACAAGGGCGTGGCTGGTGCCTCTGACTCTACCTATGCTTGGGACCCCTTTCCTTCTTTTGGGCTGCTTCATCCAGCCTTGATAATGATGATGGTTTGTGCCTAATTTTATTGTAACTTGTTAAGCTGTGTTAGGTAGATACCCTGGGAGGCCTGCTCTTTCTTTCTTTCTTTCTTTCTTTCTTTCTTTCTTTCTTTCTTGTGATGGGAAATGGAGGAGTGGTGGATCTGTGAGAGAGGGGGGTGGGGGAGGGACTGGATGGGGGAGACTGCGTGTGGGATGTGTGAGAGATGAGTAAAAGAAAAAAACTATGTATTAACCAAAAAGAGGAGGAGGAAGAAAGCAGCAGCTGGACTATAAGCCAAAGTTCTTGGAGTCATGTGGCACAAAATTTAAGACTATAAAATCCTTAATTTTTAAAGTCTAAGTTTATATTATGAATTTACCTTTTCAGCTGGGTGTGGTAATCCAGACACTCGGGGAGGCAGAAGATTTCTGTGAGTTCAAGGCTAGCCTGGTCTACAAAGCAAGTTCCAGGACAGCCAGAGCTGTTACACAGAGAAACCCTGTCTCCGAGGGTGGGGGGAAAGCAGGAATCTCCTTTTCCTTTATTTTTACTTCACTCACCTAATGAATTTTAATGAATACAGTGTATTTATTTTCTTTATAGGAGATAAAAACAGCTCATAAGTTGGCAAAAAGATGTTATACGAACCCACCACAGTGGGCCAAGTGTCTCTTTAGTCATTGTTATAGTTTGTGGTTCATCTGTCTCCCGGCCTATGTTAGAGTCTCTCACTCTAAGGTCCGAGCACTCCAACAGGCATATGATGTGCTTATAAAGATGAGGAAGACAGACGTGGATCCTCTAGATGAGGTAAGTACAAGACACGGAGATATTGTTGCCTTTTTTGTTGTTTTTGTAGTTGCAGTGCAGTAGGTGAATCCAGGGCCTTGCTCGTGCATGGCGAGTGCTTGGCTAGCCCATGCCAGTACATGTTGTTAAGGGTGTGGGTCTTGCTAGTCATGGTGCCTCATGATAATCCTAGCACTTTTGGAGGCTGAGACAGAGAATTGCCCCAAGTTTCTGGCTAGTACACCGTGGCCTACAGAGCAACAACCTATCTTAAAAATATCTAAACAAGGCCAGGTGTGGTGGCGCATACCTTTAATCCCAGACTTGGGAGGCAGAGGCAGGCAGATCGCTGTGAGTTCCCAGCCAGCCTGGTCTACAAAGTGAGTCTAGGACAGCTGAGGCTACACAGAGAAACCCTGTCTCAAAACCCCCACCCCACCCCCAAAAAAATCAAAACAAAATAAAAAAACAAAAAGGAAGGTAGGAAATGTCAATAGTTAGTTTAGCTCTTAGTCTTCTCGGTGTGGTGGCGAATGCTTTTAATTCCAGTATTTGGGAGACAGAGGCAAGTGGCTCTCTCTGTGTTGTAGGCCAGCCTAATCTACAAAGCAAGTTCCAGAACAGCTAGGGCTGTTACACAGAGAAACCCTGTCTTGAAAAACAGACAAACAAACCAACAAACAAACATTTGGCTCTTCCTCACTTTTCAGCATGCTTAGTCATTTTCATGAAATAGTTAAGGTGAAACCATCATTCTGTCTCATGGTACTAATATATATTTGTTCGTGATATTTATTAAAAGTTACTGCTTTGCCCAGGTATGGTAATGTATATACCTCTAATCCCAGCACTCCTAGCCTGATCTACATAGTAAGTTTCAAAGTCAGCCAAAGCTACATAATCAGACTCTGTTTAAATAAATAAACAAACCCAAAACAACAAGAAGACCACTGCTTTGTATGAGAGTGGTGGTGCGTGCATATCAGCATTTAAGAAGCTGAGGCAGGAGGATCCAGCCTAGGTGACTTTGGAAGATGTTGTAAACTGTCACTGTGGAATGAAGCAAAGACATCCTTACTTAAGCCACAGTGTTTGTTCTTACACAGAATGTATTAGTAATTATATTTTGTCCTTATTGTAACTTTGTTAGAGAACAGAAGTGAAAGATTTGAAAGTGGTTCTTGGTATATTGTTCTAAGTAGAGAAATCATGTAATCTCTTTCAATTATTCATCTGACAATGTAGTTCCTCAGTTTTCAACATTAGCACTGTTGACTTTTGAAACACAAAATTATTGGAGGGTGTGTGTGTGTGTGTGTGTGTGTGTGTGTGTGTGTGTGTGTGTGTGTGTGTGTGTGTGTGTGTGTATCCTGTACATAGTAGGATGTTTAGCAGCATTGCTGGCCCCTATCCACTAGAGGCCAGTATATCCTTCTCTCTCCTTCATAGATTATGATGGTCATCGCCCCTGGAAACTACTATAGACAGTAATAGGACTTTTTCATAAAGTTGACTTAAGGTTACATCAGCTGATAGACAGATGGAGCGAGAGCCCTTCCTTCCTCTCTCCCTCCACCCTCCCTCTCCTTCCTCTGATCAACCTGAAGAAGTATTTATATCATCTACCTGTTCCTTCGGGAAACTGAGGGTACTCTCTTAGCTTTTCTCTCTTTGGAAGTGTGTGTTTGTTTGTTTACTTGTATTTCTAAACAGGGTTTCTCTTTGTAGCCCTGGCTGTCCTGCCTTCCAAGTGCTGTGACTGAAGGCATGTGTCACCAATGCCTAACTTATTTTTTAAGATAGTGTTTCACCATGTAGCCCAGGTTAGCCTGGATCTCATTATGTAAATCAGGCTAGCCTTGAACTCAGAAATCGGCCTGCCTCTGGCCCTACCAGTGTTGGGATTACTGGTGTGAGCCACTATGCCTGGCCTGGAAGTTATTTTTTGGTGTTATACGAGTTACAATGACACTCAAAACAAGATTACAATTTTTTTAATGTCTTTGCTAATACTATTGCATTGTATTTAATTTTCTGCCTTCCTTTCTTTCCTATTTATTTATTTGTCTATTTGTGGGAGGTGCCCCCTAGGGATTGAACCTAGGGTCTTACACAAGTTGCCCAAGGGCTCTGTTACTAGAATACCTTCCTATGCCTCCGTCATTCTTTTTATATTATTTAACAATCCCATCTGTTTAACAGGCATCCTGAAGCTACGGTTCCTTTAGTATAGAGTATAAAGCATACCGATTGGGGTGAAAAATATTTTTACCACATTTTATTTTAGAAATCAATTCTTTTTCACATTATGGGGAACAGTATTTCATATTATGGAAAACAATCATTTTCCTTATATAGACTTATTTTCTCAAACAGATGAGGCATGTACATGAAATAGTTAATACTGTTGATTATTTCTATTAGGCTGATAGAGTTTGTTGTTGTATTTAATTTGTTTTCTTAGACAAGAGTATTCTTTAACCTAGGCGAGCCTGGAAGTCAGTAAGTATGGTCTAGTGGCCTTGATCTCCTGCCTCTGCCTCCCATATGCCCACCATGCTTGGCTGAGTAGTCTTTTTAAATCTCTGAAAGGCTCAAGTAGACTAATACTAATGCCTTGTTCTTCTTGTTAGGTGTGCTACCGCGTAGTAATGCAGCTTTGTGGACTGTACATTCATCCTGTTTTAGCAGTGAGAGTCTTATTTGAAATGAAAACTGCTAGAATAAAACCAAATGCTATTACTTATGGCTATTATAATAAGGTAAGGTGGATTAACATTAGATAAGCAGTATATATATTTTTAATGTATTATTTGTTAAACTTAATTTCCCATCCTCATTGACAGAAATTATATAAATTATGTACAACATGTTTTAAAATGTGTATATATTTTGGAACTTTGTCACGATAATTAACTTATTACATCATTTACTATTTTTTGTGGTGAGATCTATTCTTACAAATTTTAAAATAAATATATTGTTATTAACTATAGTCGCATGTTGAACAGTAGATCTCTTAGATTTATTCCTCCTGTCTAACTGTAACCCAACATCTCTTTACTGCCACAGTGAACTTTGGAGTGCAGTTGCCTCTGTGAAATACTGATTTCATTTCCTGTAGATATGTATCCAGTAGTTCTTAGCTCTTAAGGAACTTTCATATTGTTTTCCACTGAGTTCATTAATTTATACTTTCACCCATGGTTCAAAGTTCTCTTTTCTCCATATATTTGCTAACGTGTGTGTGTGTTTTTTTAACTTAAATTTTTTAATACTTAACTTGCGTTAATTTTAATTTTTTAAAAAATTTATTTGTGTGGGAGTCAGAAGACAGCTTTTGGTTCTTTTCTCCAGCGTAGGGGTCTGGGCTAGAATAAGGCATGTACAGCTCCTGGCCATAAATAACCTTTTTTTTTTTTTCAAACCTTTAGGTCGTTTTGGAGAGCCCGTGGCCCGGCAGTACTCGCAGTGGTATTTTCTTATGGACTAAAGTACGGAATGTCATACATGGTTTGGCCCAATTTAGGCAGCCACTTAAAAAGACTGGGCAAAAATCACAGGTCTTTTCAATATCAGGTAATGTGTGTGATTGGAAAGATATTTTGAACTGTAGGTTATAAACACGAAGTTTTATTTATATGAAGTAGAGAGCTTAATTCTGTTTAGCATTTTTATTTACAGCCAAGGGTAGATTTCCTTTTTTTTTCCCCACAGAAATCTACAAATTGTTGTGTAATTATAAATTGACTGTGGGCCATTCATGTTTAGTTTTAGAAATATTGTACGTGATTATTGAACTACATTGTCGTATCTTTAGCTCCTCGGAATGCTGCAGGTGGAAGCGATGGGGACACAGTGAGCCATGGTAGTGTGGATAGCTCTAACGATGCTAACAGTGGGGAGCACACAGTCTTCGTCAAAGATCTAATCAGCCTCGATTCCATTGATAATCACTCTAGCACAGGTACTAAAATCTATATTTTACTAACCTTTCAGTAACCACCATGTAAATGTTTCTTTAAAAAAATACATTCTTGAATTTCCATAGAGGGAGTACTCTGAGAGTAGTACATACCTTTGAGAGGACTGTGCTTCTACACGTCTCCTTACATCCTGTAGCGTGACGTTGACTTTGGGGTGCAGTGCACAGTGCTCTAGTGTGGTAGATTGTTATATTTGTTCATCTTAAATTTATGAAAGTGTGCAGGGGCAGGTGGATTGCTGTGAGTTCAAGGCTAGCCTGGTCTACAAATCGAGTTCAGGATAGCCGAGGCTACACAGAGAAACCCTATCTTAAAAAAAAAAAAGAAAGAAAAGAACAACAAAAATAAATAAACAAACAAATTTATGAAAGTGTCTGAGATAGTCGTTAGGTTCATACCTAATGAACTTGAACATTAATGACACAATTTATAAATCCCTTTTTCAGTAAGTTGAAAATTTAACTTAGAACATTGAAATTATGAATAACTGAAAAGAGAAGAAAACAAGTCATTTTGAAAAAGGATGTTTTCGTTTAGGACTTGTGATTGTAGAAGCTACTTATATGTACCACAGGCACAACCTCTGTCTTGAAAGAGTGGCTGCATTGAAAAGAGGTGTCCGTGCCACGCATCCTCCTGTGTGTGTTGTCTAGTTGCTCGTTACTCAGGCCTCGTTAAGAACTCAGTCTAGTTCCTGTGCTTCCTCTGATGACTTGTCTCAATGACTGAAGTTTCCTGTTCTCTGCTCTTTGTCGCTCTGCTTTTTACTCTGTGCTGTTTCTTGGTGCTGCATTTGTCCTGGGCTGTCAAGGTGTGGGGCAAACAGACTCTTGTGACCTGAAGCTATGGATACACGTGTGCTTTAATTCTACCCTTGAATGTTAACCACTTCAGGTAATTTCCCATTTATTAGGTTAAAGTTTGCTGACACTCAAGGGTGGGGGAAAGATACTTGGTTGTATTTGATCTATTGTATTTTTCAGTTTCTTGGCTTTTGTTTTTAGATAAGGGTAATCATATATAGACTCTCAAAATTTTTCATGTGACAATTTATGACCAGTTTGCAAGCATTTATTATTTTATTTAGAAGTCAAGTATGTTTTGCTGCAATTAGATTTGTTTGTAGTATCGTTGCATGAAATGGTATCATGGGTTGTTGAAGTGTTCACTACTTTCCAAAAGTCCGCTTAGCTTTTGTGCCTGAAACTGCCTTGCTACAATTACAGGAGTGAACATAAACCACTACGACACGAGCCTGTATGTTGCCATCTTGTTAGTAATTAGCCTTTTAAACCAACTATTTGTAACTTTACAAAAAACTTTTGTTTTTAAGATTTTATTTTTATTTTCTGTGTATTGGTGTTTTGCCTACATGTCATATGTATGTATGCCTGGTGTCTTGAGGAGGCCAGAACAGGGTACCAGACCCCCTGGGACTGGAGGTACACTGAGCTACTGTGTGGGTGCTGGCTCCTCTGCAAGAGCAGGAAGTTCTCCTAACCACTGATCCTACCCCTGCCCACCCACCCCTGCCCACCTACCCCTGAGGCTTCTGTTTTAAAGCTACCTTATTTGTTTCCTCTGTTTATTTTCCTGATACTTTTTTATATTAAAGTTTGTTTCAGTATTTTATTGTGTATTATTTAGACAAAATAATGTTTATTATGTTTTCATATGAATATATAAAGTCATTTAAAATTAGCTTTATTTATTAAAAAAAAGCTAAGTATGTAATTGATATACACTCAGTTTATAAGGAATACCGATAACAAGAGGTACATCCTTATCTTTCTTCCTTATTCCTCAAGTTTTAAATTTTTGTCTTATAAAGGCAAATTAATCTTTTACTAAAAACAGAAACAAAACACAATATTCTAGTAATTGGTGTACAGTAGTTAGGATGTCACTTTTAGGACCTTTTCATAGATTTTCAGCTTCATTGTTTTAACTTTATTTTATGTATATAGGTGTTTTCTGGATGTTTGTCTGTATACCACATGTATGCCTATTGCCCTCAGAGGCCTAAGGAGGGCATCCAATCCCTGAGACTGAATGGTTGTGAGTGGCCATGTCAGTGGGTGCTGTGAATTAAACCTGGGTCCTCTGGAAGAACCGCTAGTGCTCTTTACTGCCAGGTGTCTCTCTCTCCACCCCTCAGCTGAATTTCTAATAACTACACAGGAGACACTCAATTGCCAGTGATCATGTGTCCTTAGGGTTTCTAGTGGAGCCTTATGGCACTTGGAGTCTTGAGCCTGGTGCTGGTTGTGCTCATTTCATTCCAAGTATTTCTTGTGGAACCCTTCTGCTCGATGCCCAGTCCAGAGACACTTAGCTTCTTGGGGACTGCTGGTTTAATAGCTTATTTCTTTCCTAGTCTCTTGTTCAATTCATGGCACCATAGTTCCACAACAGACTTCCTGGGGAAGCCAACCAACAAAACAACTTACTTATTTATTGGCTTGGGCTAGGCAGGCTGTAAGGGATAGGATGGGGATAGGCGTATGAGCAGTGTGCCATGTAGTGTGGGGTATTGGGGATAGGGTAGGGCCATGAAGGATGTGCCATGACACAAGTATGGAGGTCAGAGGACAACTTGTGTGAGTTGGTTCTCTCCTTCCACCATGTGAGTCCCCAGGTTGTCAGGGTTGGCAGCATGAACCATTACCTGCTGAGCCATTTTTGTCAGCTCTGAGGTTAGAGATTCTAAATAGTAGTGATTAAGGAATCGAATACCTCAGTCCCTGCTCCTTAGTCACCTGTAACTTGACATATAGTCCCTCAGTATGTATGCATGCATGCATGTATGTATGGTCTCACTTGTAGCTCTGGTTGGTCCTCAACTCATAAAGATCTCTGTCTCTGCCTCTCAAGTGCTGGGATTAAAGGTGTGCCACCACCACACCACACTCATCAGCAGTTCGTTGTTATAACTTTATGCTGAAAGATTGATCTTTGTTTGTAGAATGTTTTTTTGATTTGTGTTTGTATGTTCCCTTGCAGTTAGCTTGGGTTCAGTGTCTCCATTAGTATACTGTATGTGTGATTGTCAGATTGTTATGTGCCTCTCTGTCCTTCATAAGTCACTTGGTATCAATGCAGTCTGGGCTCTCTGCATGTAAATATCTTACCTCTTCTAGATCATAAGCTGTCATTAGGGGGCCTGGGAAAACTATAAGACCATGTAGTAATATCCTTTTTTTCATCATACTTTTTAAAATTATCATTCATTGATGAAGCTTGCCTAAATTAATCTTTTCTATGATGGTTACAATGTAGTAATTTTACTACTATATTTAAAGATGGCATTCTAGTATATCCAGGAAACTTTTTTCTTATTATCTTTTTCCTTATTATCAGTGTGTGTTTATAGATCTCTGTATTATTCAGTGAATTATAATGTATTAGTCTTTATCCATTCCCAGATTACCTCAGTGTTGGCCCAGTGGGTATCCCTTTAAATTTGGTTATTGTGTCTCTTAGGTGTGCGGATATGGTTCCTTTCTGGGACAACAAACCCCTTTCTCACGTTTGTGTCTTCCCTCCCTGAGCTCAGGGATCAATCTCCCCACTGCCCTTCCCCCAACAATTCCAAGTGTCATTTAATGGAGACTAGATTTTAGAAGTCCAGCTCTGGGTCTTGGTGTACCCACTGCTACACCAAGGTGTTATGGCTCTGCATTTAGACTTTCAACAAGCAGGATGAGAAACAAATTGTACGTGGTGCTGTAGAAATAACCTCCAGTTCCAAATCAGCCCCACAGGATTCTTTTTTTTTTTTTAAACCTTTCTTCAGTCCTTTTTCCTTTTTAATTGGGCGCAGTGGTAAAGTGCTCACCTAACACATACGTGCTCTGAATTTAGTTCCCAAATCACATACAGAAACTGTCCTATATTTTATTCTGTGGTGAAAACCTTGTCTCCTGATTTTTTTTTCAACCCTGTGTAGCCTTGGCTGTCCTGGACTCACTTTGTAGACCAGGCTGCCCTCGAACTCACAGCGATCCGCCTGCCTCTGCCTTCTGAGTGCTGGGATTAATGGCTGGGTGGCGCATGCCTTTAATGGCATTCTGGTATATCCAGGAAACTTTTTCTTATTATCTTTTTCCTTATTATCAGTGTGTGTTTATAGATCTCTGTATTATTCAGTGAATTATAATGTATTAGTCTTTATCCATTCCCAGATTACCTCAGTGTTGGCCCAGTGGGTATCCCTTTAAATTAAACAGAGGCAGGCGGATCTCTGTGAGTTCGAGGGCAGCCTGGTCTACAAAGCAAATCCAGGATGGCCAAGGTTACACAGAACCCCTGTCTTGAAAAAAAAAAAAGAAAGAAAGAAAGAAAGAAAGAAAGAAAGAAAGAAAGAAAGAAAGAAAGAAAGAAAGTTTATACAAGAGATGGGTAAAGAGATACTTGCTGCTAAATAGTATGACCTAAGTTCAATCTTTGGGGCTATGTAGAAGAAAGAACCAGCTTCCAGCAGTTGTCCTCTAATCAATCTCTCTCTCTCTCTCTCTCTCTCTCTCTCTCTCTCTCTCTCTCACACACACACACACACATACACACAAAATGCATGTAGTTTTAAAATGTTCAATTCAAGTTATGTAGATTACCTTTCTCCTGACTCCTTATGGACTTATGTTGTTTCGTGTATAGTATTAGTTGGCTGTATATTTGGATCAGTTTTAGAGCACTCTCAAATTTTGTTGATTTAATTTTTGAATATGTAAAAATGAATTAAAATCAACACAGTAAACCATACTTTAGGAAGTTTCCTCTTTTTTAAAAATCTGTTTTCCTGTACCCTTTGGAGGTAAACTCTCCTTATTGTTTTCTTACAGTAAAAATTTTATTGTTCTTCCTACATTTTTTTTTTTTGCAAAAGTATCAGGTATGTGTTTCATTTCTTACCTAAAATAAAAAATAAAAAATTAAGTCAATATGCTATAAACCCTCTTCATCAGAGATTCAAAATGCTTTGCCCAAATTGCCTTTAATTTGTAGGTGAGGAAATGAAGATTTGGTGTTTTCGAATGTAGAAGAGTTTTCTGTCTGTTCTGCTCTCCTCATCTTTGCTTATCATTGTTTTTGAAATGTGTCTTGTGAGAGTTATTATTTTTCTGTTTAGTTTGAGTTTATAGATCTGTGGCATTTTCTGTTTGTAGCTGTGTCTTAGAAAAGTATTTACGAGCATGCATCTTTTAAACAGGTGGCCAGTCTGACCAAGGCTATGGGTCCAAGGATGAGCTAGTCAAGGAGGATGCAGAGGTCCATGCACCTGTAGAGCACATGCCACAGGAACTGACCACCACAGAGCTGCACATTGAAGGCAAGTGCCAGAGTGCCTGAGCTTTGTGTGGAAGTGTGCTCGGGTTGCTTTATCTTATGTGGTGATTTCATCGGTAATTCTTGTCAATGTACGGCCTGTTTCACAGGTAGACTTTGATAAGTCCCTGAGGTTTAGATTTTAACAGACTTTAGAAAATTTGTAGATCATTCTTTATTTTGTAAAGAAGTACCATCCATTGGCAAAGTTACATAGATTTTTTTTTTTTTTTTTTAAACAAAACTAAGACTAAACTTTGTCCTGTTTTGGTCTTAACCTCCTGTTCGTCCTGCCTCTGTCTTCATAGTGCAGGGACAACAGGCATATGCCAGTCATCATGCCCAGCAATAAGACCAAACATTTGAGCTGTCACATTGATGCTTGCTGTTCTTCTGCCCTCCCAACTCTGAACCTGAGAATTATTCACAGGGTCTTAGAAGGCAAACATTGTGCATCCTCAGGCCTTGAGAGTCCTTTGATTTTAAAAGGCTTTTTTATTAGAATGTCTTTGGGTGTCTCTAAGTATGGCTTGCATTGGTGGGTGAAAAATAATTATATATGGTTTTCCTCTTTTTTACGGGTCTCATTGAGGTAGAGAGCATCTGTTATGATCCTTTTATGGATCTGTGAGGAGGATTTTGGTTTATGGCAATAGGCTTTTCTTGTTCTTTTATACAAATGTGTGTCTTCTTTGATCAAAATATTTATGCTCCAGAGTTACAGATAAGCTACTTGACAATGGAAGAAATAGAAGTCAAGGCCGAGGGCTTAATTGATTCACTGAGAAACTTTCAAGCCCAGATTATTGAATGCTGGAGTAAAGCACTGTGTTAGTTGGTACTCTTTGTATTTATGGGATAAAGTAAGCCAGATACAGTAAGTCAGTGAATTTAGTCATGTACTCATCCTTACTTGCAGAAAGACTACATCCATATGTAAAAATAATCTCTGGTTTCTGATCATTATTGTTAAAAGCAGGAGTGATAACATCCAACTGTTTTTTTCAGAGGTGTGTGATACGTCTGTCATTGGCTCAAAACACTTGCACCCTAGTCCAGAACCACAGAGTCCTACAGAGCCTCCTGCGTGGGGCAGCAGTATTGTGAAAGTTCCCTCTGGGCTATTTGACACCAGCAACAGGACAAATAGTACTGGTAAGTAGAAAGTGACCTCTGCCTCCTTTGGGGACAGTCTGACTGTGTCGTGCTGACCCTGGCCTTGGCGTGCTCTCCACCACACTCAGCTAGAGTGTCTTCAATGATGCTTGTTCTGTTGGCTTATACAATAGGCATGCTAGCATGGCTTGAATTCTGTGATGAGCTGAAGTAAAGTAAAACTTTGTGATTTTAAGCAACAGTTGAGAGCCTTGAGTGATGGCATACACACAAAAGAATAATATGGAGTAATTAAAAGCAGATGTGAGGAGATATGTAAGTTATATGAAAATATACCATTTTATGTAAGGGAATTGGGTGTTGGCAGTCACCTGTTAAACTTTTTGAATAATGGATGTGAGGTATGTTTATTAACTAGCTGTGCTTTTCTTGCTGTAGTACCTAAGTAGTTTGGCCATTCTGTTTTATTATGGATAGTGGGAGTACTAGAGGGTCTCCTGTGCTTGTCAAGAACAGAGGCAGTGATTTGATCAGATCTCCAGCACTGGGGAGGGAGAGGCAGGGAGATCTCTGAATTTAAGGCCATCCTGGTCTACATAGCAAGTTCCAGAACAGCCAGGACTGTATAGAGAAACCCTGTCTTGAATGAGTGCATGGGATTGAGGTAGAACCTTGACACGAGTGAATGAATGAATGAGTGAACATACATACATGTTGGCTCTGTTTCTTAACAATTAAACTTTATTATACAACCCAACTAGCTTATACAAGAAGGAAAAAAGGTTAAAGGGACAAAAGAGTGAACCTTCCGGTATCCGTTCCGCGGGATGAGTCCTTAGGTGTCTCTCTGGCCCGCGTGATAGTCCAGCCGGTTCGCTTTCTCCACACGCTCTCTAAACCCCTGGCTGAATCTGTTTTTTTTCTCTTCCCCACCTGCCTGAGTCACATGGGAAGGGCGGTCTCCTTCTCCCGTTGAGGGTCCATTAGGAAAACAATAGCCCAGGTGGGGTTCCCAGGCATACATACATACGTACATACATACATACATACATATATACGTACATACATGGGATAGAGGCAAAATCTTGATATAGAGCCAGGCTGGCCTTGATCTTGCAATGATCCTTTAGCTTTCCTCCATTGCCATTACAGACATGCAGCACCAGCTACCATGCCTGACGTGATATAATGTATCTTGATCTTAGAGGATTTATTTCATAAAGGAAAGACAAGGTGGCAATGGGGCTCTGGGTACTGTATCAGTCGGTTTTATTTTAAAGTTGAAAATAAACTGTGAAAATAAACTATAGAACTACAGTGAGAGCCTAAATAATCACAGAGACCTGTTTCTCATATTTTTATTATTGTTGTTAGTATTTTTTTTTCGAGACAGGGTTTCTCTGTGTAGCCTTGGCTGTCCTGGACTTGCTTTGTAGACCAGGCTGGCCTGGAACTCACAGTGATCCACTTGCCTCTGCCTCCTGAGTGCTGGGATTAAAGGCATGCGCCACCACGCCCAGCTTGTTTCTCATATTATTAAGAAACGTATCAAAGCAGGCATAACTTTAGAGTATAAATAGGTTACTTTAATTCCCCCAAAAATCCTTTTAAAAAGTCTCTCAGTGCTTTTAGCTAACTAATTGACATGCTTTTTTTGAATTTCTCAAAGAACAAATTTAGTATAAGTTATTTTAAAAAGAAACAGTTCACAAACATATAAAAACATAGTCAATAGTTAATTAGATCAGTTTGAAAGATTAAAACAAGTCTGAAAGATTAAAAGCATATTGTATCAAAGGCAGCTTTTCCCCAAAGCTTCTAGATCATCATAACAAAAACAAACAAACCTAAAGCTGACATTCTGATGCATACCTTTAATCTCAGCACTTGGGAAGTAGAGGCAGGCAGATCTCTGCTTTCTAGGCTAGCCTGGTCTGAATAGTATGTTCCAGGACGGACAGAGCCTACATGGTAAGACTACCTTGAAACATCATCCCACCACTCCACCCCACAAAAAAGAACAGCAACTGGTTGTGGTGGTGCACATTTTTAACACCAGCACCTAGGAGGTAGAATCAGGTGGATCTCTTGTGAGTTCAAGGACAGCCAGGATTTTACAATGAGACCCTGCCCCTGTCCCCCCAAAAAAGTTACAGGTAAAGGTGCTTGCTGCCATGACTACAACTCTGGTTCAATTTTCTGGATCCATGTGGTGGAAGGAGAGAGCCAGCTCCTGCAGGCTGTTTTCTGATCCCACAGGTACACTGTGCATGGCACACTTAAATGCACACGCAAACTCCCATGCACCCAATCAAATAAATATAGCAATAAAATAAGCTTAAAGAAAACAACGAAGTTGCCATGTGGTGGTGGTGCACGCCTGTAATCCCAACACTCAGAGAGGCAGAGGCAGGTGGATCGTTGTGAGTTCGAGGCCAGCCTGGTCTACAAAGCAAGTCCAGGACAGCCAAGGCTACACAGAGAAACCCTGTCTTGAAAAACAAAAACAAAAACAAAAACAAAACAAGAAAGCAACACAGTCAAATGTGAGTGGGCAGTACTCTACTTGAATAACTAGAGAGAAATACTGTGCTGCAGCGTAGCAGCTTACAGATAACGGCAGGAATGGCTGAAGACTGGAGGCCACAGGATGGGTTTGAATGAGGGCCTCTTAGGTCGCAGTCTGCTAACTTCTCCTTGTGTCCTCCGTGTTGTAAGAACCTGGGTGTGGTAGAGCGTGTTTGTAATCCCAGAACTTGGCAGACAGGTAGGAGGATGAGAGCTCAAAGACAGGTCTCTGGTTTCCCCTTCATTAACACCTTAATCTATCCATAAGCGCACTATCTTTACGGCCTAATTATATCCTATATTAAGATTTCAGCATGTATTTTGTTAATTAGGGGAGGATACAACCATTCGAGTAGACTTAAAAGTTTTTATTTTTCCAGGTTTTTTGGAAGGGAATATGGGAGGCCGGAGATGGTTGTACTATGTAGTTTAGGCTTGCCTGGAACTCCTTATGTAGCTCATACTGGTCTTGAACTCATGATTCTCCAGCTTTGCTTCCCCAGTGTTAAAATTTTAAATTTATTTCATTCATTATTATTAGTGGGCTGAATGTGCTATAGTGCATGTGTAGAGATTAGAAGACAGCTTTGTGGGGTCGGTTCCCTATTCACCTTTGTTTAGGGTTCGAGGATCCCACTCAGGTTGGCATCTTGTATGGCCAGTGCGTCTACCTGCTAAGCTGTCTCAAACAGCCCTCTAGTTTTTGGAGAGAGGGCCTTGAACTTGGTATTTTGTCAGAGGATATACACTGGGACCCCAATGCGCCTGCCTCAGCCACCCATGCACTGGGATTTCAGATCTGTAACCACCATGTTAGACCTGAATGTTAACTTAAACAACACAGAGCTGCAGTTAAGAACACTGGCTCTAGTTCTGGGGCGTCCTCTCCTGACCTCCTGAGGTACCAGCACACAGGGCGCACATAAACACCTATACACATAGAATAAGTTTAAAGTGTGTGCATTTCTATTCCCATATTCAAGAAACATAGGAATAGAAAAAATTGTATGATAGCAAAGAGTAGCTAAGAGCATTTGCTGTTCTTTCAGAGAACCTGGAGTCAGTTCCCAGCACCCATATGGTAGCTCACAACTACTGATAACTCCACAACCATCCAGAGCTCCAGTTCTAGGAGCTCTGACACCCTCTTTTGGCCTCCATGCTACTACATGCGTGTTTTGCAGTTAAATACACACAGGCAGAACACTCATTCATACACATAAAATGAACCTAGCAAAAATTTTAATTAAAAGAAAAAATGACCAGCCAGGCTGTGGTGGTGCATGACTTTGATTTCAGGCAGGCAGATCTCTGTGAGTCCTAGGCCAGCCTGGTCTATAGAGTGAGTTCCAAGACTGCCAGAGCCACACAGTGAAACCCCATCTCAAGAAACAAAAAGTCAAAAAGTAATTAATAATAATAATAATAATAATAATAATAATAATAATAATAATAATA
>OU015743.1:147487830-147534020 GCA_907169655.1 Acomys percivali
GAGAGAGAGAGAGAGAGAGAGAGAGAGAGAGAGAGAGAGAGAGAGAGATGAATACTGAGATAGCTCAGCCTTCTGGCACTCGCCTCCAAGCCTAGCCACACATGGCGGGAGGAGAGCACCACCTTCTGAAAGATGTCCTCTAACCTCTGTATGTATGCTGTGTCACATACATGCATGTATGGACACATATACACACAAATAAAAATTTTTATAAAGCTTGGTTTAGTGATTACATCTCAGTAAGACTGTTATTTTAAAATATGGAGGGGCAAGAGTGATGGCTCAGTGGCTAAGAGTGCTTGGTGCTCATTCCGAAGGCTAGAGTTCAGGTCCTAGCACCTGCATCAAGTGGTTGTCAGGCAGCTCACAACCACCTGTAACTCCAGCTCCAGGCGATCAGACACCCTCTTCTGAGTGCAAGGGCAGCTGTACACAAACATACATACATGCACATGTTCACATATATGCACATGAATCATAACATTTTTAAATTTGAGGATTTAGGAGTATAGGTAGAGCACTTTTCTAACACAAGAAACATTGAGTTAAATCCCTAGCACAGAAATTCCTTAGCTGTGTATGGTAGTGTTTGCCTGTAATTCAAACACTCAGCTGAGGCAGGAGGATAGATCACAAATTCAAGGTCAGCCCAGACAACATTGCCTGGTCAATTTGGACTACACAGCTAGACCATATCCCAAAATAAATGAGCAAATGGGTTGAAGAAGGAATTGCTATACGTTTGTACTGTTCTCTAATGTCACTGTTGGCATACCGATCGAGTCTGAGATCGACTTGTAAAAAGGAGCCAGTGGTCTTAAAGAACTGTGCTGTTACTTTGGTTGAAAATGAGGAGTTTAGTTTGCAGCTATGCTTTTGTTGTTGTTTTGTTTTGTTTCTTTGAGACAGTATTTCTTGTGTAATAGCCCTTGCTATCCTGGAACTCTCTTTGTAGACCAGGCTGGCCTCGAACTCTCACAGAGATCCACCTGCCGCTGCCTCCCAAGTGCTGGGATTACAGGTGTGCAGCACCATGCCTGGCTGCAGCTGTGCTATTTGAAAAATTCATCATTTTATAACGATTACTAGATATGAGGGTAGGGCAGGCCAGCACTTACTGGATAACAGTCCCATCTGATGCTAATGTAGGTAAAGTATGTAATCCTGAAATTATCTGCATCAAAGTATCCTTCCAGGCTAAGCATACATAGGATTCAACTCCACTCCTTCATACTCTAACCTATGAAATCTGTAAATCTCTCCAATGTTTAATGTAAAAAGTACAGTGGCATAAACAGATAAAAGAGTTTTTTCTCATGCTTGTGTTTTAGAAATTATATAGTATATGTTAAATGCATATGATTATTCTTTTCCATTTGTTTGTTCACTCGTTTGTTTGTTTGTTTTTGCTTTTTATTTTTTGAGACAGGGTTCCTCTGTGTAGCCTTGGTTGTCCTGGAACTTGCTTTGTAAATCAGGCTAGCCTTGAACTCAGATCTGCCTGCTGGCTTTAAAGTCATATGTCACCACCACCCAGCCTATGATTTTTATTTTCTAACAAGAATTTAACTATGAATTGAATAGTTTCTAAGAAATTCCTTTCTCATCAGAGTTCTGGTTCCTTTTGGTATATTCACTTTTATAATCAGTAAAGGTTGCTTCTTGGTTCCACTATGATCTCTGGGATAGAGTATAGCACAGCCAGCCTCAGGGAGGAAACTGTAACTGGGAGAAAAGGGAAGAGGTTATCCTACTTAAAGAGAGCAGGGAGTGTGTTTTAGTAAACGTACTATCCCATGATTTTACTGGCAAGTGGGAGGTGATATTGAATAGGTAATTAGAGGTGACACAGCCTTGTTACTGGTTGGGAAACTTGCTCTTCATGTGTTGTTCCTTAGATTCGGAGAAGAAACTGTCACTTCTGTCAGAGGAGCAGCAGGCAGCCAGCGCTTTAGTTGAGACCATCAAGCAGAGTATTCAGCAGAATGACGTTCTGAAGCCCATCAGCCTGCTTTCCCAGCACACCAAGCCAGACGGGAAAAGACAAAGGTGACCATCTCAGTGTGCCTTACTTGATGCCACTTGTGATATTTTATGGTGTATGGGTGGTTTTGTTTTTGTTTTGTGTTTTACTTTCTACTGATTCTTTGTGAATTTTACATCATACATCTCAATCTTACTCTTCTCCCCATCCCTTGTACCCACCCTTTGCCCTTGCAACCTCCCTGCCAAAGAAAAAACCAACCTCAGTGTAGAAGCTGCGATGTGTCACAGTGTGTCCCACAGTACACCCCTTTGTTCACACTGCTTTACTTGCAAATGATCATTGCATTGAGTCATTGGTCTGGCTCGAGGCCTCTGGCTTCTGCTGCACTGTCAGTGCTGGATCCTCACTGGGACTCCTCTCAGCTATCCTGCGGCCTCGGCTCTGTAGGACAGGCCCTTCCCACACTCCAGCAGTTCATAGATGGGGTAGATGTTGGCGTGGGCCAACTCAGGGCCTAGGCTGTAGCTCAGCCGATCAGCCAGCCAGCTCTCCTGCACCCACACTATTAGTGCAAGCTCTCCAGCACTACCCTGCCTAGTAGCTCACCCACTGCCACAGCCAGCAAGGGGCAGAGCCAGGCCTCTGGCTCTCATGCCCTCAGGGCCAACTAACTCAAGCCTAACCGGCAGGGCCAGTTCTCTCTGATGCCCAGGCAGGAAGGTGCAGGGCCTGCTCTCCCAAAGGCTGTAGCTGCTGAGCCGCAGGTCCAGTTCGCCCACCTGTCGTTGGTGGCAAGAGGCAGAGGAGGAACATGTCTCTCTCTCACACCCATGCCACACATGGCATACAAGTAGCAGGGCCAGCACTCTTGTACTCATGCCCTTAGTGCAGGCTCACCTGCAACCTCCACAACCAAGGCCAGCTCTGTTGTGATTTTTGGGCAAGTTGTGGGGCTCCCCTGAGTAGTGCAGCTGGCGATGGATAGGGGTAGCTCTGCACAGCCCTCAGACATCAATATTGCCCCAGGTGGCAGCCCGGACCAGGGATGTCTGCCTGGCCTTTGGTAGTAACAGCCCCCCCTCAACCTAACCACTACAGGTCCCCTGCTGCAGGGCCACAGACCCAGACATGGCCTTAGGTGGCATCACCAGCTACTCCCATCAGGCTGTTCCTCACTGCCCTCGGGTCTCAAGCTCTGCCCACTTCACTGTGCACACATCCTTCTGCTTCTCGCTCTTCTAGTTCTCACCACTGACCTGTCCCTCTTAGTGGCCCCGCGGCCTCTGGGTGTCTGGGTCATCCCAGGAGGGCAGTTGCCCTGCCTTTGCTGGGCGGCACTGGGAAGGCTGTGTCTCAGGCTACCTTTGCCTGCCCCGCCACATGAGCATGCATGTTATTTTTAATGTCTCCGATTTTAAAAGAAATGCATGTTATTCAAATATATGCATTCATATCTGATCACAAATGTACAATGAGTCAGAGAGTATAGGTTAAATCTTAGCAAGGTAAGTTATTGATAATGAAGGTTTATGAGACCTTGGAAGGTTTATGAAACATTGGAAATGTTTCTCCTCTTCACTGGAGCTCTGTGAATTTCTAAACTTGGATATACTAAGGAGGACTTATGCCATCTTGTGGTCACCACACAGTTTTTTCTTAGTAGATAAAAAGATTATGAAATTAGAAGTAGAATTGGCTTAGGAAAGATATATAAGTAGTGAAAAATCAGATATTAGTCTCTCCTCCTGAGCCTTTTGTCAGGATCTCTACACACTCCCATCTTGACTAAGTGAATTTTGCTTTGGAAGCTTTGAAAAGCGAGTACAATTACATCAAGCATTAGGAATTCCCAGGATCATCCTATCGTTTCTCTTTCTTTCTCTTCCTTTCTTTCTTTCTTCCTTCTTTTTGTTTGTTTTTTGTTTATTTTGGTTTTGTTGTTGTTGTTTTGTTGGTTTTTTGCTTGTTTGTTTTTTGTTTTGGAGACAAGGTTTCCCTTGGCTGGCCTGGAAGCAAGGTTGGCCTTGAACTCACAGAGATCTGTCTCTGCCTCGAGTACTGAGATCAAAGGTGTGTGCCACCGTACACCAGTTCCCAGAGTCCTCTTAGGGCCTTCCTACTCATGGCCACTTGGAAGGTGACCTGAGACATGACAGGGCAAGAACTCACTGACAGCTAATGACACACTTAGCACCTCACTGCTGAAGCCTCGAGCCTCAGGAGCTGCCTACTTCATGCAACAGTAGTTGGAGTGCAGAGAAGGATTTGCATGTCATTTTACTGTTTCTTCTTCGAGGCATAATTAGAATTTACATTACTTCCTAAATTATTTATTTTTGGATACAATCTGGCCTTGAACTCCTTATTGTCCTGCCCCTATCACCAAAGTGCTGGGATTATAGGTATGTGCCAGCAGCACAGTAAATTCATTTTGCAAGACAACCTTATATTTTATTTTATGTGCATTAGTGTTTCACCTGCATGTATATCATGTGAGGTTATCAGATCTAAGAGTTAAGAGTTATGAACTAAGCCAGCCATGGTGGCTCACACCTTTAATCCCAGCACTCAGGAGGCAGAGGCAGGCAGATCACTGTGAGTTCAAGGCCAGCCTGGTCTACAAAGCGAGTACAGGACAGCCATGGCTAACACAGAGAGATCCTGTCTCAGAAAACCAAAAAAAAAAAAAAAAAAAAAGCCCAACTGCCATGTGGGGTCTGGGAACTGAATCCAGGTCCTCTGGAAAAGCAATCAATGCTCTTAACCTCTGAGCCATCTCTCCAGCCCTCTTATCTATTTTTTTGTTTTGTTTTTTAATATTTGTCATGCTAGATAAAGGCTAGACTTTGGCCCTTATGCATGCTGAATATAAACAGTACCACTGTGCCATATAACTGTAGAGCAATGGTACTGGTGTTCAAACCAGGGAAGGCCTTGTACGTACGTGTTCAGCCAGGACTGTGCAATTGAGCTACATCTCCCAACCCCTATTAACTTTTTTGTTTTTTTGTTTTATGAGACAGGGTTTCTCTGGTTAGCCTTGGCTGTCCTAGATTCACTTGGTAGACCAGACTGGCCTCGAATTCAAAACTGTCTGCCTGCCTCTGCCTCCTCAGTGCTTGGATGAAAGAGTGTGTGCCACCACGCCTGGCTTAACTTTTTAAAATAAAGTTTAAATTTTGGATTAGAGGCTCATAAGATATTTTTTACATAGTTTAGTGTATCCTTCAACCAGCTTCCTCAAAGATACCTCACATGCCCGAGGTGTTTCATTAAAGCAGGAATTAATTGCATGGCTATTAGCCACGTATAGAACTGAATGTTTTCACTGTGCACTGCCAGGTGTACTGGTTCATATACGTAATCTCAGCACTTAGGCCAAGACAGGAAGATGGCCAAGAGTTTGCGGCCAGTCTAAACTACACAGTGAGCTCCATCTACCCTGGCTAGAGCAAGCCGCTGTCACAAAGAAGCCCCAAGCCAAAACCTCTGCCTGTGTATGTTTTGTCTGCTTTTTACATATTTTGTTTGTTTGTTTTGCTGGCTACTTCAGAATATTTCTCTCTTTTTTTAATAGGAGTTTATACAGAGAAATCCTTTTCTTATCATTAGTGTCTCTTGGAAGAGAAAACATTGATATTGGTAAGTTGATTAATGAGGAACTATTGAGTTTTTAGTTTTATTTTCTAAGTTGAAGGATTTTGTTGTTGTTGTTTTTAAATGAAGCTGGTGGAACTGTTATACCACATGACTAGCATAAAAGGATGTGGATCCATTCACCAGTACTAAAAACGAAAGAAAATGTAGCTGGTGTGAGTAAATAGTTGCCTTTCAAAAGGTAGCAGTGTGATGAGCTAAGCTTCCTACTTCTGCCATCATACCATGCCTTCTGTACCATTGTGAAACTGTAAACTAAAATAAAGCCTTTCTTAAAAAAAAAAAAAAAAGAAAGAAAGAAAGAAAAGAAAAAGAAAAAAGGCTGGGCTTGGTGCATACCTGTATTCTCGGCACCTGGGGCCTAAGATTGGAGGACTACAAGTTGGAGGGCACTGTGAGTTATAAGACTGTCTTAAAACAAAACAGCAATGGGGCTGGAGAGATGGCTCAGAGGTTAAGAGCACTGTCTGTTCTTCCAGAGGTCCTGAGTTCAATTCCTAGCAACCACATGGTGGCTCACAACCATCTATAATGTGATCTAATGCCCTCTTCTGGCATACAGGTGAACATGGAGGCAGAGCACTGTATACATAATAAATAAATTTAAAAACAAAAACAGCAGGTGAGGGGACTCACTGAGTAAAGGCCTTACCTGCCACCAGGCCTGATAATCTGGGTTTTCTCCCAAGAATCCACATAATGGAAGGAGAGAACTGAGTCCATCAAATTGCCCTCTGACTTCCACACGTATTCTGTGGCATGTAGTCTCCACTCTACCCCAAAAATGTGAATTTAAAAACATACTAAATAATTACTAGGTAGTACAATTTTTGTTCCATGACTCAGTATAAGATTTCAAATACATAGCTTTTGTTACACTAACATTACAACTGCGTTTTTGAAAATTTCTTTCAGAGGCTTTTGACAATGAATATGGACTCGCATACAGAAGTCTGTCTTCAGAGATTCTTGAAAAGTTACAGAAAATCGATGCCCCACCAAGTGTCAGTATGGAGTGGTGCAGAAAGTGTTTTGGAGCGCCTCTCATTTAAATAAGATTTATTCAAATGTTGGTAGAGTACCAGGGGACTAGATCCTGTCTGGAAACTTTCTGGTTTTCCCAGATGGTTACTTGGTGAAAGCTGAAATGAAGTAATTCTTGGGGATAAAATACAAATGAACTGTAATTCATACTGAATCATCTCATAATATAAAATACCACTCAATTCCCTGAGGTTTACTGATGTTGAAGATTTTCAATTCTCTGCCTCTGCTGAAAACAGAAACTACTTTTGTATTTCACAGTATGTGTGAAAGAAATAATGAAATTGTTATCTTCCCAGATAATTTGCTTCTATTGATGCTGTCTGGCTGGGAATGGCAAATTAAATTTGCCTAACCCCAAAACAAAAGAAATATTACAATTGTAAGGGTAACTGTGTATGATTGTATGTGTGGGGCTATGTAGTAGGTATATGTATGTGTCTTATTTATTAAAACACTGAGACTGCATGTTGCAATAGTTTTCTGAAGGCCTCATTGCTCAGTAAATGACCACTAGTCAGCAGTCCAAACACATCTAAGTCTTTAACTGCCTTCCCTGTGGCTTAAAATTTTATATCTTCACCTCTAAATTATGTAGTATGTTGCTTAGTAGGTTGTCTTGGATAGCCAGGTGTTCCTTCCCTTTTGCTTAGTAGGTTGTATCTTGGATATCCAGGTGTCCCTGTCCAAGTCAATCTGCAGTGCTTTCATTGGAGCCCAACAGATGAAATGAAACTTTGTAACCTAACAAATTTTTCCAGAATATTCTTAAAATTTAATGGATATAGTCTCTTGACCCTGAAATCTTTACTAAGGCAGGCCACTTGTTGGTACTAATCACTTTTTATAATCCTGGTTTCATGGGAAGCAGAGACAGGAGCATCTCAAGTTCAAGGACAGCCTGAACAATTTCTGGTGAGCCTGTCTCAAAAAGTTGAAAGGTCTGGGAATATAGCTCAGTGGGAGAGCACTTGCCTAGCACACACGAGGCCCTAGGTTCTGTTCCTCGTACCACAAAAATAAATAAAACCTGTGGGATGGAGAATTTGCACTGCACATAAAAGTTTTATTCTTGTACAATATTTTGATTTATATGCTTGTGAATAAGTGTGTATTTGTAAATATTGGGTTGGGCTTTTTTTTTTTTTTTAGGTTGAATCAATTAAGTCTTAAAACCTTAAAGCTTATTAAGCTTATTGCCAGTAGGTTTAAGAAAATCATGACCTCACATGCGCCACCTTGACCTAAATTGTGTGTTTTTAAGAACAGCAGTTTGCCTTAGCTCTCTGTGTGGTTTAGAACAGTGGTTATGTGTGCACCTATAGTAATGGTGCAGATGACTAAACCAGCTGACACATACTTACCTCAGTATGGTACACATTAATAACATGAATCACTTCCACGTGGTGGGAACTTTTTAAAATTATGTACCAGCATTTCAACATTAAGTTAGTTTGACTTTCCCGAATACTAGTCTGAATTTGTGTTAAGTGAAAAGTTTTATCAGAAATTTTGTAAAGCCTTTATTACATTAAAATTGGATCCTTTATGGTTTCAAATACGTATTTTTACAGCTTATACCTTAGCATTTATTGGCCCAACAAATTTTGAATATATCTTACATATATAAAATTAAAGTTGAATAAAAAGGAAAATCTCAAATTTGGTGTTGTCTGTTGCATTTCTAAAGCTGCTGCAATCTTTAGGACTTTTTTTGAGGGGGGTGAGATAGTTTCATGCTTAAATAAAGTTATACCTTTTGATTTTTTCAGAAACTTCAGTCTTTACTACCATTTCTCTTCATAGAAACCAGTATCTTATGTTGTTTTTCAAGGCAGTTCTGTGTATCTCTGCTGTCCTGGAACTTGCTCTGTGGATCAGGCTGATCTAGACTTATTTATACACTGTGAGCCATCTCTCCACTCCCTTTGTTCAATTTTTTTGTTTGTTTTTGTTTTTTTTTCCGAGACAGGGTTTCTCTGTGTAGCCTTGGCTGTCCTGGACTCGCTTTATAGACCAGGCTGGCCTTAAACTCAGATTATCTGCCTGCCTTTGGGATTAAAGCATGTGCCAGTACACCCTGCTTTCTCCAGCACCCTTGCTGAGAGGTACCAATCATATTTATAGGGCAGTCTAGGCTTAGTGGTTTACAACTACAAACCTAGGATTTGAGAGTTAAGGATCTTGAGTTTGATGCCAGCCTGAGCTATAGGACACTTAAAAAGTCCTGGTGTCTTTTAAAAATATTATTTATTCAACATTCTACCTGCATGCCAGAAGAGGAACCAGATCTTATTATAGATGGCTGAGCCACTATGTGGTTGCTGGGAACTGAACTCAGGACCTTTGGAAGAGCAGATGGTGCTTAACCTCTGAGCTACCTTCCCAGCCCCACTGGCATACAGTCTGTTGTCATGTACCTAGTTTAAGGTCCTACTATGGATCAAGTCTGAAATCTCCTGATCATGAACAAGAGGCAAACCATGAGGTTGTTACTGCATCCTTACAATTAGAAAGCAGGGTGTTCGCTGGGAGGCAGAAGCAGGATCACTCTGAGTTCAAGGCCAGCCTGGTCTAGAGTGAGTCCAGGACAGCCAAGGCTATAAAAAATAAACAAAAGGCGGCAGGGTATTCTGTACAATTTCATCGAGATGATCTTTGGGTCACCACATAAGAACTTATCTCAAGAAGTATCCCTTTTTGCTTTCCATTCAGCAGCAGAGTTTGAAGCTTTATGACTTGGCTGTAGAATCTGGGTCCTGAATTGTCCCCACAATTCAGGTGACCACAGTATTTGTACTACTTTTGGGCTTTACTTTCAACTTTCCTAGGCACAGAGCTCGAATGGCTTACTCTGAATTTAAGATACCATACCTTAAAATTCTGCTTCTCACCAGGTGTGGTGGTACACACCTTTAATCCTAGCAGGGGGACTGCTTAGTTAAAGGCCCTGCTCCTTCCAGTCATGGTGAGAGGCGGAGACGAGCTTAGTCTACATAGTATACTGCCTGGACAATCAGGCTGCCTTAGAAAAATCCTTAAAAGTCAAAGTTGGCCATGTTAGCCCCTCTAATCCCAGCACTAAGGCTGAAAAGCAGAACTTTTGACTTCGGGCCAGCCCCAGACTAAAGACTTCAAAAACCACAGGACCACTGTCCTCTAAAGATGACGCCTGGACAAGAGCTAATGTGACTAGCTCCAGCCTGAGCCGGTCAAGATGTAAAGTTGTAAACCAAGTGCTACAGAGATGATTTAGTTCCGGTGCGCACAGGCAGAATGTGCTTGAATATGATGAGCATTAAGTTGTACTTAATACTGTTTTCAGCAGCCTCAACTCAATCTTGGCACATGACTTAAGACAGAATAGCTGAATTACCAATGGCAGTGAGCCAACTTATGTTTAGCAAAAGGGTAGTGTTTTGTAGCATAGGTCTTACGATTCAAACCGGTTACCTAGCCTCAAATCCTAACACCCCTTTGTTAAAGATAAAGTCCTTTAAACTTCTTGTATTGTCCTCTATACACTTCTAAAAAATCCAGTTTTATGATTTCTAAATGGGGTAGGGACTAAAAGCATCTAATTTTGCTTATATTCTAGCAGTCCAGAATATGTATTCCAATTTCTATGACTGACTTCTTTCCCTCCATTTATCTAGTTATACCATGAATAAAAAGCCAATAAAGGAGACTCAAGGCATGATCATTTATTTGTTACTCTTAAAGACTTATTTTTGACTGGACTCAGACTTAGAAGTAGAAGCTCTCAGCGAGGACAGCCTACGTCTCTTGGCAATCTGTTCCTGGCGTTTTTCTTTGGCTTCCTAAAGAAAAAAAAAAACAGTTAAGGCTTTATCTGGGTTAAAAATGCAAATGCAATGGCATTCTTGCATTCTTGTTAAACCATCTTACTTTCATTCTCTTAGCCAAAAGTTTAGCGTATTCTGCAGCCTCCTCCTTGTTTTTCTTAGTACGCTGTTTCTTCAGAGCTATGCGTCGGCGTTTGTGTTGCAGGACACGGGGAGTGACAAGACGCTGAATCTTGGGTGCTTTGGTCCTGGGCTTCTTACCTAAAATTCCAGATAAGTGATCATGTCTCACTATCCTTGTTAGATGGATAGACCCAAGAGTATGACACAATTCTAACAGTCCCAACGCCAGTAATGCGCTCAAAATACTTTTACATGTGTTACTCTGGCTTGTGGTCTGCGTTATAATCTCATATACTTTCAATCTCCCATTTATGCTTGACTATTTGCAGACAGACTCTGACTACTTAGTATTATAAGTCTAGGGTTAAGTTACTATGAATTATTCAATTTAGCTTTTTGTTTGTCCTGGACTCTTTGTAGACCAGGCTGGCCTCAAACTCAGAGATCCACCTGCTTCTGCCTCCTGAGTGCTGGGATTTCAGGCATGTACCACCAAGCCTGACTCATTTTTAAACCTTTTACAAACTAAGTTACACACTTTCTCTAGTACAAGACTTCTAATACACTGTATCAACAGTCCTGAGTTCTTTGTATTTAATGTAAATGCTACACTTTCTACAGAAACACTAACATCCTGTCACTGATGCTGTAGATCTTCACTAACTAGCATGCTGCCTAACAAATATTTACATCCCCAAATCCCAAACAGTTCCCTTATAAATGATAAAACTTTTCTCCTGATTTCCACAATACATATCCCAAAGATGAAAAATACCGGTCATTCATCAGTAGATGAAGTGCTTCTATAGTCCAAAGCACCACTAAGTTTGAACCTGGTCTCCCCAAAACATAAATGAGAATGGTCTCCTGCAAAAACGTCCTCTGACACCCCCACATACACAAAATGCTATTAGAATTTTTCAAGTGTATTAAAATGAGAATACTTTTATAATCTCATTTTCTAATCTGTGTCACTAACCTCAAAGCCATGACCTTAATTGCCTGGTAAGTCAGCCTCCAGGCAAGCAATGCTGCTGTTAACAGCACAAAATGCCCCCAAATCTCTTACCTTCCTTGTTTAAGGGCTTTCTGACAACATATTGGCGGACATCATCTTCTTTAGAGAGATTAAAGAGCTTTCGGATTCTGCTAGCTCTTTTAGGTCCCAGCCGGCGAGGCACAGTAGTGTCTGTCAGTCCAGGAATATCCTTCTCTCCTTAGAGAAACAAATATCAGAACAAAGATATTCAATTCTTACCATCCTCATAAAGCAACATTTAATCGGCAGTCCGTAATTATACCAGTTAGGAAACCAGTTTATTGATCACCATGTAGACAATCCCAACTAAAAACTATTTGGGCTGAGGTGCTGGTGAAAGCCTTTACTCCCAAACCCCCAGGGGGCGGAGGACAGATCTGGCGCCAGGGCAACCAAATTTCAACAAAATAACAAAAAGGTTACCTTTTTTTACAATAACCAAGTTGAGAACACTCAGGTTGGCATCCACAATGCATCCTCGAACAGACTTGCGCTTCCTCTCTCCAGTTCTCCTTGGTCTATAACAAGAATGCCCCTTACTCAAAAGCAGGCGCACTCTGCCATGGGTCAAAACGCCTTGCTTCATGGGAAAGCCTTGTTTGTCGTTCCCACCACTGATCCGGACCACATAACCCTGCGTCGGACACAAAATAGTACATTTACTAGCTCTGTTCCAATCTACAAAAACAAACAAACAAACAAAAACAGGCGCTTAGCCTCACTAGGGAAGAGTAACTGAGACCAGTTTCAACCTCTCACGTTTATCTTCCTTTCCAAGTCTACTAGAAAATTCTCCTTTTCAGTTACACTCCTCACCACCACCCAGGTTTTACAACGAACATGAAGGTGTTTTAAGACCCTGAATTACAAGCGAGACCCGAACTGTGATTCAAGCAACAACTCCTCTTGGCCCTCCCCCCCCTAACCCCCACCCCTGCTGTTTGGACCTTAAGTCCACAAACCGACCCTAGTAATAACGCAACTTAAGCGAACACGAGCAGCGACTCTACCTTCCATTCTTCACCCAGAGCATCAGCAGCTACTTCCGTGGCCATGCGCTTCTCATAGAATGTTCGAAGCTTGCGCTCATCGTCCACTTCAATGAGCTTCTGACAGCCGGTGGCAGGGAAGGAGATATTCAGCTAGGATTTTAAAGGGGGGGGGGGAGAAGAAAGGAAAACCTTAGGAGACGACATAATTCAGTCGCAGAACGTCTGATGCTGCTTCCAGACACTGCAGAAAATTCAAGGCACGGATTCTTACGCCCTGCAATACTGAACATGGGTATGAACCACGTTAACGGGGCAGGTTTCCCTCCAGCTCTGCGGAATGCGATCCCGGACCGCAGAGCCGCGGGACGACTCGGCACAGGCTCGGCCGCGGGTCCGCATGTGCCGGGCCGGGCGCCGCCATTGCGCTCCGTCCGCCACTCCAACTCCGCCATCGGCCGCCATCCGCCCTCCCAGGGGCCCCGACCCCAGCAGGGCGAGCGTCCTCCTGCCTCAGAGCCCTCGCCTACTAGTGCCGGGCTTGCAAACGCCTGACGCCGGGGCAATGCTGCTCTCTGGGGCTCCAACCGCCTCGCTCAACCCCGGCCGCCGCTCCCTACCTTCATCTTGACACAGCCGACCGCCTAGGAGGCGCCACGAAAAAGAGGCCCGACTTCCGCTTAGCCCAGGTCACATAGCGCTCTCGACTCTCGCGAGACTCGCCTGTGCAGGAAACGGCGGAAGTGAGCCCGGGAGGGGACGGTACTTCCGGGGTTGGGATTAGACTACCTAGAGGTACGTTCGTGGTATTGTGCTTCTTTAGCATCCTTGCGTCCTCCTGGTGACGGGTTATCTGGGTTGGTCCTTTACCGTGAGGGTTAGCCGCTTCCTAGTTAATCTTTTCCGTGTCAGCCTAGAGTGTCTGGTCCTCTGAGAAGCCGAATCTCGGTTTCCGACCCTGGTTTCGAGAACTGTCGGCCGGGCTGGGCTATCCTTCATCTCTGAGAAAGATTTCCAGTTCACAGCTGGGCGTGGTGGCGCACGCCTATAATCCCAGCACTCGGGAGGCAGAGTCAGGTGGATCGCTGTGAGTTCGAGGCCAGCCTGGTCTACAAAGCGGGTCCAGGACAGCCAAGGCTACACAGAGAAACCCTCTCTCGAAAAACAAAAACAAAAAACAAAACAAACAAACAAAAAAAAAATTCCAGTTCAGGATCTTGTCCCAGTCCAGCGACTGACAGCAAGAAACCCTGAAAGCCACGCTTGGTCTGCGTCCATCAAAGCGACTCCTGTATTCGCCGCACCGCAGAAGCCAAGCAGTTAGGTTTTACCTAGCACAGACAACCATCAGATGCCTCGGAGTCTTTCTGCTTTCTCTTCTGCTGTCTTTTCCCCTTTTGCATAAGGGGTGTGGGGACGAGGGGGGGCGATGATAACCCAGATTGGAGATTGAACCTAGAGCCCCCTGTCACCTCAACTCTTGTTTTCTTTCTCTCTTTCTTTTTGTTGTTGGTTTGTTTTTCCGAGACAGGGTTTCTCTGTGTAGCCCTGGCTGTCCTGGGCTCACTTTGTAGACCAGGCTGGCCTCGAACTCACAGATCCACCTGCCTCTGCCTCCACGAGTGCTGGACCAGACAGGAGTGCGCTGCCGCTTCCCCCGGCTTCAACTCTTTTTCAAAATACAAATTAACACCACTTCTGTGCTTCTCGTGTTTATTTCAGTTACATACTGTTCTGTTCAAACTGATTTGTTCTTGAGACAAAGTGTCTTTGTAAAGCCCTGGCTGTCCTGAAATTTCCTATGTACACCATACTAGCCTCGAACTTTTTTTTTTTTCTTCCCTAGTTTTTAGAGACAGGGTTTCTCTGTGTAGTCCTGGGTGTCCTGGAACTCACCCTGTAGACCATGCTGGCCTTGAACTCAGAGATCCGCCTGCCTCTGCCTCTCAACTCCTGGGATTAAAGGCGTGGGCCACTGTCACAGGGCTAGCTGGCCTCAAACTCTATCCTGCTTCTGCCTTTCTAGTGCCAGGATGGACTAGAGGCATGAGCCACCAACCAGCTCTTCAACACCTAAGAGTCACTAGCTAATGTCATGTAAATCGATTAATCGTCTCTGAAACTTTCCTAAATCATAATGCCTAAAATAGGCTCTCTTCTTCCTCTGGTGTAGCACTGATTTTATATTAATTGCTCATTACACATAAATGAATGGTATGCCCCTGTACTAGATGATACATTTATTCAGAGCTCAAGTTCTTAGTTCAAGCATATTCAAGATGCAGTTAAGTACATGACACAAAATAATGTGTTCAGGCCAAGTGGTGGTGGAGCACACCTTTAATCCCAGCACTCAGGAGGCAGAAGCAGGCAGATCTCTGTGAGTTCAAGGCCAGCCTGGTCTACAGTGCTAGTCCAGGACAGCCAGCCAGAGCTACACAAAAAAGAACTGTCTTAAAAAAAAAAAAAAAATTAAAAAGTGTTCTGTAGGTTTTTGGTTTTTTGATTTTTTGGTTTTTTTGGTTTTTCAAGACAGGGTTTCTCTGTGTGGCCATGGCTATCCTGGACTCACTTTGTAGACCAGGTTGGCCTTGAACTCACAGCGATCCACCTGCCTCTGCCTCCCAAGTGCTGGGATTAAAGGCGTGCGCCACCACGCCTGGCTTATTTTTGTAGTTCTTAGTTGTATCAAAAGATGCAGGGAAGGGGTAAACTACATATTTTGATCAGTCCTCTAAAACATTCCTAGGATAAGCAGGAAACTCCATTAACAATGTATCATAACGTAACCTTATCTATTTTTAAGGGTCTAGCTGTGTATCCCTCATTGACCTAGAATCCAGTAGGTAGACTGGCCTGGACAACCTAGAACTCACTTGCCTCTGTCCCCCAGTGCCCGCTGGGCGTAGTGGCGCACACCTTCAATCCCAGCACTCAGGAGGCAGAGGCAAGTGGATCGCTGTGAGTTTGAGGGCAGCCTAGTCTACAAAGCCAGTCCAGGACAGGCAAGGCTAACACAGAGAGACTCTGTCTCGAAAAAACAAACAACAACAAAAAAAGAAAGAAAGACAGACCAACCAACAAACAGCAAGGAAAAGTCATCCTATGTTTAAAAAACACCTGTAATCCCAGCTTCCGGGGAAACTGCCTGTGTACATACCCTGTCCACACATGCTTAATACACATAATTACAAATAAATCTCAAAAAAAATTTTAATTGTAAAAATATGTGAAATTTAGGGGTCTATAGAGAAAGCTCATGGATTAAGAGTATTGGCTACAGCTGGGCACAGTGTGCACTCCTGTGATCCCAGCACTCAGGAGCAGGCAGATCTCTGAGTTTGAGGCCAGCCTGGTCTACAAAGTGAGTCCAGAACAGCCAAGGCTACACAGAGAAACCCAGTCTTGAAAAACAAACAAACAAGCAAAACAGCAACAACAAGAAAAAGGCTGGAGGAGAGGGCTCAGTAGTTAAGAATATTGTCTACTTTTAGTTCAATTCCTGGCTACCACATGGTGGCTCACAGCCATTTGTAGCGGAATCTGGTGCCCTCTTCTGGCATGCAGGTGTACATGCAGATAGGGTGCTCGTATGTGATATAATTTTTTTTTTTAAAGTATTGGCTGCTGTTGTAGATGGCGTGGGTTCAGCTTTCAGCACTTAACACAGTCAATGACATTCTGTGATTCCAGTTTCAAGGGATGTGACATCCTCTTCTCACTTCCACAGACAGAGCATGAAAGTGGTACACAGTCATACATGCAGGCAAAGCACTAATACACAAAATAATAGAAGTACTTTTAAAACAAATACGTAAAATATCACCTTAGCCGGTTCAGAATGTTAGGTGTATTTATGTTGTGAAACATCTCTCAGTCATTTTCATCTTGTGAAAGCTGAACCTCATACATTCCCCCCCCCCACCTTTGAGAAGGTTTCTCTGAGGAGCCCTGGCTGTCCTGGAGCTCACTCTACACCAGGCTCGCCTCAGACTCACAGATATCTGCCTGCTTCTGCCTTCTGAGTGCTGGGATTAAAGGCATGCACAACCGCCACCCCACAGAGAAGGCTTTAGTTATGTGTAAGTGTGTAAGTATGTGGGTTATGTGTAAGTGTGTAAGTATGTGCACATGAGTGCAGGTGGTGGAGGAGGCCAGATTCCCTAGAGCTGGAGTTCTAGGCAGTTGAGCGCCACCCAACAGGGGTGCTGGGAACTCGGTCCTGTGCAAGAGCAGCAAATGCTCACCTTTCCAGTGCCTGGATTCATACTGAATAAACAACATTTCCCTCTACCTGAACATTTAGACAGCTATGCTCACCACTATGTCACCAGCTCCTGTCTCTAAAGGTTGGCCTAAGCATGTTGTGTGTGGGGGATGAAATGGTAGTTGGTTTCACTAAATGTAGTCGTCAAGTGTTATCTATATTTTTAGCATATGATAAGATTTTCTTCCTTTCTAAGGCTGTGTGTGTGTGTGTGTGTGTGTGTGTGTGTATGTGTGTGTGTGTGTGTGACATCACATTTTGTGTATTGATTGTTTTGTTGAACATTCAAGTTGCTTTCCCGTCTTGGAATATAGTACATAATGCTGTGATGAACCTGCTGTGCAAATATTGAGACCCTGCTTTCAGCTCTTTTGAACCTATTCCCACTGCTGGATTCTACAGTACCTTTTCTCTTTTTTCATTTGTTTGTATTGTTTTGTTTCAGACAGGATTGCACTGTGTCACCTATGCTAGATTGCAACTCAAATTCTACAGCCTGCTCCTCCCCAGAGCAAAGAAATAGTTCTTGTTTTTGTTGTTGTTTGTTTGTTGTTGTTTTGCTTGTTTGAGACAGGGTTTCTCTGTGATACCTTGGCTATCCTTGACTTGCTTTGTAAATTATGCTATCCTCAAACTCACAGAGATCTGCCTGCCTCTGCTCTCTGAGTGCTGGGATTACAGGCATGCACCATTGCACCTGGCTAATCGGTCTGTTCTCAACTTTTGAAGAATTTCAGTGTCTTTTTTCCCCCCCCAAAAGCAGGGTTTCTCTGTGTCACTCTGGCTGTCCTGGACTCATTTTGTAGACCAGGCTGGCCTCGAACTCACACCAGTCCATCTGCCTCTGCCTCCCGAGTGCTGGGATTAAAGGCACCATGCCCAGCATGAATTTCAGTATCTTATGCAATGGCTTTACCAATGGACAGTTCTGCAAAATTTATATATAAAGATATTATCATCATCATCATCATCATCATCATCATGATGGATGCCTTGAGCCCTTAGACATCAGAAGGTGTCTGATCCCCTGGCTGTCAACTGCCATGAAGGTAATGGGAATTAAATGCTGGTCTCTGGAAGAACAGCTACTGTTCTTAACCACTGACCCATCCCTCCAGCCCCTGTTACCTAATTTTAAATGTTACATTGTTAGGCCTGTCATTGTGATGCACACCTCTAGCCCCTGCACTATGGAAGCAGGGACAGGATGATTGCCACAAGTTCTTGCCAGCTTGGACTACATGGTAAATTCCAGGACAGGCAGGAATACATAGTGAGAACCTGTCTCACGTAAACAAGCAAACAACAAACAAACAAATGACTGGGAGAGGGGGAGCTTGTATGTGATATTGGGGTACTTTCTGGACACAGGCTTTCAGTCTGTAGTCCAGGCTGATGTCAAACTCAATCTGGTTGCTGAGCATGACTCCTGACCCCATGCCTCGACCTCTTAAGTGCGCCGATTACTAGAGACCTCTGCCACCACTAATCTGTTCTTCAAGATTGATCTCTATTATTTTAGTTCTTGCATTAGGTCATTGGTCCACTTTGAGTTTTGTTTGTTTGTTTGTTTCAACCAAGTCAAACTATGTTGTCCAGGGTGACTTCTTAGCCTCTTTACTTGAACAGTCCTCCTAACCCCAGACTTCCAAGAAGCTAGAACTACAAGTCACATGCCACTGAAACCTGTGGAGTGGTTATCCTAATGTGTCTCTCCAGAGGTTGAAACAGCCTTTTCCCCCACCCCCCCAAAAAAGGCTTCTCTGTGTAGCCTTGGCTGGCCTAGAGATCTGCCTGTCTCTGCTGGGATTGCAGGTTTATGCCACCACACCCAGCCAGCCTCATTCTTTTGTTTGCAGGAATCAAGTTATTCCATCACTACATGTGATGGAAGTTCTATCTCACAGCTTTGGCACTCATAAGTTATCTGCATACTTGACCCATTTCTTTGGTTTGTATGTGTGGCCAGTGCCAGTTCACGTTGTCTTGATTACCATATTTTATTAATATTCCTAGAATGGGGCTTATAGTACTAACACTCAGGAAACAGAGGCGGGGAGAGTCACAAATTCCAGGCCAGCCTTCACAATCTAGCAAGACCTCATCATTGCAGAAACAACACACAAACACACACACACACACACACACACACACACACACACACACACCACATTATTTATCTATGAGTGGGAATATGGGGCACATAGGAAGACCCTGCTTTCAAACAATTGAACAAAGTAGTGCACACCTTTAATCTTAGCACTCTGAAGGCAGAAGCAGGCAGGTGTCTGTGAGTTTGAGGCCAGCCTGGTCTACAGAGTGAGTTCCAGGTCAGACAGGGCTGTGGAGAGATAACCTGTCTCAAAAAACTGAAGAGGGAGGAAGGAGAGGAGGGGGAGAGAGAATAGTGGGGAGAGTCTGGAGCTAGGTGCACTGTGCTAGTGCGTACTCAGATGTACTTTGAATTATGTGTTGCTTGGTGGTTATATAGGATCTGGAACTTGGATGCACACCTATCCCCCAGATCTTGGGTTCTAAATTCTATGATTTATCCAGAAAACCAAACATTCTCTAGCAGATTTTACTGACTCCAGATCTGGGGCAGATGGACAACAACACACATCTAGAATATTTGTTCCAGAAAGTAATATCTCACAAACTCCTGGATTTATGTTTGAAGGGCAAAGAGGTAAGGGTTTCTGACTGTGATTATAAAGAAAGCCATGGAATAAATCCAAAATGTGTGCTGTTCTACATAGCAGCTGGCTTGATGTTTTAAAAATGAGTATCATATGTCTGTCTTGATGCTACCCATCTGCCATCACTGTAGCACTTAGGAGATGAGGCAGGAAGATCAGGAGTGTAAGGTCAGGGTTAACCTCATAGCAAGTTTGGGGCCTTGGTCCCTCCATTTCTCTGAGTTGCTTTCATGAACACCTGTGGATGCCAAAGTCCATGACTGTTCCAGTTCCTTATGTAAGATAGCATTGAGTCCTGCACATATCTGACTTCCTGTGTACCGCCTAATACAGTACAAATGCTACGTGAATAGCAGTTATACTCTTAGAAAAGTAATGGCAAGAGAAAGTCTACAAATATTTACTATGTGTGCAAGTTTTTCCTCAAATTTTCAAGATTGTTCTATCTAGAAAGTTTACCAGCCTCTGGGATCTTTGCTTAAGGTTCCAAACCCAGGTTGACCTCGCTGCAGAGAAGAGATGGAGACTGGGACCTGGTGCCGAGCAACTGTTGTCAATTTGTTCAGAGATGCTGGACCACCCTGGGAAAGAGTTCTCAGCATCATTCCAGGGGCATGTGTTATGCACCTGCTCCACTCTGATCTAGGCCAGAGGTCAGAAATACAGATAGAAAGTATTGATCTTTGCTTTCAAACAATGTCTTCTCTAATGAAGCAAGAGGCTCCAGATGGTGGAAGCCTTTAGTCTCAGTACAGGGAAGGCTGGAGCAGGAAGATCACAAGTTCGAGGTTGACGTCAGCTGTGGAGTAAGTTCTAGGACAGCCTGAGTAATTTAAGAGAAAGACCTTGTCTTGAAATTTAACATGCAAAAGGTGGGGGTGGGGTGTAAGCTGGGGACTAGGGCTGAGGTTGAATAGAAAACTGCATGGGACCCTGGGTTTGACCCCAGAACTGGAAAGGACAGAAACAATGACAAGAGGGGTGGAGGCAGGCAGGCGCAGAACCGAGAAATTTCAGAGTAAACTAAATACAGCAAAGGGAGGAAATAACTGAAGTGTTGAGATTATTCCCCTGTCACCCACTAGCCTAAAGCCATAGTGAGGAACCTTCTATCTGTAGAAGTTCCATCCTAACTAAACAATTTCATCTCGCTACATTTCTCAAGGAAACCCTCTCCTCTCCTTTATAACAAAGCTGTAAAATAATTGCTCTATTTCAGTAGCAGGATGGTAAATCAACCTACAAAAATCAGGGGCTTTTCTATATATCAATAACAAACTTGTCAAGAAAAATTTAAGAAAAATATTCCAGTCACAATAGCTTTTATTTATTTTATTTTATTTATTTATTTATTTATTTATATTTCTAGACAGAGCTTCTCTGTGTAGCCCTTGGCTGTCCCAGAGTCACTTTGTAGGCCAGGCTGGCCTCAAACTCACAGAAATCTGCCTGCCTCTGCTTCATGAGTGCAGCAATTGCAGGCATGTGCCACCACACCCAGGGAGAATTTTTTTAAATAGATGTAAACAGCATAGTTCCAAATTTTATATGGAAATAGTTACAATAGTTAAAAAAATATTTTACTTTTTTTTTTTAGACACGATCTTATGTAGATTTGGCTGGTCTAGAACTCACTATGTAGACCAAGCTGGCCTGGAACTCATATATACCCACCTGCCTCTGACCCCTGAGTGCTGGGATTAAAGGCTCATGCCACTATGCCTGGCATGAAAAAAATTTATTTTCAAGAGAAAAAGCAGAAGCAGCAGCCAATACAACTGAAAAACCTCAGTGATCAAATCTGTTTGCTTCTAGTAAAAGGTCAAATGCACAGGTCACCTAGAAACAGACCCACACAAACATGCCCACCCAGTTTCCAACATCACCAAAGCAGTTCTGTAGAGACACAGATGATGCTAAGCTAGAAGATGTAGTAATGCACACCTCAAATCCCAGCACTGGGAGGGCTGGGAGTTCAAGGCTGGGCTTGGCAACATAGTAATGTTGAGGCTACAAGAGATACTATCTTAAAAAAAAAAAAAAAAAAAAAAAAAGGACAAGTGTAGTGGTTTAAAAAAGAATGGCCCCATGGGCTCATACATTTGAATCCCTATGTAGAACTCTCAGCTCCTTCTCCAGCACCACGCCTCTTGTGTGCCTGCATGCATCCTGCTGTGATGATAATGGACTAAACCTCTGAAACTGTAAGCCAACCCCAGTGAAATACTTTCTTTTATAAGAGTTGCTGTGGTCATGGTGTTTCTTTACAGCAACAGAACACTGACTAAGACAATTAACTAATTAGTTAGAAGACAAATTAATTAATTATAAAAGAACCTTCACCTAATATACAAATTATGTTGAATCACTTCCATAGCAAATGTAATGTGATGTAAACTATAAATATTTTTTTAGAAAACAACAAGGAAGAAAATCTTTGAGGGCTAGGGTAGTACCAAAAACATAAAAGGAAAAACTGATAACTTGGATCACAATAAAAATAACAACTTTGCTGGGCAGGGTGATGCACGCCTTTAACTCCAGTACAACAGCAGATGGCTCTCTGTGAGCTTGGTCTACAGCCTGGTCCTGGCTAGTCAGAGATACATGATGAGACCTAATCTCAAAAATAACTGCCAACAACTAAGGACAAAAAGAAACAGCTTTAGCCCCTGGGCATGAGGACCTGGGTTCAAATTTCTAGAACCTACGTAAAAAGCCAGGTGTGATAGCACATGCCTGGAATTTCAGTGCCACGAAACTGAGGTGAGAGGACCCTGGAACTCTCAGTACGGCCAGTAGATGAGCTTCAGGTGGAGAGCGCTAGAGGAAGTCACCTCAGTTGGCCTCTGGTCTGCACAGATGTGCACATAAGCATGTGTAACTGCATATGCACATGTCATGAACCACACACAAAACAGAAATTTTACAAGAATTTTCTTATTTTGGTTTTTCGAGACAGAGTTTCTCTGTGTAGCCTTGACTCTCCTGGACTCACTTTGTAGATTGGGCTGGTGTTGAACTCAAAGCATCACTACCAACCCCACCCCTCCCCCCATTTACAAGAATTTTCTAAAGTAACCTAATATATGGAGGAAATAAGAATTATATAGGTTGCTGGGCTCAGTGGCACAGACCTGTAATCCCATTACTCAGGGAGACAGAGGCAGGCTGATCTCTGTGAGTTCCGAGGCCAGCCTGGTCTACAAAGTGAGTCCAAGACAGCCAAGGCTACACAGAGAAACCTTGTCTCGAAATACCTCCCCCCAAATTACATAGGTATTGCTCTTAAAAGCAAGAAAGCAATGATTAACTTTTTTTTTTCTCTCTGCTTGCTTGCTTTTGAAGCAGTTTTTGTCTAGCCCAGGTTGATCTTGAACTTGCTACTTAGCTGGAGATGACCTTGAACGTCTGACCCTCCTGCCTCTAGAATGCTGAGAACACAGGAGGGAGACACCAGGCTCAGTCTATGTAGTTCAGGGGATTGAATCTATGCATGTTTAGCAAGCACTCTGCCACCCCACCGCACCCCACCCCTGTCCATTTTTGTGGAGGTTGTTTTACAGTATTAGTTATCTGTGCTGGTAGAAATTGAAAATAGGACCTAATACAATCTAGGCAAGTGTTCTAACACACACACACACACATATACAGGGACACGGACACACACAGAGGCACGCACGCATGCACGCACGTGCTCACCCCCTGCCACACACCACATGCACATACAGCTTCAGCCCTTAAATTATTGAAAGAAAAGCTTACATGCCTACATTTCTGTATATAGCTGAATTAACCTTCAAAATGGGAAAAATATGGAAATTTAAATTTCAAACCAGGGGAAATTTTCAGTGGTATACATATCTTAAAAGAGATTTTTGGTTTTGGTTTTGGTTTTGGTTTTTTCAAGACAGGGTTTCTCTGGGTGTAGACCAGGCTGGCCTTGAACTCACAGGGATCCACCTGCCTCTGCCTCCCAAATGCTGGGATTAAAGGCATGTGCCACCACCACTTGGCTAAGATTTATTTTTATTTATGCACCTGTGTATATAGTGGTGTGAGCATCATGTGTCATGTGTGTATTACTCTTGGAGGCAAAAGATGAAGTTGAATCTCATGGAGCAAAATAAATATGTTCAAAAAGCCGAGTGTGGTGGTGCACACCTTCAATCCCAGCACTTAGGAGGCAGAGGCAGATGAATCACTGGGAATTCAAGGCCAATCTTGTCTACAAAGTGAGTACAGGATAGCTAAGATTACACAGAGAAACCTGTCTTGAAAAAACAAATAAACAAACAAAACAAAACAAAAAACCAAAGAAATATGTCCGGTTATTGTCTGAGTGTGTGAATGTGTGTGAACATGCAAGTGACATAGTGCATGTGTGGAGGTCAGAGGACAAGGCGGGCACTGATTCTCTCCTTCCACTATGTAGGTTCTGCAGATTGAATTCAGGCCATCGGGCTTGGTGACAAGTTCCCTTACCTGATGGCCCTTTTTACAAGAGAATTTTGTTGGGGTGGGCAGTGGAGATAGGTTCTTTCCACAGCCCTGGCTGTCTTGGAACCTGCCCTATAGACCAGGCTAGCCTTGAACTCAGAGATCTCCTATCTCTGCCTCCAGAGCATTCACCACTGGGCTGGAGAGATGGTTCAGTCATTAAAACCACTGCTCATCCAGAGGTCCTGAGTTCAATTCCAAGCAACCACGTGGTGGCTCACAACCATCTGTAATGAGATCTGCTGCCCTCTTCTGGCACAGGTGCAAGCAGAGTACTGTACGTAATAAATAAATAAATCTTTAAAAAAAAAAAAAAAGGCATTCACCACCATGCCATGTTTACAAGAGGTATTAAAATAATCTTTCCAGAAAGAAAATTTGTGTGTGTGTATGTGTGAGAGAGGAGAGAGAGAGAGAGAGAGAGAGAGAGAGAGAGAGAGAGAGAGAGAGAAGAAGAAGAAGAAGAAGAAGAAGAAGAAGAAGAAGAAGAAGAAGAAGAAGAAGGAGAAGGAGAAGGAGAAGGAGAAGGAGAAGAAGAAGAAGAGGTGCAGCCAAGTGTGGGGGTACATGGCTATGTTTCCGCCCCATGCCTTTCATGTCACAATGGCCAGAGAAGTTATAGTAGGCAAGAGGGGATGGCTCAGCACTTAAGAGCACTTACTGCTTGCCTTTTGTTTTTGTTTTGTTTTGAAATAAGGTCTCTCTATGTAGCCCTGGTAGGCCTCGAACTTACTGTGCGCACCCAGCTGGACTTGAACTTACTGTTTTTGCAAAGGGCTCATGTTTGTTTGTCAACACCAAATGGTGGCTAACAACCATCTATGATTGCTCTGGTCCTATATGATCTGACACTCTTCTGATTTTCCAGGTTACTATAGACATATGGTACACAGAAAACTCATGCAGAGCACACACACACACATACATATAAAAATAAGACAGAGTTTCTCTGTGTAGCCTTGGCTGTCCTGGACTCACTTTGTAGGCCAGGCTGTCCTCAAACTCATAGAGATCTTCCTGTCTCTGGCTCTCCTAATGCTGGGATAACAGGTGTGCGCTTGGCTAAAAAATAAATCTTAAGGGCTGGAGAGATAGTCTCAGTGATTAAGAGCACTGGCTGCTATTTCAGAAGACATGGGTTCAATCCACAGTACCTCCATGGCAGCTCAAAACTGTCCGTTACTCCAGTTCCGGGCGATCCAGCACCCTCACACAGACATACATGCAGGTGAAACACCTGATGCACATGAAATAAAATTAAATAAACCTTGTTGTTGTTGTTGTTGTTGTTGTTAAGTAGGGTTTCTCTATGTAACAGCCCTGGCTGTCCTGGACCTGCTTTGCAGACCAGGCTGGCCTTGAACTCACAGAAATCCACCTTCCTCTGCCTCCCTGAGTGCTGGGATAAAGGAATGCACCATCACACCCAGCTAAAAATAAATAAATCTTTTTTAAAAAAATGGTAGCATGAGTTTATTGGTCCAATCTTTCCCACTGTTTTCAAGTCCCCAGTCTCACTTTCACACCACAAATTTGCAGTAGATAGTATTTGCTCACATTTGTGTCTATCTTTTGTTACTCTTTCTGTGGAGACAGACAGAGAGAGACAGGGAGACAGAGAGAGAGAGAGAGAGAGGGACAGAGAAAGAGAGAGAGAGAGAGAGAGAGAGAGAGAGAGAGAGAGAGAGAGAGAGAGAGAATTTGTTACTACATACAGAGGTCAATGGTTTTCTCCTTTCCCTTTGTTCCAGGGATTAAATCCAGGTCACTAGGCTTGTACAGCAGGCAACACCTTTACCTAGTGGGGGGACATCTCTCCTGTGTACTCCCTCCCTTTCCTTTGTCTTTAGGCAGGGTACCACCATATAGCCCTGGCTGGCATGGAACTTGCTGTGTAGACCATGCTGGCCTCAAACTCCCAGAGATCCTCTCACTCCTGCTACCTGAGTGCTGGGATTAAAGGCATTCATCACCATGCCTGGGTTCTTTTACATTTTAATTTATTTAGTAACTTATTTTGGTTTTTTGAAACAAGGTTTCTCTATGTTGCCTTGGCTGTCCTGAAACTCACTACATAGTCTAGGCTGGCCTTAAACTCACATAGATCCGACTGTTTCTTCATCCTGAGGTCAGGGCTAAAGGCATGTGCAACCACCACACCCAGATCTTTTACATTTGAAAATACTTCTACTAAAGTTCCCTTTTCTTCCTTCCTTCCTTTCTTTCATTCTTTCTTTCTTTTTTCTGAGACAGGGTTTCTCTGTGTAGCCTTAACTGAACTGGACTCACTTTGTAGACCAGGCTGGCCTCGAACTCACATCGATCTTGCCTGCCTCTGCCTCCCAAGTGCTGGGATTAAAAGTGTGTGCCACCACACCCGGCTTCTTTCTTCCTTTCTTTCTTTCTTCTTTCTTTCTTTCTTTCTTTCTTTCTTTCTTTCTTTCTTTCTTCCTTTCCTAAAGATTTATGTAATCTATGTGAGTGCTCTGACTGTATGCGCACCCTCATGCCGGAGGAGGGCATCAGATCACATTATAGGTGGCTGTGAGCCACTATGTGGTTGCTGGGAATTGAACTCAGGACCTCTGGAAGAGCAGATAGTGCTCTTAACCTCTGAGCCACCTCTCCAGCCCCCTCAAGCACCCTTTTCTTTGGGCTCTAATTTACCCCCAAACTTTCCTATGCATAAGAAACACCCCATGTCCCTTAACCTCCAGCTATCAATACACATGCCTTCCTTCTGGGTCATAGAAACATCACCTACTCTTTGGTGACACTTTACCCTATCTGGATTTGTCCCTCTTCTCTTTCTTTGTTGGTGCCAATCCTTGTTCCCTCTGGTGTTTCCTGGTCTTTTGACAGAGTGACATGAACTGGGTAGGAGGCGACCTCTACATAATAGCTCCCAGAGATAGAGTGGGCAGTCCTGATGTGCCAGTGTTAGCTCCCTCACCTTCCCCATTCCCCTTGACTAAAGACTGTGACACTGACTAACTTGTCTGTGGCCACTGAACCATCTAGACCCACCCAGCATGCTGATAGTAGCCTGTTCACTGGAGCTTCCTTGGGTCCAAACTTTTCCAGGAAAAGTAAGTGATATCCTTTGAGTCTTCAGATAGGTTGACACATGACTGCTTCCCTCATGCTCTCTGAAGTGAAGATGAAAAACACTGGCCACAAGTGGACCGGAAACTGCCTTTGCCACTAGTTTGAAGTTCTGCTGCTCTTGGGTATGTGATGCATTTGGAGATAATCTACAGAAACCCTTTGTTTCTAAAAACAGTGTAAATGTGTGACAAGTAAAGGTAGTTGTCCAAAGTGCTTGTCACCTAGTTTCAACAGTTCCCCATTTGGGCCAATGCTGCTCCCAACCAGACCAGACTAGTCTCTTTACTTTCACATGCTCTACTTTATCTAAATACTTCAGCCTAGATCTCCAAGCAAGTTTCCTGTGTGTGTGTGTGTGTGTGTGTGTGTGTGTGTGTGTGTTTGTTTATTTATTTATTTTTGTTTATTTTTTAATGTGATCAAATTTACCCTTAAATCCTGAGATTTAAGAACTCATAAAGTTGTTATCTTTCAGAACTCTATGCCCATCTGCAGTGAATTCTCTCTCCCATCCCTAGGCAGCCATAGATATGCTTTCTACTATAACGTTATATTTGCCAGTATGAAGCCATGGTAGTCCTACCATTTAAGACATAACTGTGGGGGAGCTGGAGGTTCAGTTCCCAGCACGGGCATGGCAGCTCACAACTGTCTATAACTCCAGTTACAGGAGATCCAGCACTCTCACACAGACATACACACAGGCAAAACACCAAATGCACATAAAGTAAAAATAAAATTTAAAAAATACCTAGCTGTGGAGCTGGGCACAATGGTATACACTTATAATATTAGCACATGGGAGGATGGAAACAAGAGAATTGCCATTAGTTCAAAGCCACCCTGGGCTCTAGGAGCCTCTATCTCTACATATACCACAACCCAGACTTGCTAAGTCACATCTGCATTAGCAACACTAAGCAAGGTCAACAGGGAATCTGCTGCTGTAGGTTGGTAGTGAGAGGCAGGTGAGAAGGAGTCTTTTTCCTCCAACTGCGTCTCACAGTGTAGCTCTGGGACTTGAGGCGATCCACCTGCACCATCCTGTCTCATGCTGGGATATAGTCATGAACTATATATGCTGGGATATATATGTGCTGGGATATGTCATGAACTGTATATGCTGGGATATAGTCATGTCTATCGAGAAGTAGTCTTGATGGCTTAGCTGCCACCATGACTACCACTCACCATGTCCCACCACCATGCTCTTCCTGAGGTGCTCTTTGGGGATGTTCCATCTCTCGCTTCTCAGCCCTGTTCACTGCTCTCTCTCTACCCCTCTGACTGCTCAGCAGCCAGGCTCTGTGGATGGCCGCATGTTCAAGGAGGCGCTGTCCCACACTCTTCCCCGGCTGCAGCTTCCAAGGATCTCCTTCCCATGACCTGCAAGTCTCTCTAACCACAACGTGTTCTTAATCAGACATTCAGCCTGCACCCTGACTCAAGTCAAATCTCAGTCCCTGTTTTCCCTTTTATCTGGACTTTGGGCTAATAATCTGCTTTTTGAAGTTGTTTCTATTCCTCCCCACTCTTTGTTTCATTCTTTCATGCCCTAATTTCTTCTTAGAGACTTAGTTTTTTGTTTTGTTTTGTTTTTTTATTTGTTTGTTTTTTGTTTTTAACTCTCCTGTGCTTGCAAGTCTTCACTAAGTCATGCTAGGGTGAGAGAAAAGCCTCCATGTCAGTTGTTTTCAACATAGTACAACTTGCTTAAATTAGGTATTGGCCAAGTATTTGCTCCAGCTTTGCTTTGCATCATGGATTTTCTTCATTCTAAATTACAGGCCAAAGAACCGTCCCAGATGGCAATATAATGGGGGTGGGGGAGGCATATATTACTTAACTCCTGTTCAGGTGTGGCATAAATCAATTTCAGTTGGCCATAACAAGTGATAGGCCTGAGCCCATAGGCGGTGGTGGCACACACCTGTAATCCCCCAGCACTTGAGAGGCAGAGGCAGGCAGATTGCTTTGAGTTTGAGGCCAGCCTGGTCTACCAAGTGAGTTCAGGACAGCCAAGGCTACACAGAGAAACTCTGCCTTGAAAAACAAAACAAAACAAAACAACAACAACAACAAAAAGTGATAGGCCAAGCCCTGTCCCATAGGTTTTTGAAAGTGTGTTATTGAGCCTTGAACTCACAGAAATCTTTTGGCCTCTGCCTCTCAAATGCTGAGATTAAGGGCATTCAGACCACACCCAGCCTTCATTTTTTGCCAATTAATCCTGCTGCACTGTTTTTGTTTGTTTGTTTGTTTGTTTTAATGAGCATCTCACCCTGTGGCTCCGCCTTGTCTGGAACTCATTATGAAGCCGATTTGACTTCAGACTTGCAGCAAGCCTCTTGCCTCTTCATTTTCCATGCTGGGGTTACAGAGTTCTGTTATTACATCCTGCTATTGGATTAGATTCTTTGGGGTGCAAGAGCAGTCTTTTATTGGTCTTTATTATCCATCACTTAATATGAAGATGCTTAAAAACTGTCTGTAAAATCTGTGCAAGACAGAGCCAGTTAACAGCCCTCCCTCCAGAAGCATTAGACAAAACGCACCATAAATATCCCGTGCCTGCAAGCAGGGAACGCTTTCTATTTTCCTCCCTCCTCTGCAGGTTGTTTTTTGAGCCCAAGTCTCCTGTCTGAAGCTCAGGCCAGTGTCAGACTCACTGTGTAGCCAAGGGTGACCTTGAATTTTTGATCATCCTGCCTTCATCTCCCAAATCCTGAGATTACAGGTGTGTGCTACCACGCCCAGTCTTATATGCTGCTGGGGATGGAACCCAGGGCCTCAGACACATGGCAATGGGGCTTGCTAGGCAAGCATTCTACCAACCGAACTACATTCTTAACCTCAAAGCTACTTATTTTTACTTTGCATCCTGTTCTAACATTGTAGTTTTTCATCGAAGATTAGAGCCAGAAGAGAGACACTTGTAGAGGCCATCAAGGGCTTGGCAGCAAACAAGTAGGCTACAGTGTTTTCTTTTTAAAAATATCATCATCATCATTATTATTATTATTAAGTTTTTTGAAACAGGGTTTCTCTGTGTAGCCTTGATTGTCCTGGAACTCATTCTGTAGACTAGGCTGGTCTCAAATACACAGAGATCCTCCTGCCTCTGCCTCCCAAGTGCTGGGATTACACCACTGCTGTGGCAGCTGCAGTGTTTTTTCTAGCACAGATCTGCTGCCTTGCAAACCCCACCCCTTCTCTCTTTCTCTCTCTTCTCCCTTTTCTCTTCCTCCTCCTCTTCTTTCTCTCTTCCATTTCCTTTTGTGGTACAGAGGCTAGAACCCAGGCTGGGACATGATGCACACACACTTTACCATTGAGTTACACCCAGCCTTCTCCCTCATTTCTGAGCTCAAACTAAAAGCAAAGAGTAAGGTATGGTGGTGCATGCTGTAACCCTACCACCTATGGGGCAGAGGCAAGAGGGACCTGAGCAAGTAATGGGGTTCATCATGACATTTTCAACATACATATGTTTTAATTATTTCTCTTGTTGCTGCAACCAGATATCTGACGTAAGTATGCCAAGGAGAACGAGCTTATTTTGGTTCACAGTTGATATAGTCCATTCTAGAAGGAAGACATGGTGATGTGAGCGAGCAGCAAGCGACACTGTATGTCGCTGTCAGGAAGCTGTGAGAGGTGAAAGCTGGTGCTTAATTTTCTTCCCTGTTTCATTCAGTCTGGGACAGGAACTTGTGGGATGGAAGTGCCCACATTCAGGGCATGTCTTCCTGCTTCTGGTTTCTGGTTCGTTTTGTTTTGTTTTGTTTTGTTTTGTTTTGTTGAGACAAGGTGTCTCTATGTAGCCCTGGCTATCTGGGACTCACTTTGTAGACCAGGCTGGCCTGGAACTCACAGCGACCCACCTGCTTCTACCTCCTGAGTACTGGGATTAAAAGCATGTGATACTACCACTCGGTGGCATTTAATATTTTTAAAGGTATATTTATTATTTATACACTGCTCTGCCTGCATGTTATGATTTCATAACAGAGGAGGGCATCAGATCACATTATAAATTGTTGTGAGCCACCATGTGGTTGCTGGGAATTGACTCAGGACCCCTGGAGGAGCAGGCAGTGCCCTGAACCTCTGGGCCATTTCTCCAGCCCCCTTTTGTTTTTCTTTTTTTGTTTTTTTGTTTTGTTGTTGTTGTTTGGGTTTTTTTGTTTTTGTTTTTGTTTTTTTTGTTTTGTTTTTCGAGACATAGTTTCTCTGTGTAGCCTTGGCTGTCCTAGACTTGCTTTGAAGACCAGGCTGGCCTCGAACTCACAGCTATCTGCCTGCCTCTGCCTCCCAAGTGCTCGGATTAAAGCTGTGCACCACCACGCCCAGACGGCACCAGATCACATTATAGATGGTTGTAAGCCACCATATGGTTGCTGGGAATTGAACTCAGAACCATCTGGAAGAACAGACAGTGCTCTTAACCACTGAGCCATCTCTCCAGCCCCAAATTGTACCCTTCTTACACACTTCTCAAACATGCCTGAGGGTGGGTTGGGGGGTTTCCTCTAATACATCTGTGGTGGGCACTAGACAACTTACATATCTGAAAAGTTCCCAGCAGTGGTTGCTGCTGTTTGGCTTATCCTGAGAGTAAGCCACCAGCCTGAGCAAACTTAGCTACGGAGAACTCCAGCCAAACAGGAAAATGCAGAGAATTTCATCCTTGATGGGGGCACGTCTTGCTTCACTTACTCAGCTGCCTACAGTTTTGTTTTGTTGTTTTTTTCCCCAGGAAAGATTCTGTGCTTTGATAAGTTTCACTCATGGAGCCAGCTGAGCTGGATACCTCCCATCTGATATGCGCCTAGGTGAGTATTGCTGCACGCCAAATAAAACCTCAAGATATCACAGGCATGTTGCCTTGCTTGAATGGTGGCTCTCCAGAACCTGGTCTCATGACTCTGTATCAGTGATTCATATTTAGACTAAAGGTACAATAAACAAGCTCACCATAGAATGGAGCCAGGCTTCGTCCTCATCGCCTGCCACCCCCACACAGATAGAAAACCATTTACAAGATATCAGAATTGAGCATGAAACCATTGAATAGCTACTAAAGCACCATAGTATTAGTAGAGGTCACTCTCAAGATTAATTACCTGACAATACCTACCGTTATTAAATTAGTACGTTATAGTTATTGGGAAAGTGCTATCATCAGAAAAAACCTTAATAGTCATCAGCAGACAAACGCTGGTGGCACTGGAGGGGTCTGTATCTTTAGTGTTCTCTGCCACTCGTCCACAGCTAGTGGCTCACACTGTGTAGTTAGAAGGGGTTCAGGAGGCAAAAGCGTTAAGGCAGGAAATGCTGTGCTTGCATATTGATACTTCAAGCTGAAATAACATAAGGAGTGTACCTTCATACCGATCCATCAGTCTCTTCCCTGTATGCAGCTAGCCATAAGAGTTCTTTGGGGGCTTAGATTGAAATGTAGCAAGGAGTGTTTAGCATGCTTGGGGTCCTGGCTTCTATCTCCAGCAGCACAGCAATGAAAAAACAACTAGAAGGAGTTTTGGTGGGAGAAGGATGTCCTATGCATACCAAGGCTAAAATATAGCATAGAACACTGGAATCTGGTGATTTGAACTCTAATAAAGAAAGAAGTGCTTTGCAGCCCAGCAATGATGGTGCAAACATTTAATTCCAGCACTCGGGAGGCAGAAGCAGGTGGATCTCTGTGAGTTCGAGGCCACCCTGGTCTACAGAATGAGCTCCAGAACAGCCAAGGCTACACAGAGAAACCCTGTCTCGAGGGGGTTCTTTGTGCAAACTGCATTGGCTACATCCTTCTGCCTCATATTTCTCTTAGTAGCGTCCCCAGGATCAGTGGTTTTTAACCCTCCTAACGCTTTAATATGGTTCCTCATGTCATGGTGATCCTCCAACTGTAAAATTATTTTCATTGCTACTTCATGACGGTAATTTTGCTAATGTTATGAGTTGCGAGGTAAGTATCTGATATGCAGATGGTCTTGGATAATCTCTGTGAAAAGGTCATTTGACTCCCCACAGGGGTTTCCCACCCACATGTTGAGAACCACTGCCTTAGATCCATTGTCCACTCCGTGAATTTATTGCTCTTAGGCTGGGCATGGCGGTTTGTGCCTTTAACTCCATCACTGCAAGCAGATTTCTGTGAGCTCAAGGTCAGCCAGACCTTGGTGGGTTTTTTTGCTTGTTGGTTTGTTTGTTTGTTTTGTTTTTTAAGAAAAAAAGTCAGACCTTGTTTAAAGAAAGAAAAAAAGTTATCATTCTAGTTTAAATATTATTCTTTGAGAATTTCTTCAGACTTCACTTCCTTGTGAAGACCCACAGGCACATGTGAAATTGACAAAGCTTTTATGCCTTTCTCCTGTCAATGTCAACCAAGCAGCTTTTGTACTGATTGGAATCCTAAATCTAGCCAAAGGCCCTACATAACAATCAAAGGTGTGTGGGGCCTGGTGGCGCACGCCTTTAATCCCAGCACTTGGGAGGCAGAGGCAAGCGTGTTGCTGTAAGTTCGAGGCCAGCCTGGTCTACAAAGTGAGTCCAGCATAGTCAAGGCTACACAGAGAGACCCTGTCTCCAAAAAACAAAAACAGGAACCAAGGCATAAAGGAGCTCACTCTCTCCCACAGGAGAGGACTTTGACTTTAACCCTGAATTGTTTCTGACAATGTGTGTGCTCCAGTAGAGAGCTGGGCGACCTCTGGAGAGATGGCTCAGTGGTTAAGAGCAAACATATAGGCAGGCAAAACACCCATACACATAAAAATAAAAAATCTAAGATAGTGAGGACACTAGGGGCTGGAGAGAGATGAATCCGTGGTTAAGAGTGCCTGCAATGCAATTGTGAAGGGCAGAGTGAAAATTCCAGAAGTCATGTAAGGACCTGGCACATGCACAGCTGTAACCCAGCTCCAAGGAGAAAGAAGCAGCATCAGCACTGGGGTTTGCAGGCTACCATCCTAGTCAAGAAAATGCAAACTCCAACTTCAGGGAGAGACCCTGTCTTAAAGGAAAGGCAGAGAGTGATAGAGGGTATACCTGATACACTCTTTATTGTTATTGTTGTTTTCGAGACAAGGTTCGATGTCCTGGACTCACTTTGTAGACCAGGCTGGCTTCGAACTCACATCAATCCACCTGCCTCTGCCTCCCAAGTGCTGGGATTAAAGGCGTGTGCCACCACGCCTGGCTGTCTGACACTCTTTTGCCTCTCTATGCATGAACAGGTTTGTGTAGCATTCCCCGTGTGTGTGTGTGTGTGTGTGTGTGTGTGTGTGTGTGTGTGTGTGTGTATATGTATATATATATATATATATATATATATATCCCATATTAATCAGTCTTTTAAAAAGTACCGAGGCCGCTAAATAACCTTTGTGTATGTGGGTCTAGCGTCTGTCTTTTTACCTACTTACCTATCATCTATCAACTTTTTTTTTTTACAATGCTAGGAATTTAAGCTGAGGTATTTAATGCCTATGGATGCATAAACACATTTTATTAGGTGCCCATATATCACATTGAAGCATCTGGAAAGCTAAAATACATATTTTTTTTTCAAAATGAGAAGGAAGCTGGATGTGATGGTATGGGCCCATAAATTCCAGCACTTTTGGAGGCCAGCCTGGGCTACATAAGACCCCATCTTGAAATATTAAAAGCAAAAACATTGCAAGTGGTAGATAATGTTACAATATTAATAGGGGACATTTTGATCACGTGGATCACAATTTGAGAAAGTTGGCATGTATAATAACTGTTTTATATTATTAGAACAGGTGGCTGTGGATAGCTTCCCACCCCCAGGGATTACAGGCATATGCTACTATACCCAGCTTATTTTCATCTAAACTATTGGGAGGAGTAAAATATGAGCACATAGGAAAGCAGTTCTGTTGCTGAACAGTTGATGTTCAATCTACAACAGCGAGGGAGACATTAATAGTGTGTTTTTCTTTTGCGGCTCTGGCCTGCTCACTCTTGCTAGCCCATAACTGACCCTAGAAGAAGGTCTCAGTATTATTTTGTTTTCCTCCTTGGGTTTCAGGAGAACTGGCTCTAGAGAAGGAAGAGGGGACAGAGGTGGGATGATGAAGACACAAGGTGTGGTTTAGCCCCTAGAGAATAAAGCTGCTTTTCCTGGTGAGCAGGAAGTGGAGACCCAACGCTTCTATCAGCCGCGGAGACAATGGCTGTGTGGGTGTCTGTGGGAGAGAGACAGATGCCACTGCTTACATGTGATCCAGCTAGAGAGGAGGCTGGCCTGCCTGCGTGAGGAAGGGGCCATCAGTGTAGACAGCTGCTGCCAGTCCTTACCTGTAACTTCCCAAGAAGGAGGCGCCCTAGTTACCACGGAAAAGAAGAAAATGCTTTTCTCCAAGACCTTAGGAATCAGATGGTTCCTAAGAAAATGGTTACATTTAGAAACTACAGAATAATCGCAGATGCAAGACCGTTATGAGCAGATAGGCCATCCGGCCTGAACTTGATTTCTAGCTCTAACACTCACACTGGCAGAAAGGGTCTGTTAATAGAATTCACTGCGCGGGATGCCCACCGGGGACATTTCAGTGACATAGGAGCCGGGCATGGTGGCGCTCGCCTTTAATCCCAGTATTCGGGAAGCAGAGACAGGTGAATCTCTGTAAATTAGAGTCCAGCCTGATCTACAAAGCGAGTCCAGGACAGCCAGGGCTACATAGAGAAACCCTGTCTTGAAAACCAAAACCAACCAACCAACCAAACAAACAAACAAAAAAAAAAAAGTGACATATGGACACTCTCCCAATAGTGCCCAGAACACATTACTATGTATACTGTGTATGTATTATGTCCTGCACTTTTGTGTTCTTACCTGCTGCTATAATGCATCCTCGATGGGTTGGCATGGCTGAGGGTTCCCCCTAAGACTCTGTTCCCCACAAAAGACTAAAGAAGGGCAGGGATATACTCAGCACTGCAGAAACACTCCCCTAGGGAGTGGGTGGCCCAAGCTCCTTGGAAGGGTCCAGAAAACCTGTTGCTACTACCTGGAGGATCTTTCTACCCAAGCCAGCAGCGGGTTGCTTCTGTTAAAGCCTCAGGCGTGAGAACCGGCGTCCCAAGGCCAGTGAAGCAGGTTGCTGGAATCCAAAGGGGTCCAGGTCTCCGTGCTTTTCTCTACTTTTTAAATTTTTACAAGGGGGTGGTGGCCCTTCTGGCGTTCTTTACACCACCTGGACGCACGCGGTTAAGAGCAACTCTAAAGGCCCTTGCGACCAGCGTGGAACCAGAGAGAGAGAACTGGCAGCTCCAGTACGGTCTTCCACAACGCCCCCGCCCCTTCTACCCTCCCCGGCCCTCCGCTTGTCAGGTCCCGCCCTGGTGGGCGTGGCCGCCCTGCTCCAGGACTCCCGGGGGCGGGGCCGGGGCGGGTCAGCCGAGCCGGTGGCGGGCGGGCACAGCGGGATTAGGGAGGCCCGTGGGGAGGCGCCGCATCCGGAGGCTGCCGGGCACCGCATAAAGCGGCAGACGCATCGTGTCCCCCGCAGCCGCTCGGGCCGGTAGCCGCTGCGGAGAAGCTGCTCCGATGCTCCAGAGCGGCCATGGGTGTCCCGCACTGGTGGGACCAGCTGCGGGCTGGCAGCTCGGAGGTGGACTGGTGCGAGGACAACTACACCATCGTGCCTGCCATCGCCGAGTTCTACAACACGGTGCGGGACGCGGAAGCGGGAGGGCGGGCGGAGGGAGGGAGCTGTCCCAGTGGCGGCGGCTCCTGGAAGCAGGCGGTGGGTGTCCGTGGACGTCCGAGGCAGAGTCACTCCACGCCCACTTCTCCGGGAGATACTTCCAGCTCCATTTCTGCACTGATCTCCAGTCCCTATCCAGGGCTTACTGGCTCCTCCAGGTCTTCCTGTCATTTTCTTCTTATGGCTCTATTGTCTTGCTTGGCTACCGTAATCCGGGAGCCGGGGGTCCGCGTCAACCTTTTTTTTTTCCCCCAGTTTGGGTCATTTGGGGACATGAACTCACAGGGGCAGCCCTCTTCCTCCCTGCCTAGGATCTTTGTGGTGTGACGCACCTGGATCTCATTGTGCGTTTTTGCGCTGGGTACCTGCTTTGCGTGTCCTGGGAAAGGGGAGCCCTGGGCACGTACAGGGGCTGGGCCCACTCCCACAAGTCGGTATGTACTTTCCACTAAACTATGACAATGTTCATCGAATTGTTTTCGTCCTGAATCAAGTTAATTACTATGGGTTCTTTTTCTCGTTGCTTTTAGAGCCCAGTTTTGAGCCAGCTTCTGGTGGTCACAGTGAAATTTGAGAGTGATAACGGGTGGGTTTTCTAGACTTGCCTAGGTCCCTAGATGTGGACAAGTGGAAATTTACAGAATCCTGGGATTTTTGGTTTTTGTGAGAGGGAAGGGCTGTCCCTAGGAGAGGAAATGTCTCTGCTTTTCCCCTGTGCCAGTTTCTCAGGACTCTGGTACCCAATGTGACTTTGCATGGTCATTTTTCTGGCTTATCTTTTTTTTTGCTGTTGAGACATAGAAAACAGGAACTTTTGGTTTGAGTCATTGTGAGTTTGAGATTGTTATTTAGGATTTCCACCCTTCTTGGATTTCTGGAAAAAAAAAAATGTCCTCAGCAAGAAAAAGGCATTATTGCCCAGATAGACCTCTGGTCCCTTTTATTCCCCGCCCTTTACTTTTGATCCTCCACCCCCAGTTTTTGTTTGTATTGCTCTTTTATTTCCACATCAGAAAGACTGGGCTACTGAGCATCAAGCGGTCATGCTTACATGATGGTATGTCTGGGGCTACAACCCGGAATTCTCCGCTGTGCCTCACCTCAGTGCTAAAATACAGGCTTGTCCTCTGTATCAGCATCCCAACTTCTTTTTATATGACCAGGTTAGTTGCTCAGATCTTTACCATTCAGAGACATAGGAAAAGATCTAGTTAGTGGAAGTGGCCACACTTTATTCTTATCATACAACGGGTGTGTGTGTGTGTATGTGTGCGGTGTGCTCTGCTCTGAGGTATACACAGGCAGCAACAGAAGGGGCTGGAGCAGGGGGGTGGGGGTGGGAGTGGTACTTTCAAGGAGGAGAAACACCAGCCAGTTAACAAGTGGAGAACTGCTGGGAAATATTAAAGATTTTACCAGAGTTGAAGGAATGGCAGGTTGTGTGGCAGGTTCCTGCACACCCACCACGACAGTTTCCTGTGAAGTGTGAGGCCTCTCAGACAGGGTCAGCCCTGTGGTAAAGTCCCTCAAAGCTCATGAGTAGCTGCTCTGAGCCAGCCTTGTGCCCCGCCCCCACCCCCACCCCCAAGTGCTGGAGGAGGGGGCTCTCATCTTCCCTTTTCCTTCTCGCCTCCTCTGTGCTCCCCTCCCCTCCTGCCCCCTCCTCTTAGCTTTTCTCTTCCGGACAAGGGTCTTTCTGTATAGTGCAGGCTGAGGTTAAACTTACAGTGTTCTTGTCTCAGCCTCTCAAACAGCCTGTGCATCTGGCTGCTTCTTTTTCATCTCAGTCTCACCCCATTGGGCCTGTGTACGGTGAGTATCACACTCTATTTTATAACAGAGCTGCAGTGTTTGTGGCTGCTTAATCTAGCCCCTCTACCTGACAAACCTTTTCCTTGGGATTAATAGGCCGCCGCGTTGCGTTTTTCTCTGTGATGTGGAGGGTCACAGAGAAATAGCTGGTCAGCTGGTTGCTGAGTGTAAACCCCCACTGTGGCTTTGCTGGCCTGCTGGTGCCACCACAGGAGTTTCCTGAGCCTTTCTCTCTCGTGCATAGAGAGTACCAATGAATTGTTGATGGTAAACATCTCCTAAGCTGCTCATACTAATACAGCAGGTTTCATTGTTCATTTGTTTATTTGTTTTGAGACAGGGTTTCACTGTATAGCTCTAGCCTGCTTCTCACTATGTCGTCCAGGCTGACCTTAAGCTCACAGAGATCTGCCTGTCTCTGCCTCCAGAGTGCTAAGATTAAAGGTGTGGGTAGAGCATGGTGGCACACGTCTTTAATCCCAGCACTTGGGAGGCTGAGGCTGGCAGATCTCTGAGTTGAGGCCAGCCTGGTCTATAAAGTGAGTCCAGGGCACCCAGGGCTGTTACACAGAGAAACCCTGTCTCAAAAAACAACAAAACAAACAAAAAGATTAAAGGTGTGAGTCACCTTGCTCATCTCATCTGTTTCCTTTTAAGACAGGGTCTTCCTATTGCTCAGGCTGGACTTGAACTCACTGTGTCTGTAGCCCATACTGTCCTCAAATGTATCAAGATCCAGAACTGGGATCTTGGGATTTCAGGCATGTGCTACCATGCCTAGTTTAATTATGTATTTTGTAAGAAAACTGATAATTATCAAATTTGAAAAAAAAAAAAGCTAAAGGAGTTGAAGAAAAATAAAAGAATTGCCAATGAAAGTAGGAGAGGGCTGCTTTAATGAGTTTTACTGGGCAATAGGTGACTATTACCACTTTAGTAACCACTGGCTGCACTTAGCTGTTGGCTGTGTGTTGCAGCTCCGTTGGATACTTGGCCATCACTGCAGGCATCGTGTACCACATATTCACTAGATAAAAAAAGGACATCAGGGCCCACTTAGTTTATATCACTTGCTGAAGCCAAGACAATGGCAGAGATGGAGTTAGAGCTTTAGGCTTCTTGACTTTGCCATGAGTTCTCTTGTAAATGTCAGTACTCAGTATTGATGTGCTTAGCATAGTATATATTGTTCAGTTGGGCCATAATGTAAAATACCTGTATTGGAACCATCTTATTGACAGAATAACACACATTTGCTTCATTTAAAAACCAGTTTGTTTCAGTCAGGCAGTGGTGGCACACACCTTTGATCCCAGCACTCAGGAGGCAGAGGCAGCCAGGTCTGAGTGTGAGGCTAGCCTGGTCTACAGAGTGAGTTGCAGACCAGCGGCACTGTACAGAGAATCCCTGTTTTGAAAAACTAAAACCTAACCTAAACAAACAGAGAGCCAGTTTGTTTAAAGCACTTTTTGTTTGTTTGTTTTGGTGTTTTTTTTTTTTCTCTCTCGAGACAAGGATTCTCTGTGTAGCCTTGATTGTCTTGGACTCACTTTGTAGACCAGGCTGGCCTGGAACTCACAGAGACCCATCTGCCTCTACCTCCTGTGAGTGCTGAGATTAAAGGCATATGCCACCACACACCTGCTTAATTAACTCCGTCTTAATAAACATTTAAGGATGTTTTCATTTTGGCTTTTAAAGAGGGATACAGAGAAAGTCTACACATCTGGATATACTTTTTTTTTTTTCATCACTAGGAATCAACCCTAGGGCCGTGTGCACACTAGACAAGCGCTCTACTTCTGAGCTCCGCGTCTGGCCCACACAGATGCATTTTACAAGTGTCAACTCTCATTGGAGAATTGCTGTGTTGAAGAGAATGTTCAGTGGGTTTTCGTTTGTTTGTTTGTTTGTTTCTGACTTTATATTGGAATATAGTTTTACTAGTCCTAACTGGCCTGGAGCCTGCTAATATAAAAACACTGACTTAAGGGGCTGGAGTGATGGCTCAGAGGTTTAGAGCATTGGCTGCTCTTCCAGAGGTCCTAAGTTCAATTCCCAACAACCACATGGTGACTCACAACCATCTATAATGTGATCTGATGCCCTCTTCTGGCCTGCAGGTGTACATGCAGACAGAGCACTGTATTCATAATAATAAATAAAACTTAAAAACAAAAACAAAAAACAAGGGGGCTGGAGAGATGGCTCAAGAAATTAAGAGCACTGGCTGCTCTTCCAAAGGTCCTGAGTTCAATTCCCAGCAACCACATGGTGGCTCATAGGCATCTATAAAGAGATCTAGTGGCCTCTTCTTGCAGGCAGGCCTACATGCCGGCAGAATATTGTCTATGTAATAAATAAATAAATTTAGAAAAAAAACAAAACACAACCTGTCTACAAAGTGAGTCCAGGATATCCAAGGCTAACACAAAGAGGCCCTGTCTCAAAAAACCAAAAGGAAACAGAAAATAAAAGAAAAGACAAGGAAAAAAAAAGCAAAACCAAAAACCAAACCCCCAAAAATCACTGACTTAAAACTTCAGTGATTCCCCCCCCTGCTCCCCCATCTCAGTGCCTAAAATACTGGGATTGCAGGCATGTAACACCTGCCCAGATCAATGTGTTTCCTTTATTTATTTACTTTATTTTTGTTTTTTGTTTGTTTTGTTTTTTTTTTTTCGTGAAAAAAGAGCTCATCAGCTGAGGATGACATTAAGTTCCTGGCTCTCTTGCCTCTACTCCCCAAGTGCTGAAATTACAGGTAAAGTGGTCCTGCCTGGCTTGAAGATGCTCACTGTAAATGCTGGTCACTGTGGCCAAAGGGCCCCACAAAGAGAGTTACACACTTGCTTCCACTCTGTGACTGTTGCCTCAGTCCCTCTTATCACCCTTGGCTTCAGACAAGTCCAAGTATCTCTTCCAAGGCCTTGTCCCTTATACCTAGTGGGGTGGCACACACCTTCATTCTCAGCCCTCAGGGGACAGAGGCTGGCAGGTCTCAGCGAGGTCCAGGCTAACCTGGTCTAACCAGCAAGTTGCATGCAGATCAACCAGGGTATACTGTTTCCAAACAAACAAACAAACAAACAAACAAAAAAACCCCAAGGAACTCACTCTTCCCCTTCACTTGGTCACCTAGGATACTGTTTTCTCTACGACCAACCTCTACTGGGTTGAATGATGTGGGCTTGTTTGTTTTGCTTTTAAAGACAGTCTCATGCTGTAGCCCAGGCTGGCCCTGGACTCAAGGAAATCCTGCCTCACCATCCCATGTCCTGGGCTTCCAGGTGTGAACCAACATGTCTGGCTCCTTCGGGGCCTCCTACCACATAGGCTGCTTTGGAGAAAAGTGCAGTCTGCTTTGTGACCATTGGGTCTGGCATTTGAACACTCTGTTCTTGACCAGCGACTTGGGAAAGAGAAATCTACAGTTATTTTTAAAAAATGAAATACATGCATAAAATCAGTCCATGGCTTCTTGCCTCCTCTTTTGTACCCAACTATCACAAAAAGGAAAGTTAGCTTTCTTTCTTTTATTTTATTTTTTTAAGATTTTATTTATTATTTATACAGTGCTCTGCCCCTGTGTGTGCCTGCATGCCAGCAGAGGGCACCAGATCTCATTATAGATGGTTGTGAGCCACCATGTGGTTGCTGGGAATTGAACTCAGGATCTTTGGAAGAACAGACAGTGCTCTTATCCTCTGAGCCATCTCTGTAGCCCAAGTTTAGCTTTCCTTATGTGTCCAAGTCTGGGTCTTCCTGGACAGAATATGCTTGGCAGGAGGCCTGCTTAAGCATTTACTGCTGTGAGCCTATCACAGAAACCAGATCTAGAAATAGTCACTGGGCGTTGGGGTTCATAATAGTGCCACATGCAAGCTGCTGAGCTGTGGTTGGTACACTGTATCAGGGTGTGCATCGTAGGGCTGGGAGGGAGGGTTGCAGGCCCGCGTCTGAGTAAACATAGCCTAAGTATTTTGCTTGAAGATTTTAATTAATTTAAAAAACATTTCTGTTTGCTTATTTTAATTTCTTTACATTTTATTTTATGTGTATGAAAGTTTGCTTCTGTGTGTGTGCAGTGACCATGGAGACCAGAAGAGGGCATCAGGTCCTCCTGGAATTGGAGTTACAGAGGACTGTGAACTGCTGTGTTGTGCTGGGAACCTAACCCAAGTCCTCTGCAAGAGTAGCCACTGCTCTTAACTGCTGGGCTATATCTTCACCCCTAGTGTGTATGTGTGTGTGTGTGTGTATGTATGTATGTATGTATGCATGTATGTATTGTGTGTGTGTGTGTGTGTGTGTGTGTGTACATGTACAAAGGGTGGGTAACTTGTGAGAGTCAGTTCTCTCCTTCTACCATTTGGGTTTAGGGACAGAATTCAAGTATTTTGTGTGACAGGTATAAATGGTCATGCCTGGCTTGAAAATGTCTCCTGCCCAACTTTCTTGATTCTCACAACTGGAAATCCTGTGACCTGAAAGACACACTAAGCTCCTGGCAAACCAGGACATTTGGCCAGCCCACAGGCAGGAGTGGGACAGTACGGTGGAGGACTAGGAATCTGCGCACAGTTGGGATGCACAGACAATACACTTAGCCAGGGTGACATCCTAGACTGCTCCCGAACCTATGCTGAGCAAGCTTCCTGCCCAGGCGATGGCCAGGGCTCCCTGCTTCTGTGGCAAAGGCTCATGCCAGTGCTGCAGAACGAGAGCACTGTGTGTCCGTGAGAGCACTGGAACAAATGCTGGGTTCGAAGTCACAGAATAAGGAACTCTTAAAGGAAACGATTAATGCAGTTTGAAGCTGTGGTTTTCCTTAGTTTAAAAAAAAAAATGTCTGTAGACAGGGAGCAATCAAATCTTCAAGCAGCAATTCAGCAGCGAGCTAAAACAAGCTCCCTCTGGCTGGACTGTCCTACAGCTTTCGAGACCCACATCATTTTGCAGGAGAGTTTGTTTCTCAGTGAGACGGAGCCACAGAATCTGTCTTTAGCTACAGCTCATTTGTCTTTCCGTGTTTATTTTGGTATTCCTTCCTCTTTTTGTTTTCAGAACGGTCGCCCTCGAATTGGGCTTTTCTTTCTATATATTGATGTCTTTAAAAGGAATAGTGGTGGCCAGCAAGCCTTGGTAGATAGGCTGTTCATTAAAAAAAAAAAAAAGTGATTTTAGTGTAAGTAGGGAACATACATCAAAATAATGCTTTGAATGGGGCTTACCTGTGAACTTAAAAATAATGTGGAGTGATGGAAAATGCCTGTAATCCCAGCATTCAAAAGGCCGAACGAAGTGGGAGATTGCTATGGTTTAAGACCAACCCAGGCTACACCGTGTGACCCTTCTCAAAAGGCTTTAAACAACGGGAACAGTGCAGGTACCATAAATGAACTCATGGCTTCATGAGTAACATATGAAAATATGTATGTGTGACAGGAGTGCTCCTTGCCTGTGGTAATATGAGTCTTCAGAGCCATGTAGGTAATGGACAGCTTGCCAGTCATAGCTGCACTCGGCTGAAGCAAGACATACTGATAGGCCTCCAGGGCAAGAAAGATGCGCTGGAGTAAAAGTCAAGATGCCTGATAGAGCAGGGCATGTCATAGCACACGTGTAATTGCAGTGCTTGGTAGGCAGAGGCAGAAGATCAGGAGTTTAAGGTCATCCTTGGCTACCAGTGAGCTCAAGGCCAGCCTGAGCTACCTGAGATCCTACCACAAACAAGCAAACACATCCCCAAGTGCATCGTAACTCCCAGCATTATAAAGGAGACTCTAAGTTGGTGCTTCGCCCCCCAGCCCCCCACCCCGACAAATGGCTAAAACAAAACAAAACAACCAACCATACAAAGAGCAAAAAAGCCTCCTACTATCTGCAGCAGCATACAGCTGGGAGCTAAATCCATGCGCGCTGAGATGAATGGCACACTCCTTTAATCCCAGCACTCAGGGAGGCAGAGGCAGGTGGATCATTGTGAGTTCGAAGCCAGCTTGGCATACAAAGCAAGTCCAGGACAGTCAGGGCTACACAGAAAAACCCTGTCTTGAAAAACAAAATAATGATGATGATGGTGATGGTGATGGTGATGGTGGTGGTGATGATGATGAAGAAAAGGTTAACAGAATGATGGCATTGCAGTATGGGACATGTCTTCTTTTATTCATGTAAATGCAAAGAAATATATTGAGGGTTTGCATCCAGAACAGGCTTGATCTCTGAGGAGAATAGTAGAAAGGAGTTTTTACCTCATAGGATGTCCCTGAGAGGGAATGCTTGCCCATGGCATAAGGGAGAATGATTAAGCTACAATTAAATTTTTCTCCTCCTTCTCTCTCTTTGCTCCCCTGTCACCATCTCCCATCTCATCTACTTTCCCCCTACTCTATGAACCTCAAGTTTACGCCATGTGATAAGGCATGCAAGCACAGAGTAATGGTGTTCACAGTTCTTAGCTACCAGTGAAGACAAGACAGTTGGAGGTGAAAACCTGGGTGGGGCAGTGGGAGGAGCCTGCTGGCTGGCTGGCTCTGGGTAATTGTTGCTAGTAGCCAGCCTTGGAGCCTTTCTGAGTCTTCATATCCCCTTTAAGCAAGGGATGGTTTTGAAGACCTTCCAGCTTAACACTGAAGGGTCACTGGCTCTTTAAATTGCTCCACCAGAAGTGAGAAGCTGTGCTCACAGCATGAACAAAAACCTGTGTGTGTGTGTGTGTGTGTGTGTGTGTGTGTGTGTGTGTGCAGTAGGTAAGCCCATGCCCCATTCCTCCTCAGTCTTCTTTCTTTTTCTTCTCGTGCTGAGGATTGAACCCAGGGTGTCATGCACATTAGGCAAATGCTGTACCATTGAGCTATATCCCCAGCCCTCACTTACTTTGTTTTTGGTTTGTTTTTTTTTTCAAGACAGAGTTTCTCTGTGTAACAGCCCTGGCTGTGCAGGACTGGCCTCGAACTCACAGTGATCCACCTGCCTCTGCCTCCCGAGTGCTGGGATTAAAGTCGTGTGCCACCATGCCCAGTTTGGCCCTGTTTTTGAGTGTTCATTTTTACTGGCTGTCTAGTTTTACATCAACCTGACAAAAGCTGAGTCATTGGGAAGTGGGATTCCCATGAGATTGGTGTGTAGGCAAATCATAGTGCATTTTCTTAATTAGTGATTGATGTGGGGGTGCTGAGCCCATTGTTGGTGGGCCATAAGAAAGCAAGTAATGAGCCGAGTGTGGTGGCGCACGCCTTTAATCCCAGCACTCGGGAGGCAGAGGCAGGCAGATCACTGTGAGTTCGAGGCCAGCCTGGTGTACACAGCAAGTCTAGGACAGACTACACAGAGAAACCCTGTCTTGAAAAACCATTAGAAAGAAAGAAAGAAAGAAAGAAAGAAAGAAAGAAAGAAAGAAAGAAA
>OU015743.1:147542523-147569820 GCA_907169655.1 Acomys percivali
ACACACACACACACACACACACACACACACACACACACACACAGCCCTAAGGGGATCAGAGGAAAAATGAGAGATGGGTGTGAGTACAGTTTATTACAGAGCCCTTGTGTAGCATGCACAATGCCTTGAGTTCAAGTCCTAGTTAAAAGAGAAAATGAAATAAAAAAAGATACATGTGGTATCTTGTTCACAGAGAATGAGGACTCGGCAAGTGCGAGAAGCTACTGTAAACACAGATCCGGACATGCATTTATAAGGTGTCCTCATTTCTATTGCTGTGATAAGTACCATGACCAAAAGCAACGTGGGGAGGAAAGGTTTATTTCAGCTGACAGTTGTATTCCATCATGACAGGAAGTCAGGGCAGGAAGTTCAGGCTAGAAGCAGAGATTGTGGAGAAAGTGCTGCTTACTAGCTTGCTCCCCAGGCTCACATTCAATTATCTTTCTTTATTTTCTTTTTTCTTTTTTCCCAGATATCTTTCCATTTATTTGTTTCTGTTTCAATTGCTTTCATTTTCTTTTTTCTCTTCTTTTTTCTGTTTTTTAAATTTTATTGATTTATTCATATTACATCTCAATGGTTATCCCACCCCTCCCTCCCTCCCATTTTCCCCTTACTTCCCTCCCCTATGACTGTGACTGAGGGGGACCTCCTCCCCCTGTATATACTCATAGGGTATCAAGTCTCTTCTTGGTAGCCTACTATCCTTCCTCTGAGTGCCACCAGGTCTCCCCCTCCAGGGGACGTGGTCAAATATGGGGCACCAGAGTTTGTGTGAAAGTCAGACCCCACTCTCCACTCAGCTGTGGAGAATGTCCTATCCATTGGCTAGATCTTGGTAGGGGTTCGAAATTTACTGCACAGATTGTCCTTGGCTGGTGCCATAGTTTGAGCAGGACCCCTGGGCCCAGATCTGCCCATCATAATGTTCTTCTTGTAGGTTTCTTCAGTTACCTTTCTTACCTCCCCGCCCAGCAACCCTTAGTGGGTTGGGCCCTCCTCCCCCACATCAGCCATTCATCAAGACAAATGCCTCTAGAGACATCCTAAGACCAACCGATGGGATCGCCTTCTCAGCTAAGAGTCTAGTTGACAAAAAACTCAACAACACAAAAGAGAATGCCATCTATAGAAAGGTAGTGTTTACCATACCAATACAATATCATTGTAGGCTGGGAAAAAAATAGAGTCTCATTTTATTTAGAAATCCCAGCTCTTCAGACTATACACTGTACTACTGGTGGCTATTCATAATTTTAGATTTGTAAAAATTTTTCAGACAAAGTGAGAGAAAAAAAAAGAGGTTCTTTTTTTTTCTTCCCCGAGACAGGGTTTCTCTGTGTAGCCTTGGCTGTCCTGGACTCACTTTATAGACCAGACTGGCCTTGAACTCACAGCGATCTGCCTGCCTCTGCCTCCCGAATGCTGGGATTAAAGGCGTGCGCCACCACGCCCGGCAAAAAGAGTGTTATTATAGACCAGTGTAATGTGCTTCCCAAAGAACCCCTCACTTATGCTTGTATGATTCCTTTTTACAAAACCTACACCCAGACCTCATTTGGGGTTCTACTTTATTTTTAGTATCTTATGTGTCTAGGGAGCAGGCTAACCCCTGCCTGTCTTAGCACATGGAAGGCTAGAAGCTTACAGTCCCTGGGACTCGGTGCTTCACTTATGAAACAACAGGGCTGTGCGAGCTCCCTGAGGCCCTCCTCGGGGCCGAGTGATATCCACCATGGATAGCAAAGGCTGGCTGCTTTAAGTAGTTGTGTTTCCTTTCTGAGGGTCAAAACCAGGGAGTCCTAAGCATCTTAAGGAACATCGCAGACATTTGTGGGACATGGTTTTATCATTCGCAAAGTCTGTTTCACTTTACAGGGGTAAAGGTGATATACCCAAGTACTAAATATAAGAAACAGGATCATTAAGGTTGAAAACCTCCTCTTTAAGGGGTAGATGATGGCAACAGCTTTATTATGAGATAATGGGCAGGAAGTTGGGTTGATAGATTTGGGCTCGGGGAATACAGAAGAAGGGAGTACTCAGAGTTCCGTCACTGTGTGTGCTCTGGCACGAGACTATCTGGGCTGTAGGGACCACCTGTCGTCCCAGTCTAAGACACACACTGTCAGGGCCTCTCGATCCTGGGAAATTTCTGACTGTAATGCACAGGACCTTTGGTGACTCTTGCTTAGGCATGCTGGGCCGGCTGGCTTTCTGATGGCTCTGTGGCTTCTGTTTATTTCGACTGGTTGCAAAATTGCGTGCACACACAGGATGTCCTCATTGTCCAGAACATTCCTCCACTCCCTCTGGACCCCGTGTGGGGAGGTGTCCGCGACTGCCTCCTGAAGCATGAGCCTTTAAACTATTTGGCAGTAGTATGCCAAGCCTTCGGGGAATTACAACGGCTCTCCAGCCTGCTCTCCCTCAGAAGATATTGTCAGCATAGTATTATTATTATTTTCTTTCTGTTTCATTTGCTTTGTTGTGTTTCCTTTTGAGACATGGTCACACTCTTATTCTAGCTGGCCTCAACTCATAGCATTCCTCTTGCCTCAGACTCCCAAATGTTGGGATTACAGCTATGAACCCCAATGCCCAGCTCAACAATAGTAATATTGTTAACATAGTATTTATTGTTAAAAAAAAAAGATGGTGATAATGGATCTTATTGGCACATCACATGTCCTGGGCTCTGCATTAAGGACTGTAGTTCTCACAAAAATGTCGTGCATGTAGTTGGTTCAGTTTCAGTGGGAAAGTCTGGAAGCATTAAGCTTCTTGCGAAGGTCCCACAGCCACTGAACAGTGGGCAGGATTTTCCATCCGTCCATCGGAAACAGCTGTGCTTTTTAACTACTGTATTCCACTTTCTAACTTGTGCTCGAATCCTAAACCACTGGGTATGCAAGTGCCATGCCTTGGAAATTTATTCACTTCTCGTCCCCCCTCCCCCACCCCTGCAGCTTCTCAGCTTCTCACTTCTCTGATCTCCGACTCCTCTTTCTTTCTCCCTCCTTCCCTCCCTCCCTCTCTCCCTCCCTCCCTCCCTTCCTTTCTCTTTTTCTTTCTTAAAGACCAAACCAAAAACAAGTTCTCATGTGTCCCAGGCTGGCTCCAAGCTTGCCAGCTGAGGATGACTTGGACCTTCTAAGGCCCCCCCCCCCACAACCTCTTCCTTTCATGTACTAGGATCACGAACATGCACGGCCACACCCATTTTTGAGATGCAAGTGATGGACCTCAGGGCTTCAGGCATGATAGGGAGGCACCATGCTAACCCGGCTACATCTCCAGCCTGTGAATCTCTGGTTATATGCTCCCAATTGAAGTGTGTGTATGCGTATGCGTGTGTGTGTTTGTGTGTATGTGTATGCGTGTGCATGTGTGTATGTGCATGTGTGTATGTGCGTGTGTGTGTGTGTGTGTGTGTGTGTGCGCGTGTGTATGTGTGTAACAATATACAGATGTGGTGTACAGTGAGAAGGTATGGAAACACATGGGCTTATCTTGTGACAAAGAGAGGAGAGAGAGAGAGACCAGCAAAAGGCCCTCTCCTTGGTGCATCAGGAGCTGGCAGGGAGAGTTGCCTGGTGCCCCGGAGGCCATGTGCCTGGTGCTGGTGGGGCTGTCCTTAGACTGGACAGGCAGCAGCCTTGCTTCCGGTGGCTGAAGAGCTCTGGCCTGTTAGGAAGAAAACACCAGCGTCCTGAGCATTTGCTGCCTGCTTCCTTTCACACACATCTGTTCCCCGCTAGTTCAGGGCTACAAAGCCTGCTCATTCCAGTGAGACCGTTGTCAGCTTGATCAATGACTTCCTGTGCCTTGATGACAAATGCTTTCCCCCTTTAGAAGATACAATTGTGTTTTGAAGGGCCGATGCCCTTTGATTTCTTTCTTCTAGAACTTCATTCTAATCAGTTTCCTAACTGTGACCTGGTCCGGGGCTCTTGGCCAAAAGAAATTCTGCAAATGACAAATAACAGAAACTACAGGAAAATCATGTGCTCCTTAATTTAAGTCATAGATAAGGCCTGAGAATGGCCTGGCCTGGGCCTTCTCGCTCTATAGATCAGGAAACAGAGTTGCTGAGGAAAGGAGGAAGCACGTCCAGGGTCACGTCCCCACTTCCGGCTGGCTCCACTTCCCTGAAGGCCTTGAGGAGAGTATCAGTGCTTTGTCTTGTGTCATGTTAAAAATCTTGTCAATACAAACTTCCAGTCATGCTAGACCTACAGGTTGCCAGGAAATAGTTTTTTGCTGTGAAACTTTTGGTTTTGTAGGCTGGGAACACAGGTTTTGTTTTTGTTTTTTGTTTTTGTTTTGTTTTTGTTTTTGTTTTTTGAGACAGGGTCTCTCTGTGTAGTCCTGGCTGTCCTAAACTCGCTTTGTACACCAGGCTGGCCTCGAACTCACAGAGATCTGCCTGTCTCTGCCTCCCGAGTGCTGGGCTTAAAGGCATGCACCACCACTCCCGGCCCAGGATTTTTTAAAAAGTAGTAACTTTATGCTTTATTAACGGTCTCTTTTGTCTCATAAAAGTCATGCATCTTTTTTTTAATTATTAATTTATTCTTGTTACATCTCAATGGATAGCTCATCCCTTGTATCCTCCCATTCTTTCCTCCCTCCCATTTTCCCCTTATTCCCCTCCCCTATGACTGTTCCTGAGGGGGATTACCTCCCCCTGTATATGCTCATAGGGTATCAAGTCTCTTCTTGGTAACCTGCTGTCCTTCCTCTGAGTGCCACCAGGTCTCCCCCTCTAGGGGAGGCACCAGAGTACATGAGAAAGTCATATCCCACTCTCCACTCAAGTGTCATGCGTCTTGACCTGGTAGAGCAGGGCTTGGCAAACTCCTTGGGGCTAAACAGATGTTGTGATGTTTATCAGTACATAGGCATGACATTCCTGAACTTATCTTTAGAAAGGGTTGAATAACTGCAGCAAAGAGCTTAGGACCTGCAAAGCCTAAACTGCTTCTGTGCTTTTACAAGTTTTAAAATTTTTATTTTTGGAGATAGGGTCTTGAACTCCTGATCCTCCTGCCTCTACCTCCCAAGTACTGGTATTATCGTTGTGTGCTACTGTGTCTGGCTTATACAGAAAGGGCTTGTCAAGTCCTCCAGAGGAACATCTGACGAAACACAGAAAGATAAGAGTAGGGAGATCATTACCAGTCTCTCCCCCAGAGACCGAGGCTGAATGAGATTTAACCATTTTCACAGCTAAATGTTACCCAAGTCTTTGGTTTCCCAACAACCAGCTCCTAAGAAGCAGAGCGGATGGATGGTGTTTAGATCTGCTTCATCTGTGACATAACAGTACTTAATGTAGAGCAGACGTTCTCAACCTGTGGGTTGTGACCCTATCACACGTTAGATCTCCTGCATGTCAGATATTTACATTACGATCCATCATAGTAGCAAAATTACAGTTATGAAGGTAGCGATGAAATAATTTTACTGTTGGGGGTCAGCACAACACGAGGAACTGTATTAAAGGGTTGCCACCATTAGGATAATTGAGACGTGCTGGTGTAGAAGCTCTTGGTCTGCCCAGACAGCAGTAACAAGCCAGCCATGGGAGTGTGCTTGCCCAGCATGCACAAGGTCTTGGGCTTAGTCCTCACCATGAGGTTGGGGGGAGCACATTAAACGAACAAGTGTGACTTCCTTTGCTAATGGGTTTTGTTTCACTTCCACTGGTTTAGGGGCAGGTTCAAGGCAGTGGTGTGTGTGCTGTCTGCAGTTACAACATGCCTAGCGTTTGTCAAGCCCGCCATCAACAATATCTCTCTGATGATTCTGGGGGTTCCATGCACTGTGCTGCTCATCGCAGAGCTGAAGAGGTGAGTACCATTCTTCCAGTGTTTTGTTGCCTGGGTAACCACTTTCTTCTGGGATGTTGTAGATGAAGATGCCATGTTCATATGCAGAAACATTTTTAAAAAAGATTTGTTTAAAAAATTTTGTTTTATATATATATATTTTAAAAATCTATATATTTTATTTTGTGTATATGTGTATACATATGTCTGGATGTATGCATCATGCCATGTGCATGCAGGATCCCTCAGAGATCAGAAGAGTAGTCTGGTGCCTAGCACTTGGGGAAGCCAGAAGAAGGCATCAGATCTCCTAGAACTGGAGTTAAAGATGATTGTGAGCCACCATATGGATGTTGGGAGTTGAAGCTGGGTCCTATGAAAGTGCAGCCAGTTCTCTTAAACCTTCAACCATCTCTCTAGCCTCCAAATGTTGTTGTTGTTGTTGTTTTTTTTTTGGTTTGTTTTTGTTTTTTTGTTTTTTTGAGACAGGGTTTGTTTGTGTAGCCCTGGCTGTCCTAGAACTTGCTCTGTAGACCAAGTTAGCTGTCCTTGAATTCAGAGATCTGCCTGCCTCTGCCTCCTGGAATTAAAAGTGTGCATCTCCACACTGGATTTATGCCATTGTCTTTCTTATCTTTAGTTTCTTAGATGCTCACCTGACCCCACAATTGAAGAGGTCACAGGTATGGAAAGTTCAAGTTGACAAGGTCAGGCTCCTTACCTGTCTTTCCCATCCCTAGCTTTCTCCGTAGCATTTCCAGTTGTGTTAAATAGGAGTACTATGTGTCCCAATGTCCAGGTCAGAAGCTGTTTTTCCTGGAACAGCTCTGGTCTCGGTTGTCATGGCAATGCCAGTAAAATTCAAAGTCTTTCACACACATCTCTGCTGCCCCTGTAAGTTGAGCATGTGTCCCCACCCCTCCGTCCCCCACCTGCCCCCACTGTGTGTTCTCCGCCATTCTGACTTCTATGTCTTCTGATCCCAGGTCCCTCTAGCTCCAGGCTCCTGTCCCTGCCTCCCTGGGGCTAAAGGCATGTACTGGGAGGCAGGACAGGCTCCACTTCCCATTTCTGACCCTTGGCGTGCTTAACTGTTGCTGGTCCTCTAGTTTTGGGCCACTTGTGTGTCCTTGTGTGTCCTTGTGTGTCCTTGTGTGTCCTTGTGTGTCCTTGGATTCTCCTTTACGTTACTCACTGCAACCATGATTAGGAAGTAATTTGTGTTTTGTTCAATTCCCACTTGGCACAGAAGGACAAAGAGACACGGAGTGGACAGGGCTCAGGTCTTTTCGTTCCCTGCTGTAACTCAGTTACCGCCCAAATCCCAGTGAGGAAGGGTAAAGGAAAGGTTCCCTGCTTTGGTAATATTCCCAGAAAAAAAGGGTGCTCTTGGCGCGCTGTGCATTTCCTTCCGCATCTTCCTTGTTTGTTCTCGCATGACTTGTCACGTCTAAGCCAGTTGGTCCCAGTGTGCCTTGCTTTGCCTGGGGGACACAGAGGAAGGACTGTGCTCTCTCCAGCCTTCCTTCCTGAAGCGTGTCTTCTGAACCTTCCCTCACCAGGAGAAAATGAAAGTTTACTCTGATTCAGGGTCATGACCTGATACTGCTGAACTCTGGGACGTTTAAATCGCGTTGCTAAGAGACTCTCCTGCATTTGAACTACTTTTAAAAACAACCTTTTGTGGGGCCTGGAGAGGCTCAAGGTTTATAGCACTTGTTTATTGCTCTTACAGAGGACTGGCTTTCGATTCCCAGCCACCACATGGTGGGTCACAACCATCACAATAACTCCACTTCCAGGGGACCAGACACTCTCTTTAGGAGCCTTTGCACATCCAGGCACGCACATGGTGCACATACAACATACATTCACACATGCAGGCACAATGCTCATCCGTGTAAAGTAGATACACTTAAAACATTTTTAAAATGATATTTTAAAAAACATATCTTTTTCTGCTTCTAAGAATGATTATTTTATTCTTAAAAAGCACCTCAAACAACAACAACAAAACAAAACAAAAAATCCAAACACCAAAACAAAAACCAAAACAAAACAAAAAGAAGCACCTCAAGTTATATGTGTGTAATAATATAAATGTATATATAAAAAAAATAAGAAGCACCTTGAGAATACAATAAAGGAGGCTGGGTGTGACAGTACATGCCTTTAGCCCCAGGGAGGCAGGGACAGGAAAACGTCTGTGAGTTCAAGGCCAGCTTGGTCTGCACAGTTAGTTTCAGGACAGCCAGCAGGGCTACAGTATGAGATTCTGTCTCAAAAGCAAAACAAAACACTCCCCCCCCACCTCACCCCCCGACCCCCACCCCTCACAATAAAGGCTCAGTAAGAGAAGAAATAGTGGGCACTGCTCTCAGGATTTTGTGCCTTGAAGTCTGGTCCTGTTGCGTATACTAATTTTGCACCACTTGTTTCCTTCTGAAACCCGACCTCACACTGATATTCTGAGAATGAGACTAAAACTTGGTTGAGCCAGGTTTGGGACAGTCCTGAGCCAACCCTGAGCATCCTGATCATCGGCTGTAGCAGGACATGCCTCAAGACCAATAAGCAAAGGCTGAGTAAAAATAATAAAATTCTACCCAAATCACTGGAGTCCAGCTGAAGTTGCCTCTCTACTTTATTACCCTTTATTACTCAGCAAGTGTTTACTTAGCCCCTGCAAGACATGAAGCAAATCACTACACAGAGGATATAGAGCCTCAGCTTGTGATAAGCCATGTGAAGGAGAGCAGCCGGGCTCAGTGAGAGGATGCAGTATGAAGAGACAGCCGCCGTGTAGAGCATGCAGTTCAGGAAGTGCTGCGATGGAGGCCTGAGGAAAAGGTGGTGGGCTTGTGGTAGATGCTCTTTGGGAGCTTTCTTTTACTCACAGGAGGACTAGAGTGCTTTTTGTTTTGTTTTGACAAGGTCTTACTATTGTAGCTCTGGCTAGACTAGAACTTGCTATTTAGACTAAGCTGGCCTTGAATTCATAAAGATCCATCTGCTTCTGTCCTCCAAGTGCTGGGATTAAAGGCATGTGCTGCCACACCTGGCTCATTCATATTTCTGCCCCCCCCCCTTCCTCCCTCCCTCCCTCCCTCCTTCTTTTGCCTGCATATATGTCTGTGTGCCACATGTATGATGCATGCCTGGTGCCCTCAGAGATCAGGAGAGGGTGTCAGATACCCTGGAACTGGAGTTGCAGACCGTTGTGAGCTGCCATGTGGAACCCAGGTCCTCTAGAAGAGCAGCCAGTCTCTTAACCCTGAGCCATCTTGCCTGCCCCTTGGTGTATGCCTTTGGGGGGCACTGGGGTTATGTCTTAAATATTGGAAATGTTTAAGGTTTGGCTGCAGGCCTTGGAACTAGTCGGAGTGGAGCCTTCTGGAAGGGAGTAAGGTCACATGAGGTATGTTCTTGAAGGAGAATTTGGGAACCTGTCTGATCCTGTCTCTTTGCTTCTTGGCAATCACACGAAGTAAGTAGATTTGCCTGTCCTCATCCTCTTTGTCCTGAGGAGCCAAGGTGGCCATGGCCTGAAATATCTTCAACTATGAGCCGGTATTATTCTTTCCTCTTTTTTTTTTTTTTAATTGTTGTTGTTGTTGATTTTTGAGACAGGGTTTCTCTGTGTATCCTTAGCTGTCCTGGACTTGCTGTGTAGACCAGGCTGGCCTTGAACTCACAGCGATCCACCTGTCTCTGCCTCCCAAGTACTGGGATTAAAGGCGTGCGCCACCACGCCTGGCTTCTTTCCTCTTTTTAAGTTACTTGTCTCGGGTAGTTTGTTACAGTGATGGTTTGCACAGGCTCCAGTCATCTGAGAAGAGGGAAACGCAATTGAAAATGCTTCCATCACATGGGCCTGTAGGCATGTCTCTGGGCATTTTCTTTCTTTTTTAAAATTTTTATTTATTTATTATTATGTATACAGTGCTTTACCTGCATGTACACCTGCAGGCCAGAAGAGGGCATTAGATCACCTTATAGATGGTTGTGAACCACCATGTGGTTGCTGGGAATTGAACTCAGGACCTCTGGAAAAGCAATCAGTGCTCTTAACCACTGAGCTATCTTTCCAGTCCTTCTGGGCATTAAAAAAAATTATTATTGATTGATTGATATGAGAGGGCCCATCTCACTGTGAGCAGTGCCAGTCCTAGGGAGGTACAGGCATAAAGAGCAAGCCTGAAAGCAGTTTCTTCGTGTGTCTGTTCAGTTTCTCCTGCCAGATGTTTCGCTTTGGTTGCTGCCTTGGCTTCCCTCAGTGACAGCCTGGGACCTGGGAGTTGTAACGTGTAATAACCCTTTTCTTCCCAATTTGTTTTTGGTCATGATATTTTTTTCATTGCAATAAGAAGCAAAGTAGGTCAGATGGAAGTTAATGGCTTCTATGTGTCCAGGACCTCTATTTGTTCTTTCAGAAATACTTTTCAAATGTGGCATTTGACTTTCCTCTAAGAGAACATTTTGTTTTGTTTTGCTTTGTTTTATTTTATTTTTTAAAATTTTTAATTTTTAATTTTTTGGTTTTTTTTCGAGACAGGGTTTCTCTATGTTATCTTGGCTGTCTTGGACTCGCTTTGTAGACCAGGCTGGCCTTGAATTCACAGCGATCTGCCTGCCTCTGCCTCCACCTCCGAGTGCTGGGATTAAAGGCGTGCACCACCACGCCCGGCTTTTGTTTTGTTTTTAAACAGAGCTTGTGAACTGCTGTCTTATCTCATTTTCACTGAAGCCTCTGCTTTTGTTTCTATCAGGCAGTCAGTATGGTGGTAGCCTGATGGGCTTATGACATCTGTCCATTTGCTCAGAAAATGTGAATTAAGCCTTTTCTTAGATGCTGAGCCCCATGCAGGACTGTAAGTTACTCAGGAGTAGTCTGAGGAAAAGGTTCCTGGAAGAAAGATCTAGAACCTCTTCATCCCTCAGCTGTCAGTGGGCTCACTAGACATTCTTCCCCAGGAATAGACATTTTCCAATTTAGGAAAAATTCCCTAACAAGAAAACAAAAAACAAAAACAAACTGTTGTAGGTTTCTGACAACCAGCAGGACTTGTTTCAGATGAACATTTTTTCCAAGTGTGTAAGAACTCTTTTTTTTTAATTTTACCAAATCTTGATAGCTTTTTCTCTGCGTGGCACTGCTGCAGTGCTGAGGACACTGGGGTGAACAGCTTATGTGCCACTGGGGACAAACAGCGAACTAGACGCCAGGAGGGCTACAAGAAAGGAGGAACAGACCAGGCAGCCAGGCACACGTCTTTAATCCCAGCACTGGAGAGGCAGAGGCAGGAGGATCTCTGTGAGTTGGAGGCCAGCCTGGTCTACAGAGAGACAATTCCAGGACAGCCAAGGCTACACAGAGAAACCCTGTCTTGAAAAAAGTAAAACCTGAAATTCACCCCTGTCAAAAGGCGGAATGGAAGAAAGAGGGAGGGTCTTGGCCACGAGGAAGGCAACTTGTCTTTTTTCTTTTATTGAAAATAGATTTTTTTTTTTTGTACAGTATATTCTGATTACATGTTCCTCTCCTTTACTCCTCCCAGCTCTTCCCCTCATCCCTTTCATCCAGATCCATACCCTTTCTGTTTCTTGTTACAAAATCGACATCTAAGGAATGATAATACAATAAAATGCAATAAGATAAATAAAAAACGAAGACATCAGAATATGATTAAACAACCAAACAAGAAAAAGACCCAAAGAGAGAGCATAAGAAACTCATTTTTTGTTTGTTTGTTTTGTTTTGTTTTTGTTTTTTGAGACAGGGTTTCTCTGTGTAGCCTTGGCTGTCCTGGACTCACTTTGTAGACCAGGCTGGCCTTGAACTCACAGCGATCTGCCTGCCTCTGCCTCCCAAGTGCTGGGATTAAAGGTGTGCGCCACCACGTCCAGCAAGAAACTCATGTAGATACAGAGACTCACATATATTTTCACAGGAATCCTGTAAAAACCCAAGGCTGGAAGCCATAATATATATGCAAAGGACCCGTAAGGTTGAAGAAAGGCTCTGACCTAATGTGACGAAGACCCTCCAAAGATGTGCTTGGGTTTGTTTTGTGTTTGACATATACTACTTGGCCTGGAACCTTTAAGAGTGGCTTGTTTCCCTAAAGGTGAAAACTTGGAGAAAATGGACTTTTCTTTTTTACACAATTTTTAAATTTAAATGTATTTTGACCATATTTTTGCCTCCCCGCCAAGTACTTCCAGATCCTCTCCTGACCCACCTAACTTTAAGTTCTTTCTCAAAAAACAAGCCAAAACACAAAAAACAAAACAAACAAACAAAAAAAAAACAAGCAAGCAAACAAACAAAACAAAAACCCTCAATACAACAACAATGCAAGTGGCCATCAGTTGGAGATAGCTTTTGGGTGAGGGAGGGATAGGCGAGTGTGCTCACTCAGCTCGAGGGCCCATGCAGGCCCTGTGCCTTGCTGCCACCGTCTCTGTGAGCTCACACCAGCATTGGTCCTGTTGGGTTTGGTGTCCTTCCTCTCCTCTAGCTCTTACAATTTTCCTGCCTCCTCTTCTAAAGAGTTACCTGAGGGGAGGGATTTGATGGAGACACCTCTTTTAGGGCTGGGTCTTCTAAGGCCTCCCAATGTCTGCACATTGTCTGACTGTGGGTTTTTGTATTTGTGAGTCTCTGTGTTGCTGCGGGAGGAACCGTCTCTGATGATGGCTGAGCAAGGCCATTGCTACCTTCCTGAAGCAGAACAGTAGTATTTGGTTTTCCCCTAGTTCCTTGGGCATCCTACTCTCAGGTTCTTGGCCACCTAAGCCATGTTGGGTGTGGGCTTCATCTCATGACGTGGGTCTTAGAGCAGATATTGGTTGGTTACTCCGATATGCTTTGTGCCACTGTTACACCAGCGTATCTTGCGGGCAGGTCATTCATGTAATTTGAAGGGTTTATAACTGGGTTGGTGTTTACCTCCAGTACTATGAGTACCAGTCGATAAGAGTGAAGGCTCTGGGTAGGCACCAGCTTGACTTCTCTGTGTTCACTGGAGTTGTGTGTGTGTGTTGTCTTCAGCAATGGGGCCTTACTGTCAGTGTGTGGAAAGCCAAGGCAAGGCCGCCTCCAGTGACATAATTCCTCCAAGGCCATACCTTCTAAACTTCCCAAACAGCACAACCGCCTGGAGACCGAGTATTCATCCAATGGGAACAGCCTCATTCAAACCAATCTAGGCTGCCCGAATGATTTTGCGCAGGCACTTGAAGACAAGTGAACCACACGGCTATGTGAGAGCAAAGCACTCCAGACAAGGCAAAGCAAGTAGGGAGGCTGTAGGGTCCATTCCTGCTAAGGCTCAGTGGGGCGTTCAAGGAACTGCCTAGATCTACCAAAGTTTGAGCAAAGGGCCAAAGTATGGAGAGAAAACAAAAAAGGGAGCCGCTGTAGATGCTGTGCCTCACTCTCTCATTAAAGCACTGGAACAGAGCAATGCTAGTTGGCGGCTACCAGGGCAAAGTGGGTTAGAAAGGAAGATATGATGGGGACTTGGCCCCACATGGCCAGAGGGCAGATTTGGGGTGGATTCTGAAGGAAGAGCTAAGAAAGTGGATGTCGGGGGTCTGTGGGCAAGGGGACAGACTAGCTCTGTATCTGCATCAGACATGGTGGGTACCCTTTCAAGATGGTGGGTGGTTCTGTGTATTCAGTCAGGGGCAGGGGGCCAGGCCCGTGCGCCAAATAGGGTTCTGTGAGTCATGTGTGTAGACGTGATGTTTACATCTGTGAGTCTGTGTTCACTAGGATGCCAATGCCAAGAGCTGGGGCGGGTGAGAAGTTTTGGATACACAGAAGAGGTAGCCAGCAAAGCCTGTGGAAACCGGAACCGACCTCTCTCTCTCTCCTTCTCTCTCGCAGGTGTGACAATGTCCGGGTTTTTAAGCTGGGCCTCTTCTCCGGCCTCTGGTGGACTCTCGCCGTCTTCTGCTGGATCAGCGACCGGGCTTTCTGTGAGCTGCTCTCGGCCTTCCACTTCCCCTACCTGCACTGTGTGTGGTAAGTTCCTGCCCTGGAGTGGTGGCAGCCTCCTCGCTGGCTGCGGCACTGGTGTCCGCACTTGCTGCTGGGCGGGGTGCAGGTGGGTTCTGGGAAAAGGCACAAAGCCCGTCGTCCTGCTCTTTCTCCCCTTCCTCAGACCTGTTAGAAACAATGGAAAGTAAGGAAGAGTGTGAACGTGGCTCCAGGGAGCTGGCTTAGCCAGAACAAACTCTCCCAAAGCCATAATTGTTATGCTGCACAGTGGGTGCCCGCGGTGCCTTAATTAGTCCTGGGGAGGCTGAAAACTGAGTCTGCAACCTGAGCTCTCGGGTCTGGCTAGAAAGGGGTTGGGGGGGGGGGGAGGCCTGGGGACCTTTTGTAAAGCGAGGACAAGACCGTCCTTAATAGGAACCACACCTCGGGGCTCTTGTGGCCAAGTGAAAGCTTAGACCCCACGGGTCAGCTAGGGACAGCCTCACCCATTCTTTTTACAGCTCCAGGTAAAGCCTAGGGGATGGAGGTCTGTGGCTGAATATCACTCACCCTGTTTATCATAAGGTGCCTGTGCCTGCTTGTGGATAAGCCTCCCCCACCCCACCTCCACGCCCCCAACCCTGGGCTCAAACTCCAACAAAAAAAGGAGGAAGTGAGGATGCGAAGGGGCTTCTTCTTAAGAAATGCTTCAGCTCCAAACCCAGGACAAGGCAGTGTTTCTGCTTCTGTCCTCATGACTGCTAAACACAAAAAGTGTCAGGGAACAAGGCAAACTGTTGTCTCCTGTGCTGGTAGACGAGGCGCATGCAGGGGAAGCTGTATAGGTATAGGGCCTTGTTAACCCACATCCACAGCCATCCTTAGATGCCAGTGTGAGCTGGGCATGGTGGCTCACACCTGCCATCCCAGCCCCTGAGAGGCTGAGGCAGTACGTTTGCCACAAGATTCAGGTTAGTATAGGCTACACGCGCGCACACGCACGCACGCACGCACGCACACATGCATGCACTCACACAACAGAAAATTTTTTACCCAGGTGAACTTCAATTTGTGTGTAAATACAGAACTAGAGTTTGGAGTTCAAGATTTAATGTAGATTTTTAAATAGGAGGGCTAATAGAAAGTGAAGAATGCAACACATCCAAGCATAAGTGTGGGCTCCTTAAGGAAGGGTTGCCAAGCTTAGGCATTTTAGTGTGAGATCGCCCCCACCGCGTCTCCGAGAAATGTACATTTTGGAGGCCTCCAGAATCACGTTCAAAGGATCAAACCAAATCAAGCAGCACAAATTGAGGTGTTCACTCATAGTGTCGGCTTTGTTTCTCTAGGTTGAGCCATCTTTCTTCCCCATTATGAAGTGATTGTGCTCATGTAGGGTGGGTGCTCATGTTAGGTACATGCTGTAGCCTGCGGCAATGTGCGTACATGTGTGTGCTCGTGTGTTCGTTCTCTTCTTCTGTCACATAGATGCCAGGGATCTAACACAGCATAAGGCTTGGGGGAAATGCCTTTACCCACTAGCCATTTGCCAGATACATGAACTCATTTTTAAAATTTTAATTTAATTTTATGTGCATGAGTGTTTTGCCTGCAAGTGTGTGCACCACTTGCATGCAGTACCAGAGAAGGCCAGAAGAGGGAGTTGGTGCCCCTGGAACTGGAGTTATAGCTATGAGCCTCCATGTAGGTGCTGGGACTCGAAGTCCAGACCTCTGCAAGAGCAACAAGTGCTCTTAACCACTTGGTTATCTCTCCAGCCCCATGAAGTAATTTTTGAATAATAGTTTTATTCAGCATAGACATATAGAAAATGTGTCTCGTAGTTCTACTCCCCAAAGAAAGATATTAACAACCTGAAGTTTATCTTTGCAGTTTGTTTATTTATTTATTTATTTATTTATTTTTGGGTTTTTTGAGACAGGGTTTCTCTGTGTAGCCTCTCGCTTTGTAGACCAGGCTGGCCTTGAACTGACAGTGATCTGCCTGCCTCCGCCTCCGTAAATGCTGAGATTAAAAGTGTGCACGCCCAGCTTTGCAGATTTTATAGTATACACACACATTCCTCAAGAGAATTCTTTTCCTCCTACATTGCTAGTGGAAAATGAAGAAGAAATGAACAGCCAGGTATAGTGGCACACACCTTTAATACCAGCATTTAGGAGGTGGAGGCAGGCAGGCAGGCGCCGGTGAATTAAGAGCTAACCAGGTTTATGTAGTGAGCTCTAGGCCAGCCAATGCTACATAGTTAGACCATGTCTCAAAACAAATCAAAAACCCAACAGCAGGAAACTTTCCCTCCTCTGTCTAGCTACAACCACATACCCGTGAATCACTCTGTGTCTAGAAAACTACAACGGCACCTTTCGATATGCGATGTAAACTTGTTCTGTTTTTAAGCCGAACTTCTCTCAGACATGTCCAGCCAGTGAGTGACCCAAGGCCCACACGGACCCACATGCCTCCCAGAATAGCTGTGATGTGACCCAACATGTTTGTAGATGACAATGTCCTATTACAGCATTAAAATGTTAGATAACCCTTTATCTAGATCATGCCCACCCCCCTCCTTTAAGACAGCAGTGTCGGGGGCTGGAGAGATGGCTCAGAGGTTAAAAGCAGCTTCTGCTGGCTGCTCTTCCGAAGGTCCTGAGTTCAATTCCCACCAACCACATGGTGGCTCATAACCATCCATAATTAGATCTGATATCCTTTTCTGGCCTGCAGGCAGAGTGCTGTATACATAATAATAAAATAAAATAAAATAAAATAAAATAAAATAAAATAAAATAAAAAGACAGCAGTGTCTCATGTAGCCCAGGCTAGCTGATTGCACACACGAGGATGATCTTGGACTCCTGATATTCTCACCCCTATCCTTTAAGAACTGAGACTCTAGGCATATACCACCTCTCTGGGTTTATGCGCCACTGCATGGGCATCATGCATGCTAGTCAAGCACTGTGCCAGCTCAGCTTCACTCCTCATCCTCCCCATGGGCATCGATCTTTACCAGTGTGCATCTATTATCTATCTATCTATCTATCTATCTATCTATCTATCTATCTATCTATCATCTATCATCTAATCTATCTATCATCTATCTAGCTATCATCTATCTTTGAAGCATTATTACTTTCTATTTAATGCTTCATTTACATAGGTGCTTTATAATTCACTTAGCCATTAATAAGTATCAGGTTCTTTGTGTGTACAAATGGTGTGTGTGTGTGTGTGTGTGTTGTATACATATGACCATGCAAGCATGCACGAACATGTTCATGCATGTGAGAGCCGCAGCAGGGTGCCAGATATTTTCCTCTCCTGCTCTCTGCTGTCTTGCCTTTGAGACAGAGCCTCTCACTGAACTAGAAACCTGCCTTTTCCACTAGTCTGGCTATCCACCAAGCTCTTAGGATCTGCCTTGCTGTCCTTCATTGTTGGGGTTACAGGCACACACAACCACACTCAGCTTCCTATGTGGATGTTGGGTGCTTGAGTTTAGGTCCTCATGTTTGCAGAACAAGAGCTCTTTCTTCCTTTCTTCCTTCCTTTCTTCCTTCCTTTCTTATTTCTTTTTGTTTTTTTGGTTTTTCAAGACAGGGTTTCTCTGTGTAGACTTGGCTGTCCTGGACTCTCTTTGTAGACCAGGCTGGCCTCGAACTCACAGAGATCCGCCTGCCTCTGCCTCCTGAGTGCTGGGATTAAAGGCGTGCGCCACCACCGCCCAGCCAAGCGTACTTTAATATAGGATATTTTCCAGTGAAAAGCACAAGCTGTGCATATTGCTAAGGCGAGAAGGCGGGATCTAATTCTGGGTTCAGCCACTTCCACCTTGGCACTTCCAGTTTCATCCTTGGCCCTCAGTCTTACTGGGAAGGCCCTAAAGGTATTTGGTCCAATTATCTAGTAGGAATTTTTTTTTTTTTTAATTGAGGCTCTGGATGACTTTGAACTCATGGTATAGCCTTGAACACTTGTGACACTCTTCCTCTTCTTTTTTTTTTTTTTTTCCGAGACAAGGTTTCTCTGTGTAGCCTTGGCTGTCCTGGACAGCCTCGAACTCACAGCGATCCGCCTGCCTCTGCCTACCAAGTGATAGGATTAAAGGTGTGTGCCACCACACCTGGCTGTGACACTCTTCTTGAGTTGGCCTCCCAGAGTGCTGGGGTTACAGATCTGAGGCACCATGCCATTTCAAGTGGGAATGTTTTGAAATTTAGGACAGTCTCAAGTGCAGAAGATTTCTCATACCCTTCTGGCATTGTTGGGTATCTCATCTTTTCCCTGTTATACACACCCTCTGGATGACAGTGACAGCGGGGAAGGTGGGTGGCCCCGAGGGGAAGCACTGCATCAGAGTCACCTTTTCCCTCTTTTGCAGGCACATCCTCATCTGCCTTGCTGCATACCTGGGCTGCGTGTGCTTTGCCTATTTTGATGCTGTTTCGGAGATACCTGAGCAAGGTCCAGTCATCAGATTCTGGCCCAGTGAGAAATGGGCTTTTATCGGTGTCCCCTACGTGTCTCTCCTGTGTGCCCACAAGAAGTCGCCAGTCAAGATTACGTGATGGCAAGGCAGTGGCTGGCTTCTCTACTTATTTTTCTTCATGCACTGGGCTTCATTTGCTAGCAAAGACAGCCGAGGGGGGTTGAAGAATCAGTATGGGCGTGTCTGTTTAAAATTCTGTTCCTTTGGGCTCTAACTGGACCACTGTGCCTGGGAAGGAGGGTCCATCCTTCCCTAGGCTGGGAAACGGAGGACTCAGGGACACTATACATGTCTTTCTCAGCATCCATTCCAGGCACATGGGCTTGCTGGGTTATGTCTGTAATGGCCCTGGCACAGTAGATCTTCGGGAGACCCAGGTGGCCCAAGGCTTCTTGATTAGGAGAAGGTGGCTTGCTGTAGATCCCTCATATTCCCAGGCTCTCTGGTTACATAGGAGTCAGCCTCTCTGATACACAAGACCTTCTGAATTTTTGATGGAAGGTCCCAGAGCAAATTTTATTTTGGGAGAAACTGTCCCTTACCCAAACCAAGTGGACGAAACACACATGAGGGCCATGGCTGAGGGGCGGGATGGCTCGTCACTGGCCCCTCTTAGCTTTCCCAGGTCTTCCACGTGCTTGTGGATCTGTCTTCCACTACCTCTGCTGAGAGATGGAGGCTTGGCTTCAGAGGGCAAAGCTTGTAACACCCCCTCTGCCAAAACCTACCCTCCGCTTTAAGCACACGTTAAATATTGACTTTGTTTCTGCTCCTCCTGAAGTTCAGCAGCCTCAGACCCACAGAGAATTGTTCTGGTGTGAAGATTCCACGCACAGCCCCTCTGCTTTACCACTTGACCTCTGCGAGAGCCCCGGGGACCTATTTCAATCACCAAGGCAGCTCTGGTTTTGACTGCAGAGCACCCTTGAGGCTTTTGGGAAGTTTTTCTTATTGGAAGTGTCCAGAAGTGTCCAGTATGTTATTACCTCTCTAACACTCTGAGCCCATTTCTCTACTGTTTCCAGGGGATGTGGGCCTCCTGGGGATGTGGGCCTACAGCTTTTGCTTTCACAATACCTGGTGCTAACTGGTTTCCTAGAACACTTGACTGCTCTTCTTGATGCTGGGCAGTCACCACTCTCTGATTGGCTGGTTAGGGACAGGTGGGGAGGAGCACACTGTGACCTGAATGTTTCTCACCCTCATCACTGGTCTTCACTGGGCTGTCTTCAGGGTATGAGGGAGGATGGGTTATCTCAGGGACGTTTGTAACTCAGGCACCTTCTGCTCTCTGACATTCCACTGTGGGGAGTCGGGCAGCGCTCAGGGGATGGGGATCACACACTCCCAGGAACTCTGACCCTGTTTAGAAGCTTCACAGGGTCCAAAGTGGAAACTGAACTTAGGGTTTTTAAGTGAATAGACTTCATTCTAGTTTGAATGTGGCTTTGAAGCTTTATAAGAAACTTGTATAAGCAACACATGAGTCATTTGATTGGCGATTTCCAAGGCAGAAATACTTGGTTTTGAGTGATAAAATGGTGTGTTATTTTACTGTAGCTTAACTTATATTTAAAATGATTTTCTGTTGAATGTTTGTGGCAACCTAGTGGTTCTGGGTCAGAATTGCTGCTGAGTCCTTTGTTTTTTTTTCAGTCTAGACTTTCTCAGAGGGCACAATCAAACCATCCTTGTTTCTGGTTCACCCTGCCAGGCATGGGGTCTGCTCCTATCTAGTCTATTATATAAATGCCCTGAAGAGGACATCTAGCTGCCTTCATCTGGAAGGGTAGCCTGGGGCTGGAGAGTTGGTTCAGTGGTTAAGAACACAAGCTGTTCTCCCGAGCACCCGGCTTTGGTTCCCAGCATGCTCGTGAAGCTCAGAACCTGTAACTTCAGTCCCAGGGGATCTGGTACCCTCTCCTGACTTGCAAGGGCACCACCAGGCGTGCATGTGGTGCACATACATACAGGCAGGCAAAACATTCACACACATAAAGAAGTGAATGAATACATAAAAAAGATGGCTATATGACAGGATTTTTAGATGTAAAGTTTAATTTGTCCCAAGGGCCTTCCATGACCATGGCATTGTCCTCAAAAGTCAGGGGAGGACCATTTCTTCTCATCAGGGCAAGGAATTATTCCCTAGGGCCTCTGCTGACACCTCTAGGAATAGGGATAAAGTGATGACGGATGTGCTTGAACACACTGGGTGCAAGGAACTGATCACCTGACTCAGTGACTCAGTGGCATCTTCATCCTGGCTTGGGGGCAAACAGAACTCCCCGTCTGTCCCCTTCTGTCTCAGACAGAGCTTTTCTCTTTTTCATGTCTCAGGCTGGCGTCAATACTCACTATTTAGCCGAGGCTGGTGGGTCCCCAGATTCAGTCTCTCGAATGTTTGGTGTGATTATAGGTGTGAGAGATCACACCCATTTTAAACAGAAATCTCTACTGCTTGCTAGCACGGGCAGACTACTCAGGGGAGTAGGTGTGTATGAATCTAATTTTGAGCTGGGCTTTGGGTATTGTTCATACTTACATTAAAACTCTACATGTTTAGAGGGAATTCGGACACTACAGAAAAGCAGCAGAAGAAAAAAGTCATTCATACCTCTATTGCCTTAGAGCATCCACTGCTAATATTTTGGCTTTTGGCTGTGTTTCCTTTCTATTCTCTAAGTTTGGAACATTTAGCCTTGAATGGAATAGACACACAAGCATTTTCAAAGAGAGCTGGCATGGAGGGCTCTCAAGCTGGCTTTCTCTCGAATGCTGATTGCTGGATTCTGAGCTCACTACTGGAGCCACCTTTTCCACGGATCTGGTCTCGAGTGAACCCTGAGTTGTGAACTGATTTTGGCTTTGCGATGTAACACTTCACATTTGCATCTCTGAGTCATAGTCCCTCTGTCAAAGCTGGAACATCATGGAATTTAATGTGTTGAGTGTGGTAAAAAAAACAAGCTGAGCTCACTAATGTGCAGCCCAGAATGTGCTTCCTCTGGGTACAGCTGACACTGATGGGTGACAACATCATGGCCACTGTTACCAGTGTGTGTATCACCCTTTTCTGTTCCAAATCAGCCTGGGACTCTCCGGACATAGGAACCATGAATGTTAGCACGTGATCACCTCGGCCAGCGGCTTTACAGTTTTGGTCATCGCTGAGTCTTAGAACTCTTCTATCTTTAGTGCCTCATGGTGCCAAAGGCAGTTCTTTCTGTCTGCATCCATTTGTAACACGATCCATGTTGGAAGTGGTGCCTAATCTAGTTAAAAGTGCCTAAAACAGTCATTGTTGGTCAACCAGTGTTGTGTTGAGGGACAGTGCTGGATGGTTGTCAAACATGGGCTTTGTGAAGATAGAATGCCACCCGTTCCACTGGTTGGATTTCTCAGGTGTTTGAAACTTTCCTTACAGAGCCTCTTCCCTTACCTGCACTGAGATTTGAACCTTCCCTGGCTTTTCTTCCCTCAGGTCTGACAACTAACCATCTCTGGGGACAGGCAAAGGCTGGAGCCTCTCTCCCAGCATTTTCTCCAGCTGAAATTGGATTCTCTCCAATCAGAGCCTGACCTGGGTGCTGTTGGTCCCTCTGGCCAGTGATACATCTTTGTCCAGATTGGGATTCTCAGTAGATTTTATAGACATTATTTTCCCACAGACTTTAAAACAGGGCCCTTACTCTGAAAGGTGTACATCTTTTCCTACATGTCAAGTCAGATTTAAAACTATTTTACAACCACAATAAGTAAGACAAGCAGATAGAGTATTTTCACATATATACTGTGGTTTATACTTTATGTAGGGTGTGCTGTGCCCAGGTGGTATGTACCCTGGCTAAAGTAGCATTAATCATTGCTCTGGGGGATCTATAGACCTTTTGCACTTTATGCTTTTTTTGTGAACTCTGATAATCATGGTTAATATTAAAGCTATTAACTGGCATTTTCTGTGAATAAACATGTAAATGTATCTATTTTTGAAATTTCTTCTATTATTATTGTTATTGTTATTGTTATTGTTATTATTATTATTATTATTATTATTATTATTATTATTATCTGTATGTGCATTTAGGTATGCATGCATGTGTGTGTGTGTGTGTGATATATGTGTGTATGAATGGTAGCCCCCACACTTTGGAGACGGCTCTCTGTTAAGTTATTTTTACAAACAGTTCTCTCCTTTCACTTTTGTGTGGGTTCCAGGAGTTAAACTCAGATCGCAGGGCTTGGGTGGCAAATGCCTTTACCCACTGAGCCATCCTGTTCACTCATTTGTTTGTTGTTTATTCTCCCCCTCCCCCACGCTCTTTTAGACAGAATCTCACGAAGCCCAGTCCGTTCTTAGAGCCACATATAGTTGAGGATGACCCTGACCTTGTGATGCTTGTGCCGCTACCTCCCAAGTGCAGGGACTACAGGGCGCTGGTTTGAATGGGAGCAGCCATCACAGGCTCACATGTTTGAATACTTGGTCCCCAGTTGGTGGCACTGCTTGGGAGAGGCTAGATATGGCCTTGTTGGAGGTGTGTCACTGTGGGCAGGCTTTCAGTTGCAAAACAACAAACAACCCCTACCATTCCCAGTGCACTCCCGCTGCCTCCTGCTTGTGGCTCACGATGTGAGGCCAGCTTTTCTTGTCAAGAAGTCCTTGCTCCACCGTCATGGGTTACAACTCACTGGAACTGGAGACCCAATTGAATGCTTTCTTTTATAAGTTGCCTTGCTCGTGGTCCAATTGAATGCTTTCTTTTATAAGTTGCCTTGCTCGTGGTCCAATCGAATGCTTTCTTTTATAAGTTGCCTTGCTCGTGGTCCAATCGAATGCTTTCTTTTATAAGTTGCCTTGCTCGTGGTATTTTATTTCAGCAATAGAAAAGTAACTAAAATAGCCACCATGCCTGGATCTTCAAAATTATCTCTGAAATGTCTATAACGAAAATTAATTTTTCCTTCTTTCCTCCCCTTCTTCTTTCACCCTCTTCCTTCAGATAGAATCTCATATCGTAGCCTAGACTAGCCTGGAGCACTTTGTAGCCCAAGCTGATCCCAAACTCTTGCGGCAGTCACTGTCTCAGGCTTCCGAGTGGTTGGATTACAAGCAGGAGTCACTACTCTGGGCAAGAGTGCAACACATGCATTGCAGAGCACAGTGGATCTGCCTTGTCAGTTCCGGGCTAGTCAGGGCTATGCAGTGAGATCTTATTTGGAAGGAAAAAAAAAAAAAAAGAATCAAGAGAAAAAGATGTGTGTGGTTGGAGAGATGGCTCAGAGGTTAAGAGCGCTGGCTGCCGTTCCAAAGGTCCTGAGTTCAATTCCCAGGAACCACATGGTAGCTCACAGCCATCTATAATGTAATCTGATGCCCTCTTCTGGCCAGCAGGTGTACATGCAGGGAGAGCACTGTATACATAACAAGTAAATAAATAAATCTTAAAAAAAAGAAAGAAAGCCAGGCGTGGTGGTGCACGCCTTTAATCCCAGCACTTGGGAGGCAGAGGCAGGTGGATTGCTGTGAGTTCGAGGCCAGCCTGGACTACAAAGTGAGTCCAGGACAGTCAAGGCTACACAGAGAAACTCTGTCTCGAAAAACCAAAAAAAAAAAAAAAAAAAAAAAAAAAAAAAGAAAGAAAGAAAGAAAGAAAGAAAGAAAAAAGATGTGCATTACATTAAGGTGCCACTATGAGCAGTTGACGAGAGGGCTCGGTGGGTAATGGCGCTTGTTGTCAAGCCTGCTGACTATAGATCAATTGCCCAAGATCCATGGGGAGAGAGAAAGAGAGAGAGAGAGAGAGAGAGAGAGAGAGAGAGAGAGAGAGAGAGAACTGCAGGTTGTCCTCTAACACCCCCCACACCACCACCACCAAACAAACAAAATGTAATTTTAAACAAGATTCTAATATGAGATCAAGCATTCCAAGCAAGATGAAATGAAATACGTCAGAGAAGCCCCCATGCTCCCAAGTCCATTGCAGCATGATTCACAATTGCCACGATGCAGAATCAACCACCATGCAGAGGAAGTTGCCCACCATGAGGTGGCCAGGAAAGGGAGTGAGAAGAAAGGGCCACAGACAAAATATTCTTCTAGGGCGCACCATCAGTGACTGCTTCTTCCAACTGGACCCCACCTCCAAGTTTGCACCACTTCCTGAAAGCACCATTAAATTATGAACCTATCAATATGTTAATTCATTCATGAAGTCAGAGCCCTCGTGATCCAATCACTTCCCAAAGTCCCATCAGCCTGCAGCCAAACCTTCAATATAAGAGCTTTCAGATCAAGCCATAGCAACTGTGGCCTCTACTGACGCTATATTCAAGTTTTTTTTTTTGTTGTTGTTCGTTTGCTTGTTTTTTGTTTTGTTTTGTTTTTTGGTTTCCCAAGACAGCGTTTCTCTGTGTAGACTTGGCTGTGCTGGACTCACTTTATAGATAAGGCTGGCCTTGAACTCATAGAGATCCACCTGCCTCTGCCTCCTGAGTACTGGGATTAAAGTTGTGTGCCACCACACCCGGCTCTACTCCAGTTCTTTGAGACACTGGTTTAGTCTTTTTGTTTTTGCTTTGTTTTAGCTTTTATATACAGAAACGTGAAATATTGGTCTTTATATGCCTGGCTTATTTCACTTAACATACTGTCCTCCAGTTCCGTCAACTGCCACAAGATGTCTGTCATTCTTTTTTATGGCTGAATAATACATAGTGTATGTGCTTCTATCACCTGGTGGCTAACGTAAGAGCCAGTGGACCATCAGCTGAAACCAGAGTCCCCATAATCTTTCCTGCTTTGTCACAGCTAGAGAGCTGACTAACACAGAAGGGTGGGATGGGGGCGGGTACAGGGGTGGGTAGTTGTACGACAGGGATCTTTCTAATGTCCCGTGGCAGAGCATAGTGAGGATAATGTACAACTTATTATACATTTTAGGAAGAACTGGGAGAGAAGAATTGAGACTCCAGGGCCCTCGCACACAGACATGTGAGATAGTCACTGGGATAGCAGTGCTAGATGTTGTGATTTTATTGTTACATGCCATGTACATGCATTCTCATGAGGTGCTCCATTAATATGTACAGTTATGATGTGACACTAAGAAGGACTACACATCACATTCAAAGGCTTTCAAGGGCTAAATAAGGCTGGGGAGGGGCCACGGTGTGATGAACAAAGGAGGAGCTTCATTTTCTGCAAGGCCTCTCTCTAGGCTTACAGTTTGGACAGTTTTTTATTTTATTATTTTATTTGGTAACTTTTATGTTTTTGACTGCTCTATCTGCATGCACACCTGCAGGCCAGAAGAGGGCATCAGATCACAGTATAGGTGGTTGTGAGCCACCATGTAGTTGCTGGGAATTGAACTCAGTACCTCTGGAAGAGCAGATGGTTGCCTCGGCCTGCGGAGTTTGACTAAAACTCGGGAGGAAGTTCACTTGTTGAAAATGAAAGACAGAAAGAAGGAGAGCAAGTCTGATTGATCAAGCTCTCAAACTTTATTAGTCAGGCAGCAGCTTTTATAGTTCAGAAGGCAGGAAAGCATATTGCTATAGCAACCCAGCTGCAGGTTTTTCTCAAAACATAGGGAATTCCAGGCAGGGTCATAATGTCCTGCCACACAGGGTATCTGGTTCCCTCTTTGTCTAGTCTAACTGCTAAACCATAACAGGGTCGCTCCATCTCTATCTGTCTTTAGTCTAACTGCTGATCCACAACAGGGGTCTGGTGAAAGGCAAGCTCTGGGAAAAACAGAGACTTAAAGGTGCAGGCTCTGACAAGATGGCTGAACATTGGCCATATGGCCTATTGTCCCCAACAGATGGTGCTCTTAAGTGCTGAGCCATCTCTCCAGCCCTTGGACAGTTCTTAACATGGTCTGTGGTTTTGGATTTGCCATATAGTGTATGTTTTATATATTTGAGTCTCATACTGTTGAATTTTAAAAAAATAATTTAAAAATAGAGTATCTGCATCTCTTTCTCTACTCTGGGTAGGGCTGGCTTTCCTTCCTGCCCCATTTTTTTGGAGATACTGGCATGGAGACAGGGGTACACTGTATTGTCCTGGATAGACTAGAACTCTTGGCCTCAAGTGATCTTCCTGCCTCAGCCTTTGGAGTAGCTAGACCATGCTTCTGCCACTTTTCAAAATTCTGGCAGCTCCCTCCTGCTTTGTCTCAAGTGGCAATTTTGTCTCTGACCATCTCTGGCCAGTGACACCCAAAGTACGTGTAAAAGTGACAGAGTATAGGACCAGAAGCACAAAATTTAAAAAAAAAAAAAAAAAACCTTAAATTATATATATATATATATATATATATATATAAAGATAGGTATGTAGGTAGGTAGGTAGATAGATAGATAGATAGATAGATAGATAGATAGATAGATAGATGCATAGATGGATGGATAGATGGATAGATAGGGCATTAATGGTATTTGCTAGCATAAGCTCTGGGCCAGAAAGGTGGAGAGGAACCAAAGGAGTAGTTGCGCCACCATGTGACTCTATGTGGTATTGCCATTAGTGGTGCCTGCTTGTTTCCAAACCCATTGTCTCAATTTTGCAGGTTTCTTCAGGGCTCCTATATGTTTCCTTAGGTGGTTGTTGTTGTTGTTGTTGTTGTTTTAAACCATCTCTCTGGCCTTCATTTCCCTCTTCCCTCAGCAGCTCATTTTTTTTTTAATGGCCTAGGGTATTGGGTCTTACTAGAATTTAAAAAAACCTGCTCAGTGTAATAAAGCAAATATTTTCCTGCATGTAAAACCAATGTGATCTAGAGGAAGATTTTTGTCTGTCTGTCTCATGTAGCTCACTCTGGCATTAACCTCAATATTAATTACTTCATTTAAATTCCAGAATGATTTGCAGTTTCTGATCCCCCACCTTCTGAGGCTGACGTTACGTGTGTGTGTGTGTGTGTGTGTGTGTGTGTGTGTGTGTGTGTGTGTGT
>OU015743.1:147587299-147608835 GCA_907169655.1 Acomys percivali
GTCTCAGGGTCTACTGTTTCATTTCTATACATGATTGAGAACCTGTGACTCCTCCTGTGTTTACCTCGTTCCACTCAACATAATCTTCTCCAGTTGCATCCATGTTGTTGCAAATGACATACTTCAATTCTTTTTCATGGCCAAGTACTATTCCATTGCATAACTGTACCCACATCTTTATTCACTCATTGCTGAAGGGCATATGGGTTGGTTTTCTTTTGGCTGAATGTCCCCTTCTGACATTGCTCTGGGGTTGGGGGACCTAGAGCTGATTCTTCAGGGAGAAAGCCAGTGGGCAGACAGAGCAGTGCCAGGGGTTTCTCTGGTAGAGGGACTTCATGCTGCATGCACTCTGGTGTTGGAGTTACAGGCAGTGGCGAGCCACCTGACATGGATGCTGGAAACTGGACTCAGGTCCCCTGCAAGAGGAGCATCCGTTCCTAATCACTGTGTCTCCAACCTCTCCTCCCTCCACTGTCCTCCCATCATTCATCTTGCATTGCATGGGTTCCAATGCTCAGCTTTCTGATTTCCTTCCAGTTCTTGGTGCCTGTGGGCGGGGCTTGCCATCATTTTCCACTCCCACTCTCATCATCCTCTCTACCCACTTCCTGCTGGCTTTGAGAACGTGCTGATAGGGCTCCCCAGTTCTAGCTGCTATGAGCTTGCGGATTCTGTCAGAGTCCATTGTCACTCTGCTCTGTCATTTCTGGGCCTGTGGTGAGGCCCGGGCCCGCTGCCCACATCTTTGGCCCTGAATTGTAGGCAATTAAAAGGCAAGCATGGAGCAGAATGCATGAGGGGACTTGTCTGCAGATAAGAGACTGTTACATGCCATCATCCCTTTAATTGGAGCTCTTTCCCTTACTCTGGATCTCTCACACACCCCTTGGATTTTCCATTAAGTGGGACCAGTGGCTAAGTGACAAGTGTCAGTTGTACTAACCAGATGACACACACTGCTGTCCTTTGTGCTTATCTGTGGGGCTGCTATCCCTGCTAAGTCCACGGCTGTCTGTCAAGTCAGTGGTGGATCTGTTTGATTCTGTTCTTCCAGCATTAGAAGAAATAAGACAGAGTGTCCCTAAGTCCATCAAGAGAATAAGTGATGACCTGTTGAATTGGTCCCATTTGCCTCTACGGCCTTGTTCAGTCCATTAGCGGGTGACATGGGGCACCTCATAGCCGGTGTCCTTGGCTTCTGCTGGCTGCAGATGTTCACAAAGGCAGGCCTCTTCAAACCTGAGTAACTGACTCTGCGGATAAATCGTGCTCCCTTAGACTCAGTAAAAATTCTGTCAGCATCTCCATTTAAGAAAAGATCAGTAACTAATCTGATGTATTGGGGGGGAGGGGAGGAGGGAAGGAGTGTGTGTGTGTGTGTGTGTGAGAGAGAGAGAGAGAGAGAGAGAGAGAGAGAGAGAGAGAGAGAGAGAGAGAGAGAAAGACAGAGACAGAGAGACAGAGAGACAGAGAGAGACAGAGAGGCAGAGCAAGAGAAACCAAGAGAGGGCAGGCTCTTATATCCCAAGCTTCGGTTGGCAGCAGGGACAGGTGATGACATCTGAGGTTGAAGGCCCCTAGGGGCAGCTAGCAGGCTGCCTGTATACTAACAGTAGTGGGCTTTTGGACATATGTGGAAATATTTGAGGGAAGGTGGCATAATAGCCCCCACCCCCGACCCCTGCCCAAAAGCAAAGCCTTCTGGGTATTTTTTTATAGGGACCTCCTAGCACCTAGAGCTCCATGTTTCGTTTTGGTTTATTTTTGTGCAGGTCATTTAGCGTCAGTGGCCTTGCTTCAAGATGTCAGATCATATGGCAGAATCACAGAACAACTTCAAAATATTTGGGTTTTTTTTTCTTCCACTTTTTACTTATTCTTATTTTCATCTGGTGCACATGTGTATAAGCATATGGAGTGTGTTGCAACTGCATGCAGGTGAAAGTCCGAGGGCGTCTTGCAGGAGTCACTTCTCTCTTTCCACCCCACGGGCCCCTGAGGGATCAAACTTAGGGCCTCAGGTTTGGCAGAAAGCGCCTTTTACCCTGGGAGCCGTCTCCTCAGCCAATTTGCACATATTTCCAAATGCCCCCTCAGCAGGCCAGTCTGCTCTTTCCTGTTAGATCCCCTGAGAACCCACACGCAATCAGACTTATCTCTAATGGCTTTGTCTCTGCCTTTTCTGGTAATATTCTGATGACAGCTGGTTCGCAGGGTCCCCTGTTTCTGTTCTCCGTTCCTCCTAGGCTACCTGGTAATAAAGCAAAACCGGCTCATCCGCTCCGAGACCAGCTTCAAAATATACTATTTTGCCAGTAGAGGGCAGCATCACCAAAAACTTCTTTGCCATTTAATCGTGTAGGCAGGCAGCCAGCTGGACATCTCTATTGCCCCTTGTCCCCTTTCTCACCTTGCCCTGCTTTTGGCAGTCACACAGAGAAGATATTTGCAAAGTGACTGTGTTGTCCCAGCAACTGATGGCCAGGAGGGTGGCCCAGAAAACGCAGCGGCACTGGCTGGAGGCCCGCCTGTTCTTTTGACCAGATACAGAGGGATGGCTGTCTCCCCACAGTCTGTACCTGGCACCTCTCTGCTCCTGCAGGAGGTGGCTGTCTGGGAGGCCCATGCCAGCTGCCCACTCCTCGAGAGACTTCGCTCTCACGTCTCCCCCGTGTGTTCCTGTCCCTAAATGCCTCTTCCCAGAAAGAGTCTGAGTCAGTCTCTTGTCATTAAATTAGTTCTTGCTAAACTATGACAGATGTCAAAGCAGCTGACAGGATGATTATATCGCCGACAGGCAAAGGCAGGTAAAATACAAGAGGGAGAAAGCGGTCATAAGTTCAGAGCAGGGATATGATTTGCTTGGGCAGCTCACCATCCAGCTGCTGGGAGGGTTGCAGAGGCGAGGTCCCACTCAACACCCTCTCTGAACATGAACCACTCTCCCCCCCCCCCCCCCTTTTCCTTCCCACCCCCCTGCCCCTGCCCCCCCAAACACCCTTTGGTTTGGCCCATGTGGCTGTGTGCTTGCAGAGGTCACAGCTCTGCTGAGGAGATTTTCTTGGTCTCCCCTGAGCATTTTTTTTTTGTCCTGGGGACACTGGCTCTTATATGGTGAGCATGTACATTCCAGTTTTTCTTATTCTCAAGCTTCCAAACAGTGACTCTCAGCGTTTCCTTCTCCTAGGGTTCCATGGAGGTCACCACTTCCAGTGGTCTCAGGGTTTGACTTATGTGGGGTCCTCCTGTGGGGATTCTACACAGGTTCCTGGGGTGAACTCCTTCTCAAGGATATGTGAACATGATAGATCCAATAGGGAACACAGAGCCCGGAAAACCCCCAGGAAGCTCCTCCCCTTTCAGAGTGTCAAGTAGGTTCCAGCAAGCCATAGGGTCACTTGCTCCTTCTTGGTGGGTATAAATCAGTTGGCAATGTCCCCTCAAAATTATTGCCAAATCCGGAGTGACGGAAAACCCACTATTTTGAGTGTTTATGAAATGTGAGTCAGTCACCAGCATCCAGACAGGAGTGCAGAGACGGGCAGGGTGGGAGGTGGCTGGCTGACACAGGGGATAGCTCTCTCTGTGCTCGGGTTTCCTGCATCCTCTTCCCAGGCATCTCCTGTCTCCTCTTCCCCCGTCAAAACGGTCTTCCAAATTGAAGCACAAAGCAGAGTGACAGGGCTGGGGGTGGTAGACGGCAGTGGGGAGGTGTTGGAGGACCGTGCTGCCTGAGGTTGCAGTCCACCATGGCTGGAAAGCTCCTCAAAGCTCTGTGCACGAGTGGAGGACTCCCCTTTCTCATCAGGGCTTCTTAGTCTCTGCCTGACCTCACCCTGAGATTGTCTCTAGGCACAAATGCCCTAAGCATATCTGAAATATGACCTTTGACTCAGCTTCCTAACACCCTCCCCTCTGCTGCCCATAGGATAATTAGGTACTCTGTTCCATTCATATGATAGGACCACGCTGCTAAGTGCAAACAAAGCATTCCTGGCACTTCAAGCCCTGGCCAATAGTGCACACCTACCCTGGGAACCCTCCACCCACTTTACCAGAACTATGTAGCATTTGTTCACCCCAAATAAAGTTGAGCAGTCTTATTGAAGCTGGTCCCAGAAAGATCTGAATCCCCTTTCTGCTCCCTTTGTCCTCGGGGGACTAGTGGCCAAGGATCCTCCTGGAACGGGGTGGGGTGGGGTGGGTGGGGGATGGGGGGTTGGGGGAGGGGAAGCCCCACAGAGAGGTGCTGGAGAGATGATGGCTCAGAGTTTCAGAGAGCTTGCTGCTCTCACACAGCACCAGAGTTTGGTTCTTACCATGTTGGGTGGCGTACAATTGCTGGAAACGCTAATGCTCTCTCAGGTCCCCGTGAGCACCCACACACTGGTACTTTCATAGATTAAAAAGAAAAAAGAATACTGTTTTCTCTGGACTACCTTTTTAAGATATTAGTGTACAATGGAAGTGTTCTGCCCAATACAGACGGTGTACCACAGTGAACTCCTGCACACTCATCACCCTCAGCAATGCCCACAGACCCTTCTTCTTGCACCCCTAAATTATTCTGAAGCAAGTCCTAGACATTTCTTTTCACCATGTCCCCTGCTGGCGAAGAGCTTTTGGTGACAGGAGAGAGAGCAGGCTGTTTTTTGCTCTGCTGTGGTACTGCCCACCTTTCAGCCTCCACTTCCCCCTTCCTATTAGCCTCCCGTCTTCACCAGACTGAACTGTGTTCCCGTGGACAGTGCTTTGCCCCTATCTATTTCTGGGAATAACTATTTCCTTTTCTCAGGCCATCCCTTCTCTGGAACATTCTTTGGACCCCCCCCCCCATATGAAGCTACGCCCTCCGGTGAGAGCCAATGGCACGGAGATTCCTGTTTACAGAAAGTATTTCCAGGCAGTATGTACAGCTTGCCACACCCTAGGCAGTGTTCTAGAGGCTTTCAGCGAACACCAGGTGATTGAACCACGTAAACCAATTAGAGATTCTACACAGAGATGTTCCGGCTGCTCGGCGTGTAAGTTACAGGCACAGGCAGTCTGGCTGCTTACTCTAGTTCAAGGCTGCTCTGGGTAGCCTTTTGCATCTGTAGGCTGTGCAGACAGAAACAGGGACGGGGATTCATTCTCTTCTGCACTGTAGGGCTGCATCCCGACCTGGCTGGACTGCACATTTGTTGTTGAAAGCGTATCACATAGGGCTCAGTGCGCTATCACCTGGAGAAACTTTAAGGCACTGGCTTCCTAGAGCCAGCTGTAATTCCTATGGTAATAAGGACAATTAGCTGACAGGATTCTTTTGTTTGTTTGTTTGTTTTGTTTGCTTGTTTTTCCGAGACAAGGTTTCTCTTGGCTGTCCTGGACTATTTTTTTCCTACCTCAGAGGTTCAGCACAGCTACAATTGCAATGGACAGCATGTGTGGGTGAGCCTACAGGAAGAAACAAATACAGTCAAATGTTCATAACCTTCCCTGAGCTGAGTCAGCGGCAAGGAAGTGGGTCATTGCTGTGGGAGGAGAATAAAGCTGTATGTGTGCATCCTAACAGTTTTATGACTGTACAGCTAGGCCGTGTCTATAGAGTATGTGTGCATCCTAACAGTTTTATGACTGTACGGCTAGGCCGTGTCTATAGAGTATGTGTGCATCCTTACAGTTTTATGACTGTATGGCTAGGCCATATCTATAGAGTATTTTTTTTCAACATTTCCCCTATGGTAATTATTGTTTTCTGGAAATTCCCAATATTAAATCCTCAGCAAAAACCTTTAGGATTTTTGTGCAATTCTTAGTAATTAAAAGTCTGTTATAATTCATCACCTGGCAATGACCTAACCAAAGACTTAAAATTTAAGCCTTTTAAATGAGCAGGCTTCTTTTCATTTATGATAAAGTCTTCAGTCTTGAGACCTGTCTGCATTGTGAGCAGAGGTGGTCACCACTTGGCAAATTGCAAAAACACCTCAGGAGTATTTGTCATCCCAAAATGACTTTTTGTTTTTGTTTTTGATTTTGTTTTGTTTTTTGAGACAGGATTTCCTGGACTCACTTTGTAGACCAGGCTGGCCTTGAACTCACAGTGATCTGCTGGTCTCTGCCTCCCTCTGTCTCCCTTTGCTGGAATTAAAGGTGTGTGCCACCATGCCTGGCTGTATCTGTTTAGTCTTTTTTTCTTTTTTTGGTTTTTCAAAACAGGGTTTCTCTCTGTAGCCTTGACTGTGCTGGTCTTATTTTGTAGGCCAGGCTGGCCTAGAACTCACAAAGATCCACCTGCCTCTGCCTTCCAAGTGCTGGGATTAAAGGATGCTTAGTCTTAGTGTGACTGGTTTGTAAATTAGTCTAGAAGATGGCATTAGCAGTCCTATATTCATCTGTGACTGTTTGCAAGGCTCTATTGAGCAAAGCTATTGGGAAAGGGTGGTATGACTGATTCTGATGTCTGCAGGGGTGAGAGAGCAATAGTTAAATACTTTATCCACTCTTGCCAATTCACCATTTGTAATGGACTAGTTCTGTCACTGTAGAGATATGGAATGTGGTTCATATTCAAGTTGGCCCTGTTGTTTAACCGTTTCCTCTAATACTTAAACATTCTCTCCTGCAGGACGGTCCTTAAATAGGAAAGTAAACAACTCAAAATAGTTTCAGGAAGTCCCTGAAACTTACCAGATCCACAAAGCCCATCCCTGCCTAAGTAATAAAAACCAAGAGTCCCTTTTAGACCAAACGCAGCCAAGCTGCAAAGAAGATCAGGCAAGCAAGACTGCAAGCAAGATTCTGAGACCAGGCCAGCTGCCCAGACAAAGCAGAAACCACCCAGCGGCCTTGAAGAGGGTTAGAGAAGTGGAGGCACCTGCAAGGGACACTGTCCAACCTGTTGAGCTGCCCCCAGGCTGCACAGTATGCTCCAGGTTCCCAGCCTTTGTGATATGTCACCTAGGCTGGGGTGAGCTTTGGTGGAGCAACTAGCTGTCTTTGAGTCATTTCAGCTTCCATACGTATCTCCAAGAAAACTCATTGGTTCACCAAGTTGGACCCTGGTGGTATCCATACTTTGGTCTGTCATGGCCTCCCTAGCTGGGTAAGCAGACATGTGTTGCATCTCCCCAGGAAAAATCTTTGTCACATAGCAGGCCCTAAAGACAGGATTGGCAGAGCAGTGTGTTATTAGTGTGTATAGATCCCTAAGCTCCCCAGATCCTGATCATTGGTATCCCTGGATGTAACTGATAGCTTTTGGGGTGTTTAGGACTGTTACAGTACTAAACAAAGACATTTGGGATTCCTGTACTCCCCTAGCTTAGATCCTTGTACACCCCAAGGTATGGTGACATCCCAGAGAAGAAGGTTTCTGAGTCGTAGAGAGGCTTTATAACTTGTTCATCATGCGAAGTAGGAGGAGGGATCTAACAGGAGCTAACTAGCATTCTTACCGAGCTGGGTACTTTCAGGAAGTGAACTTATTAAATCTCTCTAACAATCCCCGGAGCACAGGTACAATGATGTCACTGTGTAGACTTAGAGCTGATGATGTAAGGTCACTGAGAAGGTGGTACGTGCTTGCACAGGAATAGGTACAGGGAGCCAGTGTTAAAGGCCTCTGTAGACTGTTCACAGCATGCTTCTTATCTCACTTCTGTACGTTGGTAATTACCAATGACAACTCATTGCTGCTCTAAATAAATGCTAGGAGAAGAGTAAAGGTGCTGACCTTGGAAGTGATTTGTAAGCTATTAATAAGTATTTCCTCCTATACAAATAATAAAATGCTAGTAAAAGTTACCTAAGTGGGTCACCCTGTTGTTCAACAAGTTGAAGTATTCTTTTCCTCCTCCTCATTCTCTCCCAGTGTGTGTGTGCATGTGTGTGTGTGTGTGTGTTTGTACACATACTATGGTGAAGCTATGGGAGTCAGAACCACCTCTGTGGACTCTCCATTCACCTTGCATGATTCTCAGGGATTGAATATTGAATTTAGGCAGGCAAGCTTGTGCAGCAGTGGAGATTTTGTTTTTGTGTTTTTCTTTTAGCAGTGGAGTTTTAAAAAATCAAATGTTTATCAAGTGGTTATTATGGGATAGACTTAAACACTTCATACTATCACATTTAAAGTGGACAATATCTATAGTTGAGGCAGATAATATTATAAAATCTTCCATTTTGTGGATGATAAAATCAAGGCATTGAGATTAAGCTACCGAATGCGTCTGATTTTCCTGTTATCTCTTATTCTTGTTTAGAGCTTTCATTTGCTTCTTCTTACACAGTATTGAATCAACAGGACTAATTTTCTTGGTTCCGTGGTTTGAACCCAGGGTCCTTCTTGTTCTTCCCTGATGCCCATTTCAGCATTTTCTTCTAGTCCTTCTTCATTCCTTTTCAACTTTCCATGGACCCACAAAACAGATTTCTATCAGGACTCAGGGACCCACAGCCACTATACTTGGCTAGGACCCAAAGTAGAGCAACAGCAATGAAATAACCAAAACCCATCTATGAGACAGGTATCTATATCAAGAAACATCTAAAATGTCATAACTTCAGATGCCTGATGCTGACACAAAAACACAAACATGAAAGACCAAGAAAATGATGTGCCTCCTGACAAGAAGCCACTAACAATATTGTAATAGGCTTCAAGAAAAGCAATTTAACTGAAGCACAAGACATGAACTTCAAAATAAAAACTAGGAATATGTTCAAGGACCTTACAGAGGATATAAACAAATGCCTTAATGAAGACCGTGAAAACACAAACAGTTTAATAAAATAACAAAAACAATTCAAGATACAAACACAGAATTTAACACAGAAATAGAATTTCTAAAGAATCCAGTCTGGAATAAAACTCAAAATGAAGCCAGGTGTGGTGGTACATGCCTATAATTCCAGCACTCAGGGAGGCAGAGGCAGGCAGATCTCTGTGAGGTTGAGGCCAGCCTAGTTTACAAAGTCTAGGACAGCCAAGGCTACACAGAGAAATCCTGTATCAAAACAAAGTAAAACAGAACAAACTCAAAACCCAAAACCCCGACAAAACAAAAACAAAAACTCACAAAAAACAAAAACACACAAACCCCTCAAGCCAACAACCTAAGGAACTGAAATAGAAAGTTCAGAGGTAATCTTCAGCAACAGACTATAAAACATGGAAGGAAAAAATTTCAGGTCTGAAGACAAGGTAGAAGAAATAGATTGCTCAAGTCAAAGAAAATGTTAAATCTAAAAGAATAAAGGCATAAAACACTTAGGAAATCTGAAACAGTATGAAAATACCAGGTCAAAGGCACAAAAATATTCTTAACAGAGGCATAGAAGAAAATTTCCCCAATATAAAGAAAGAAATGCCCATCAAGATACAAGAGACATACAGAATACCAAATAGAGAGGACCAGAAAAGAAACTCCCTATGAAACACTAAAGGTACAGAATAAAGAAAGGATATTAAAAGTTTCAAGGGAAAAAGGCTAAGTCATCTATAAAGGCAAACCCATTAGAATAACAGCTGACTTCTCAATGGAGAGTCTAAAAGGCAGAAGGGCCTAGAACATGTCCTGAGAGACCACAGATACCAACCCAGACGACAATACCCAGAAAAAAAATATTGATCAGAGGAAGAAAAAAATTTCATGATGAAAACAAACTTGAGCAACTGCTGTCCACTAATGCAATTCTACAGAAGGCACTGGATGGAAAACTTCAGTGTGAAGAAAAGGGTAGTTATATTTAAAAGGACACACACACACACAAAAAAACCAAACAATCCCCAAAACAGCAGAAGAGAGACACCCAAGTCCCTGCCTCAGGCCCCATGGTGGGTGCCACTTTGATGAAAGAATATGTTATGGAAAGAGAAAGTATGTGGTGAAGAGGTGGGAGAGAAAGTAAAGCCCAGTTGTTTGGGCACTGTGGAGAGAGGTAAAATTGGAGACTCAAGGGTGGCGAGGAATAAGGCAGATATGAGGAGCCTGTGCAACCAACTGGGGCCATGATGACATCTGGGTGTGGGCTGATGCCAAAAGCCATGTCTGGGTCTGTGCTGATGTCTGTGGCCCAAGTTACCACTAAAGGCTATGTGATGTCAGTGGTCTGGTCTGTCACCCACATGTGGATATCTGAGGACTGTGCTGTCACTGGGGGACATACTGTTCTGAGTGTACTGCAGTGTCACTTGAGGCCATGGTAACATCTGGGTCCATGCTACTGCCTGAGGCTGTGTTGGTGTCTGAGCTGTACTGAGCTGGCCCTGGCCCTTGCCTCTGGCAGGAGAGCTGTCCCTGCCCCTCACCTGGGCAGCATAGGAGAACTGGCTTTGGTGGTCCCTACCCTTCAATGGCTGCAGCATTTGGGAGAGTGGGCCCTGCATCTCACCTGGGCAGCACAATAGAGCTGGCCCTGGTGTCAAAGTGCAGGTGAGCTGGCCTTGCCCCTCATCAGCTACCACACTTGGAGGAAATGGTCTCTACCCCTCATCTGCTGTGTGGTGACATGGGCACAGGAGAGATGCTCTGTTCCCTTTCCCCCACCACCTGCAGCAGGCAGGTAAGCTTGTCCTGACGGCATGAGAGCAGGAGAGTTGTCCCCACCCCTTATCTGGGCAAAGGGAAGAGCCAGCTCTGGTGGTGTGGGCACAGGAGAGCTGGGGGATGAACAACTCAGTTCCCACTCAGGCCCAGATCCAGGGCTCTGAGTTGACCCGCCCCAATATCCACCCCATCTATGAACTTTTGGAGCATGTGAAATGGCTGGTCCTGTAGATTCAAAGCTGCAGGATCTCCATGGCACTGGGCAACAATGAGATGTCTGAGATGGATCCTGGTGAGGATCCATTATTGATAGTGTGGCAGAAGCCAGAGTTCTATAACCCAGACCAATGAGTTATCCCAATGAACATTTGCAAGTAAAGTTGTATGGGGAAAAGAGCATACTGTGTGACACACCATAGCTTCCCCAGTGATATTCTTTTTCCTTAGTGGGAGAAGTTACAAGGGCAGAATATAGATATGATGGGGACAAGGAAATGAGTGGGACTGGGGTTCATGATGTGAAATTCACAAATAATAATAAAAATTTTAATTAAAAAGTAGTAATCCCAAAAAAGTTTATCAGAAGAGGTGAAAAATACACCACCACAACAAACTAACAGGTATTGATAAACACTGTTCATTGATAACTGTCCATCTTAATTCCCCTATAAAAAGACATGGACTAAGAGATTGTGTTAGAAAACACGATGTATCTTTCTCTTACATCCTAGAAATACCATTAAGGATAGACATTACCTCAGGATAAAAGGATGGGAAAAGGTACTCCAAGCAAATGGGACTAAGAAGGAACCAGGTATAACTATTTTAGTGTCTGACAAAATAACTTTAAATAAAAACTAATAAGCAGAGATAAAGGAGGATACTACAAACTCATCAAAGAAAAATCCACCAAGATTTTGCAATTCTAAACATCTATGCACCAAACACTAGAATACCCAAGTTCATAAGAGAAACATTATTATAACCAAAATCACATATTGGCTCTCACACAATGCTGTTGGATGACTTCAATACTTTATTTTGGCAGAATACAGATTTTTAGAGTATGTCTTTATGATTCTCTGAATTTCCCCAATGTTTACTGCAAATCTTCCTTTTTCATCTTCAATTATACTGTCCTAGTTAGGGTTTCTATTACTGTGAAAATACATCATGACCACTGAAACTCTTACTAAGAAAAACATTTAATTGGAGGTGGCTCACAGCTTAGAGGTTTAGTCCATTATTGTCATGGTGGGAAGCATGGCAGCACATAGGCAGACATGGTGCTGAGAATCATAGTGGGAAGCATGGCAGCACACAGGCAGACATGGTGTTGAGAGTTCTACATCTTGATCCACAGATGGAAGGAAGAGATTGAGACACAATGACTAGGATTGAGCATCTGAGACCTCAAAGCCCTGCCCTGAGAAACATACATCCTCCAAAAATGCCATACCTACTCCAACAAGGCCAGGCCTCTCAATAGTGCCAGCCCCTACGAGCCTATGAGGTTATTTTCATTCAAACTACTGTATATATTAATTTGCATCCTCTCTCTGTATCTTTTGGTTAATTTTGCTAATGATTTGTCAATCCTGGATAGTAAAATAACTGTTGGAGATATCCCTGAGCTCTAATTGTCTAACAGAGCTATAATAATAATAAAAAAAAAACCAGCATGATATTGGCATAAAAACACACACAATGGTGATAATGGAACTGAGCTGAAGACCCAGACCTAATTCCACACACCCATGGACACCACATATTTTATAAAGAAGCAAAAACAAACAAATGAACAAGAAGTTCCCTGCCCCCACACCTGACACTGGAGAAAAGAAAGAAAAGATAGCATCTTCAATAAATAGTGCTAGTCAAACTAGCTGCATGAAAATAGATCCATATCTATCACCCTGTAGAAAACTGAACTACAAATGGATCAAAGACCACAACATAAGAACAGATTCTGGGAGCTCATGAAAAAAGCTCCTGTACAGCCAAGGACACTACCATTCAAGCAAAGCAGCCGCTTCAGAATGGGAAAAAGAAAAAAAAAAAAAAAAAACGTTACCAATTATACATCTGATAGAAGTTAAATATCTAAAACATATAAAGAACTTAAAAAAGCTCCTGGCATCAAGAAAACAAATAACTCAATTTATAAATGAAATATAGAACTAACCATAGTTCTCAAAAGATAAAACACAAATGGCTGAGAAATGCTTAAAAATGTCCCACATCCTTACACTTTATTGAAATGCAAGTTAAAATTGCATTGAGATTTCATCTTAACCCTGCCAGGATGTCCAGGGTTAGTAAATCAAATGACACTACATACTAGTTAGGAGTTGGAGAAAGGGGAGCACTTATTCTTTACCAGTGGGAGTGCAAACAGGTATAGTCACTAAGGAAACCAGTGTGGAGGTTCCTCAAAAAGCTGAAAATTAATATACCACAAGACCCAGATATACCACTCTTGGGCGTAGATTGCAAAGAGTCTATATCTTTCAACAGAGACACTTGTTCACCCATGTTCATGGCTGCTCCCCTCATAATAATCCAGAAATTGGTGACAGCCGTACATTTATACAATGGGATATTATTTAGCTATTAAGAAAATTTCAGGTAAGTGGATGGAGCTAGAAACAGTCATTCTGAGTGAGGTGAGTCAGGTTCCAAAAGACAAAGTTTTGCATGTTTTCTCTTATATGTGGTGTTAGAATGTAAGCTTTAGAGATGGGTATTTCGATTAGAATATTCGCAGAGGTTAGGTAGCTAGTAAGAGACTGTGGGCAGGAGAGGAAGGGATAGGAAGGGATGTTCCAAAGAAGGAGAAATAGAGTTTTATAAAGAGATAAATGAGACACCAGAATAGGAGGATTAAGTGATGGGGTTTGGGAGGGTAGTATAAAGATGAACATATGGGAAGAGACAACTACTACTTTTGAAAAGCTATATGGAAACACTACTGTGGAAGTTACCTAAAATATGTAATTAAGTAAAAGGAATTTAAGTTGAGTCATCATATAACAGGGAGAAAATGCCCCCAGCTAGACAGCATATGCCACCAAGCAAAACCCTCAGTGTCAGGAACAGGTTACATCTTGTTGAGCCATTGACCAAAGGAGTCCCATAGACACTCCCAAACATCACAGATTATTGCCACGGCTATTGGTTACCTTCTACAATCTGATGGTAAGCCCCCATTATTGAAGATATCACTTGCTTGTGTCATTGAACATGGAGGAATTGAGCTGGCGCCCAACTGGAAGATTCACCCCTCCCCCACAGCTAGCCTTGTTGCTGGAAGGTACTTTGAATGCTACTGGAGAAGAAAAGTGATCATCAGTATCATCCAGCTGCAAACCCAGTGACCTACAGCAACAACCTGCCTGCATGATACACTGGAGCAATAGTAGCATACACATTATGAGAGTAACCAAGCACTTTTTGATTGGATTTAAGGCCCACTTCGTGGGATGGAACCCACACCTGACACAGTTAAGGTGGCCAAGTGTACAGGGTGTGAGGTCCTTGTGCTCATAGACAAGCACTAGGGAAACCGGGAATGTTAAACATGCAGGTTTAACATTCACAGGAAGAGAAGTATAGCCTGTTATTGATTCAGAAGGCTGCATGTGGCTAATAACTAGGTAACATTTGTGCTATCTCTGTGGGCAGGGAACATCTGGGTCTCCAAGACTTTTTATGTCCATCTTGAGCATTATTTCTCAGTAAATTTACAGAACTCATCCTTATGGAAAGTTACATGTACTTTACAAATGGTACTGGAGGTGTTTTGTAGCCTGGTGACCTTTATATAGCTACCTGTATGACTGGAACCACACCAGAACCTTCCCTAGAGCCTGAAAATACCACATGTAGTCAATCTATAGAACCCACATTTCTGAAAGAGGTCAAATATACTTTAGAAAAAGTTTTGATGTCACGCCTTACATTTATTGAGCACACAGGGTTGAAGCAATTATCACTAGGAAACTTTTTATTTCCAAATTGTGCTGTACTTAAATATGCCTAAAATAAACTGCTGGTGTCAGACTCTACAAGTTTGAACTGGCACCATCTACTGAGTGGCATTGAATTGGACTTCCTTCTTGATTAGTAAGGATCAATATTCTGTTGACTGTGGTGTTTGCAAAGACCCCCTCTTCACCCCAGTCAAGCCAAGAACCTCAGACTAGATAGGTCATGGGCCTAGGGAAAAAGTCTGCTACTATTCTGCTGGTGGAACATAGCTACCAAAAGACTCAGTGATATCTTGCTATACCCATAGGGGAAAGAGCATTGCTCAATCCTCATCAGAGAAACTCCTCCTTACAGTAGATGGTGATTAACAAAGAGATCCATAACTGGACAATGTACAGAGTGAGAGACTTTGCAGCATGCATCCCTAAGGGTATATCTTTCTCAAACTCCTCCTCTCAAGGCTCAGGGAGCTATGCAGAAGTGGGGGTGGAGAGAGGATAAGAACCAGAGGGTGTGGTGAATGACTGTAAGGAAAGAGCATCTGCCAAACCCAAGAGGACTGATGTACATATGAACTCACAGAGACTATGGCATCATGTACAAGGCCTGCACAGGTTCAATACAGACTGGGTCCCAGCACTGAGAATGGGAAGTGGAAACGGGACCCCACCCCTACCAAGAAGATATTTGCAACTGATACTGCTGGCAAAGGAACATATGTTTTCTACAGTGGAGTCTCCCCTGGGTGTATCAACCACACCTCATGCCCCATGGCCAGGAAGAATTGGTTAACACAAAATGGACTCGTGTGTGTGTGTGTGTGTGTGTGTGTGTGTGTGTGTGTGCATGTGCATGCACTTTTGTTTGGTATCTTTGTCTTATTTGTTTTCTGTTTGTTTGGATCTGATTATCACTTTTCATTCGAGGAGGAGAGAGAGGGCAAACATGAATTTGGGTGGTTAGGGTCTTCAAAGGATCTGGGAAAAGTTGGGGGGAGGTAGAAAATATGATTAAGATATATAAAATTAGAAAATATATAAGAGGATGTAATTTTTAAATTTAAAGGCAGCTTTATTTGGAGTGAAATCACATACACTCTCAAACAGAAGGGGCTGATATTCCTATTTCAATATCTTCAAAGGCTTGGACTCCATTTGTAAGGAGAGACCCAATATATACAGGGAAGACATGCAGGGAAGAATAGCTAAAAAAGCTCTCAGGGCCCGTTCCAACTAAAGCCCTGGAGAGTATTGTATGACTTGGAGCTCTGTGGGCATTTGGAGACATGCTGTACGAGCTGACAGTAAGTCAGAACTGACAGTATTTGGAACTAGGAAAGTTGCATAATCTCAAGAACAGAATAATAACGATAACCATCATCATCATCATCATCATCATCATCATCATCATCATCAAACCATTTATTCTGTGCTCAGCACAGGTATAAGCATTTCATCCAACCATCCTGGAAGGCAGGTGGTAGGAATCCATGTCCCCGGACTATAGGAGAAAGCAGTGAGCGTAGGCAGCCTAACTGGAAAGCTTGTGCTCTTACCTGCAGCACAGAACTATATTTTAAAGCTAATCTCCAGGAACAAACACTCCAGGGAGACAGATTTTTGGCTTCCTCTATGAAAGATTTTCTATTAGCCAGAGCTATCCAGAATCTTCCACAGAAGATGATGAGGGCGTGGCCAGCAATGGCCAGCAATACTTGCGAAGCATCTGGTAGACATTAAACTTGTAGAGTCTTTCCTAATTCTGAGGCTCTGGGACAATATTTTATAACTCAGAAACCCCAGGATTCCGAGTTTTCTTTCTGTATATCACAGATTACATTCATTTCTCTTTGTGATGTGTCACTCTGAATGTAGTGGCGAAGGGAGGAATACCCAGGTAGCTACCTTTTTCTCTTCAACCTGTCTTGCATGTCATGACGTAGCTGATGAAAAATCAGTTGTCCTGAGGCTCAGGGATCATGTTGGAAGAGGGATCAGAAAAGAGTGTGAGAGGCAGAGGTGGTAGAAACATTATCTTATGAACATAACAGGGCAGCTGAATAACACATGCAAAACCTGAGCAGGCCCACACCGGACCAAAGGGGAGGTGGCACACACCACTGTCGGTGCAGCCCCCAACCAGCAGGAAAGACACCAACACCGGGAACTCTTCTTGTGGCAGTTTACTCAGGATTCTTGAATAACGGAGTGACCCCGAGGACCGCACCCAGAAAGCCTTTATAGTGCGACCGCTCCAATCAGAGCCTGCCACGTTGTCACCGAGCGTCATATCATTGCACATGCGCATAAGGGACTCACTCAAGGGCGCATTGCGCATGCGCATTGCTCCGGGGAAGCAGCAGGGGGCGCTGCTATCTGTGGCTCTCCACACACCACCACTCGGCAGCTGTGATTCTATTGGCAATTGCCAGATGCTTGCAGAGGGAGGGTCAGTAGTAGACCATGCTCAGTGGAAGACCACACATCCATGAATATTGGGGCAGGACAAATAATGTCTTTCAGGATTAAAAAAAAAAAAAAAGCACACGAAGCTGAGAGGAAATTGAAAGGGGCTGAGTAAGGGAAGAGGTGGGGGAAGGTGTGACTGTGATCAAAATATGGTTACATGAAACTCTCAAAGAACTAATAATTGTTGCAACAGAAATTTAAAAATCAATCACATCTGTTGGGGAGTGTGAGCACTAAAGCGATGTTTAGGGTCAGGAGGTCTTGCCAAGCAAGTGTATTAGGAAGTAGAGCAACTTATATAGAGTTTGCACAGGAAAAAAAAAAAAAAAAAAAAAGAGAAAGTCAGCAGGAAGCTGTTATGCAATGGGACCGAGTACTCAGGCAGCTAAGCAGGCAATGTTGCCCAAAGGGAATACAGACTATCTCAGTGGCCTTGGGACTGGTAACGCCAGTCTCTTCATGGGGGGAAACAAAACCTTAATTCCTTTGACACCCTGGCTCCAGCCCCAGATGGGACCTTTCTGAGTTTGCCCCTGGGGTAAGGCACAAAACCAGTATTCCCTTTGTCCTTTCATCAAGGCGTCTTGAGAAAGCGTTGGAATAGCCTGGCTGCCAGCAACAGGCCTTCGCATGATCAAAGGGCAGAACTGTGATGATATACTTTATACATCTTGATGGGAGGCTTAGCTCACACCTTCCTCCGTTATCAGTTTTATGTCTTCTCCAAATGAATCAATATAATTGAGAATGGCATTTGATTTGAATGCCAATAACTCTGAAGAGCTACCTTGAGCCTCGAAGTTAGAAATGCCAGGAAGCTGCTTTCTAGGACTCTCAGTTGGCATCAACCCTTATTATGAATTGCAGTAGGTACTTTTCTTCTTGCTATGACCAAACCCTTGACAAAAAGCAGCTTAAGAGGGAAAGGGCTTGAGGGTAAATACTGGGGGGGGGGGGGGGGGGAGAAAGAAAAAAAAAAGAAAAAAAAGGACATGACTGCTCCTAAGTACGGGTGAAGGAGAAAGTTTATTCTAGATAAAAGAGGGAGCATTGCCGGAGGCAGGGACATCTGGGAGAGTCCAGAATGGACATGACCATACTGAGCTGGGCCACATATGGAGATGGGAGGGGAAGGGAGAACAGAGAAGGGACCCAGGTGTGGCAGCCAGGGGCCCAAAGGTTCAAAAAGGACTGGTAACCAAAATGTCTGGGTTATATAGGGAAGAGCCTTGGGGGTGGGAGAAAGGGCAGCCTACCCTTAGGAACAGGGGCCAGGGTATGCCAGCTATATCTTCTTGTAACAGGTAGGGACTAATGAGTGCTGGGAGAGCCTGGTGGTCAGGTCTGCTCTGTATGTTAAATATGTTTGTCCTGGGTTTGAACTTGAACGAAGTCCATCATAGCAGAGAAAGCATGACAGCAGAACACTATTGACTGTGGTGGGAGGGTGATGAGGCTGCCTGACCTTGGTGAACCAGGAAGGAGACAGTAGACAAATAGACGCACAGATAGATGGCTGGATAGATGGACAGATGATAGAGTTGGGTCTAGAAGTAGGGCCAGACTAAAACCCTTAAGACCCAGCCTCCAATGACTCACTTCTAGTTCCACAGCCTCCCCTCAAAGCATCACCTACAGGAGGCTACATGTTTAAACACAAGAACTTCAGGGGGACATTTTTACACTTAAACCATAACAAGGTATCTATAATTACATTTTGCAAATTCTTCTCTTTCAGAACAGGATAAGTCTTATCCATAAAGGACTTGCCTAGCCCCAGAGGCTGACTCCAAAGGGATTAGGAAATAGTCAGGGATTAAGAAGAAGCATATAAGGCCGGGTGGGTGGCGCATGCCTTTAATTGCTGCTTGATGTGAGTTCGAGTTCGGCCTGGTTTATAAAGTGAGTGCAGGACAGCCATGGCTACACAGAGAAAGCCTGTCTTGAAAAACCAAAAAACCAGAAGAAGGAGAAGGAGAAGGGGAAGGAGGAGGAGGAGGAGGAGGAGGAGGAGGAGAAGAAAGACTATTTATTGAATTTGTGATTTAGGTCTATTGAGAATGAATTCTGGAGATTGGAAAAGATGGCAGGTGTTTGTTACCTTTGTGTTTTGATTCCTTTGTTGGCCTCTGATAGTCACCCAGCAGAAGTCATGAAAATCTTGAGGAACTGACTTTGGAATCAGTTTTACAAATAAAGCATGTTTAAATCCCAATTTTGAGTAAAAAAACCAACTATTTTAACACTGAGGACATTTTGTATACAGTGCTGAAACAGAGAATTTGTAGAAAATATTAGCATAAAAATAAAATTGATGGTTGCTAAAATAACTATGGTGAAATACAGAGCCATAGCTAAAAAAAAGTGGAAGATGTGTGTGTGTGTGTGTGTGTGTGTGTGTGTGTGTGTGTGGGTATGTGGGTGTTGTTGTTGTTGTTGAAATTTAGACCTGTAGGAAATCTATTGGGTTTTGCAGAAATGCAAATTTCAAGTAGCTAAACTTTATAAAAAATATTGATGTAGATACAAATCCCAAGATTGGGCAATGTACTGAGTTCCTCTTTTATTTTTTTGCGTTCCAATTTTTTCCTATTTTAAAATTTACTAAAAAAAAAAAAAAAAAAAAAAAAACCAAAAAAACCCCCAGTCCATCCTCATGAAAATGTCAATTAAAATAAAAACAGAGACAGTGAGAAATGGTCAAACTGTAGTCCATAAACAATCAATGCAATCAGCTTCATGACTACTACCCTGAAGTCAACATTGGTCAAAGTATGTCATTTTTTTTAAACAAAGATGGACCATACTACCAGAATCAAAATCCAGAGCCTTAAACCACCATTGGGTTGAACACAGAATAAAAGACCTCATTTCTGAGAAGGGAGATTCATTTTGAGAGGCAAGAAGATGAGAGGAATCTAAAAATCAAGATTTCATTAAATGTGGCTATGCTTATCATGCACTTATTTGAAAATAACAGGCCTTCAATCTTGCCCCAGTGAGGGATCCAGCTAGATCTTGCCTCAGAGCATGCCTTTCGGGGGGAATTTGCTGTCTCTCCATTTTTAGCTTGTAGAAATCTTTGGAGAGAATCAAGGCTCTGTCCAGGGAGAAACCCAGAGACCCAGTGAATTTCTCACCTAACATTGTCCAAGACTGGTTATTTGGAGTGAGATAAGAAAGGAGTTATCTCAAAGCTTAAGTTTCAGCAGTCCTTGGCTGGGCGTGGTGGCACACGTCTTTAATCCCAGCACTCCGGAGGCAGAGGCTGGTGGATCATTGTGAGTTCGAGGCCAGCCTGGTCTACAAAGTGAGTCCAGGACAGCCAAGGATACACAGAGAAACCCTGTCTTGAAAAACACAAACAAACAAACAAACAAACAAAAAGTTTCAGCAGTCCTCTGGTCACACCAGAGTCCATTGGAGGAAATAATGCCAAACAGGCTTTCCTGCTTGCTTTTTGTTGTGCTTTTGAGAGAGGATTTTACTCTGTAGCCCAGGCTGGCTTGGTATTCACTACATAGCCCAGGCTAGCTTTGGACTCATGGCAATCCTCCTGCCTTAGACTCTTAAGTCCTGGGCTTAGAGATACAGACTACTACACTCAAGATTCCTGCTTGACTATTTAATTCTTCTAACTTTGGAGTTGTGTGTGTATGTGTGGGAGTTCTCAGTTACACAGTATTTGACAAGACTGTAACAGGGACTTTAAGGCAAGCACTTGCTGAACTGCAGACATCTTCAAGTAGTGGACTGAATTGTATCAAATAGTAGTGGTTCTGGAGGCAACTGGAGGCAATTATGTCCTACCCTCTTGCTATTTTTCGGTGAAAGTTTGTAATTCCTGTGTGTATATGTATATGTATATATATATATATTATATATAACACATATATATGGTATAACATCCCAAAATTCACAAGACAGCACTTACCGTTCAAGTCATTTTCCAGTCTCAAATGTCATTAGAGCCAATGTTGAAGATTATGTGATGGCGGTGTTGTAAACAGAAGGTTGTAAGACTCAGTTTATGTTTAGACAACATGGCATCGATACGGATATGTTGTGGAAGTCAGATAAGACATGGCTGACTTTGGACATGGGACAAGAGGGCTATGAATCAGTACAACATGGCTGACACTGGATGTCCACACAACCCCAAGTACATACACAGTGATTTAATCTGTTACATAACTATTTTTGCCAGAGTACCACTTTTGTATGATTCTGTGTAAATATGATTTGAGGTCAGGTCTCTGATCCCTTTGCCTATGCCTCTGCCAGCCTGTTTATGTACACCTGCCTGTAAGCCTGTAGTATAGTGAAGCAACAAAGTTGTTAGCAGCAAGCTTGGAACTGTGGTCAGGATAAAAAGTAGGAAAAGAATAAAGGATGTAATGAAGCAATATAATCCTATGTGATGTTCATACATACACACATATGTGCATCACATTGTGGTTTAGGAATAATCACACCCATCTATTTATCATCTATCTATCTATCTATCTATCTATCTATCTATCTATCTATCTATCTATCTATC
>OU015743.1:147608845-147619536 GCA_907169655.1 Acomys percivali
ATCTATCTATCTATCTATCTATCTATCTATCTATCTATCTATCTATCATCTGCTACAGACTCAGGTAGGAACGGCTGAATTCAGGGACCCAAATGAGGGGACAAGGGATTTTAATAAAGAACTCAGTAATGATGACGGGAACACTGCCCACTAGACTACCAAACTAAGCTGATGCTGAAAATCATGGGGCAGGTGAGGGGGCACCAGGGGCAATGTGATGGGTCTGGGCTCAGAGTCACGAGTGCAGTGACAGCAGCTGTGGTTCTGGTAGACCCATCTTGGTAGCATCTGGGGTCCCAGGACCTTCGTGTTATGTCAGGAAGTTGAATCTCTAAGTGGTAAGTGAGGGATGTGACTCAGTTATCTTACCTGCTCCAAGATGGCACATCTGCTCATTGGCTATGTGACTTTTGAAAACCTGGGAAGATGCTATAGAAATGCAGAGGTGACAAAGCAAACCAAATTCCTAAAATCCATACTGGTGTGGCTTAGGAATTGGTCTTACAATTGTTGGAATAGAATTTTATGTATATTTTTATTTCAAACTGTTTGAAAGATACCTGAATCACTGGATAGTCCCATTACAATTTGAAGTGTGTAATTAGGTGTAGCCTCATGACTTTTAAAGGTAGAGTTGGTTTATACCACCAATAGTACTAAAATGTTTATGCTAATACAGTGTAGTATACCTTTAAGTTTGATTTGCTGTAAGAATTGCTTATGACATAGGAAGATCTTGCTGTTTTTGGTTTGTAGATCTATCAGGTTTTTGAGGCAGCTGAGAGAAACAGGTGTGCATATCAAATGCTGAAGGGAGTTTAATATCTCAATGCATAAATTAGTCATTTAAATTTCTAAGTCAATTAATCATATTCAAATAAAAAGGTGATCACATATATTTATATAAAGACATTAGACTTATAATGAGATTTTTTTTAGTCTTTGAAAGACAGGGTCTCATATAGCTGAAGTGCTTCAAGCTTATTATGTAGCTAAGGATGAGCTTGAAGTTCTGATCCTCCTGCCTCCACTTTCCAAGTGCTGGGATCACAGGTGAATACCACTACGCCCTGATTTAAAGCACTTTCCCCCCCCCCCCTGTTTTTAATCACAAGACTTTCAAATTGACCTCAGAGACAGGTAATGGTGATTTTTAGAATTTACTTTTCCAGTATATTTAATTGAAACCTAATTTCCTAGGAGTAGATTTCTTAGTGAACAAATGACCTCTGACACGTAAAAGCTCAGTGAGACCAGCAAACATTCAAGTGAAAGATAGAACCACCAGTAACTGCATGCCCCCATGGTGACTTTGAGTCCCTACAATGAAACTCCCACTACCAAGTATTTACTGAATGAGATTCTGAGTGTTGAGACTTGATGCAGGCAAGGCTCACTCCCCTTCCCCCCAAAAAAGACCCCACACTCTTTTTGGAGTCAATTGTTTTATTATTATTATCTTTACACTGAGGAGACTTAGTTACATAAAATGTATTCAGTAAGTTGGTTATCAGTAGTACAAGCACAGGGATGCAGACAGTGGAACATGGAGGAATGCCTTTTATCAGAGTGAGGCCATGTGACCGAAGCACACTGCTCCAAACAGCCTTATGTACAGGTGCAACCCGAATTCCAGTTATGTGCAGACAAGAGTCACAGAGTAAATGACACAGGGCCGCTGTACATCTAGCCAGCCAGTGAAGACTGCTCACAACACACACACACACACACACACACACACACACACACACACACACACACTGACAAGAATGACTTTAAAGTGCATCCACGGGAGTCTTGAGGGGCGAGGATGGGCTAAGATGCTTCTTTAGAATACAGGCAAACAAAGGCGGTGCGAAACCTTGCACTCCCCTAAAAAGACCCTTCACAAAAATGGCATTCCGGTATGTTTTGATCCTTTTGAAACATATTCATTAAAATTTCTAAAAATTGTTTTATTCTTTTGATTGGCATAGTTATTGTATATATCTATGGGGTGCAATCTGGGTTGCAGGCTCTGCTGTAGTGCATGGAAAAGCTGTAGTTGGCAGTAATTGATTGTGCATCTAAAACAGAAGATCTTGAGTCCATTTTGATATTTTAAACATAACCCATTTAAAAGACAGGTTATACCTTGTAGGGCACATATCTATGCTATTTTAGATAAATAAAATAATGTTATTTTATGTTTTGAAAATACACAAATAATAAATATCTAACTTTTTTTTTCCTGTGCTAGCAGTATCATCATCAAACCAGGAGGATAGTATTTGTTACTCTTACTTTTTAGTTATTTTTGAGGCAGGGTCTCATGTAGCCAAAGCTGGCCAGGAATTCCAATCCTCCTGCCTCTATCTCCTTAGTTCAGGGATTGCAGGTGTGCCGTCACACCTGGTTTGCAGGTCGTATTTTTTTTTTTTCACGTACCTCTCTGTGTTTGCATTGTGAAGACAGAAGCCGTTGCTTGTGGAGACTTGCAAAAACAAGGTTAGGTGCAGAGACCATGGTGGATTCTGTGCAGAGTTCAACAGAATCTCTTTTCTATCCTTGATGGACAGTCTGCCTCTGAGAACCTTGGGTTTCCACACAGTCTGTGACAGAGGAACATCATTGACTCTGCATTCGGATATTTTTCTTTCCGGCAACTTGTATGTTTAAGGCTAAGATTGATGAGGTTGTTTAATTTAATACTAGGGCTTATGTAGATAAATTAGATACCCTATTGTGATGGATTGTTTTAGGCTACTACGAGCCTTTTAGTCATTATCTTAACTTTCACTCCAATTGTATTACAAAGCGAAATATCAAAGGTTTGAGCCGTGATAACATCTGTGTATATATATGTATGTGAACAACTCACCAACCCTAGTCAGAAGCTGTATTTTAACAGAAGAGGAAATAAACTGCTCTCTGCACTATAAAGTCTGTTGTTTTCCTTTGTCTTCCCAGGGACACATACAAAATTAGGTCTAACCTGTTATCAACAGGTTGTGCATCTGTTTGCCATTTTTATAAGGGAACTTCTTAGACCCATCATGTATTTATATAAAAACACAAACACATCCTAATTTTTCCAGGCATATTTGCTAACCACTTTAATCTCCACGTGGGTGAATCTAGCTTAACATAGCAAATGGATTCCTGAAAAATAACCTAGAATTTTAAAAAAAGGAAATATTTTCAGTGTAGTAGTGGAACTTGCTAATTTAAAGAAACCATGCAGCAAGCTACTTTGAAAATGAAGAATGCTTCTGTGAAACAAATAATTTCTTTGATTTTCAAAGTTTGATTAAAATATACACCTAAAATTTATTAGTAGATTAGGATTGCGTAGAACAGTAGTTGTAAGTAATAAAAAAAACCAGAACAGATAAACTTCATTTTACAATGAACAATACACAGAATGACTCATGGACTGTATATTGACTATATTCAGAAGCCCTGAATATATGCATTATTGGTATTTTTATGGCTTTAATTAAGACAATCGTCTTATGAAATACTATAAAGTGCAATATTAAAAAAATTAAAAAAACCCAAAAGGCATCCATCGTCCTTCAGTTTTATCCTGATAAGAATTGGAGACTCACTGAATTAACTGGTAGGAATTCTCTGCCCTTAATTCATGCATGCAGTTTCATTCTGGAAATGATTTCATTCTGGGATTCAGACTTACATGACTTTTCTCTTGTTTGTGTGTATGTAACATGATTTAAGAAAATTAGTTCTTTTGGGTAGCTGAGGGTTTTAGAGACCTGCTAGTGTCCAAGGCCTTCGTTACTTCTATGCCCATAATGAAGAAATTGCAACCAAAGAGAGACTTGCCATTTTTGGGTGGCCAGTTTCCTAGGCTGGAAAGTGACCTTCCTGTCTCTATCAACCTACAGCATGAGGAAGTAAACTCACTGTGGGACTGATGACAAGAGGCGCTCCAACCCTTTCTCTGACCTTCCCATTTGAAGTGAAAATGTTAACTTCCTCCCAGTAACCAATGCAGGCAAGCACAAACACAGAGCCTGGCAATGATGTAACTGGGACCTTTCCTGTTTCCTTTGTGACTATGCAACGAAGATGCAAGATGCAAAAAGCTGTGACCTTGACCTCACCTGCACTCTATGATAATGCCGTGCCCAATGCTCATCTTCACACCAGACACCCAACTTCATTAGTACCTCATTTAAGTCTGCTGGTCACTGGAAGGCACTTGCATTGTGCTTCTGTGTGGTTACGGGTTCTGCCTGCCACTCAACAGCAATTAGAATGCAGTAGCCACGCACAGGAAAGTGTTGTTGGGGGAATAGTGACAGCAGCAGGAAGGAAAGGAAGAAGAAGAGGAAGGAGAAGGAGGAGGAGAGGAAGAGGAGGAAGGAGGAAGAAGGAAGAAGGAGGAGGAAGGAAGGAAGAAGGAGGAGGAGGAGGAGGAGAAGAAACATAAACAAAAAAAATTATTCAAGGACCCTTCTGATGAAAATAGGTAGAGGGTCCCACAGTGGCAGCTTTCAACCATGCCATGGAGAAAGATCAAAAAGTGTTCAGAAGCAGTTTTCTTCTGCTATAAGGTGTGTGTGTGTGGGGGAACCCAAAGAAACAAACAAACAAACACATCAGCTGGAGGGACTTAGGGTTAAGCCAGATGGGGACTTTCCTGTCAGTGTTAAACACTGACCTTGGTCACCCTGGAACTCTTTGTTGATATTCTGTGATGATTTACTAATTGGTGGTGCTTTGTACTTCAGAGACCAGCAGACAGATTCCCCTACTAGCCTGCGTGCTTTCATCTTTTGGTATTTATTAATTTTCCAGGCCAGCCCAGCAGTCTTTTAAGCTTGGGCGGCACACTTCTCCACTCAGTCCCTCATTGGACACTTATTTGAGCCCAGCTGCCTAAACTTTCAGGATTAGGCTGGCCTCTCAACTCCTGGCTAGGCTCGTCAGTCCTTTGTGTGGCCCTCTCTCCCACTTTTAAGAAAAGACCATGAGCAAGATGAAAGACTTTGATGCCATTTGGGTAGTTCGGAGCGAGGTTGATTGTCTATGTATGAGAAAGGCATGTGGATGCATACTGTCTGGGAGGTCTACACGGAAAGCAAGCTACGTCCAGATGTAGCAAAGGTGAGCATATCTGTGATGCCACAGAAGCCCATGTCCTCCTGTTGCTGAGGCACCACAGCCTATGTGGACCCAAAGTGCCCAGTGCCATGAAAGAAATATTTGGAAGGTGCAATAGTATGTATTAGATCTGAGCTGGCTGTATTTCCTTTATTGCTTTTCTTGTTAGCTATATATTTCAAGGAATATGGAACTGTAAGATTAAAAAGGATCACGAAGATCCAGAGGCAGTGAACTAAACTCAGACAGACACTGGGGCAAGGCACGAGGACCTTTCTTTCCTGAGTCCTTCTTAGCACACGATTTTCAAATGAACCTAGGACATGTATAGATGCTAGCAATTGTTTAAAAATGTGTGCTATTTGTAAGCACTTTAAACACCAAAGATTTGTTGAGGTTGCTTTCTTAGGAATCCCATAACAAACAAATGATTTTTTTCTTCCTATCCTTTTGACTTTTTCTATTTTTCTACTAACTCTCACTTAATGGGGAGACCTTGCCTGCTAACTGAAGAAAATGTTGTGAGGGAATCATGGGAACTAAAGATGATAGCATTAAGAATTACTAGGCCAGGTGAATATGTAAGAGTGTGTGTCGGCTTCTATAGCACACTTGTTTTCTGAATAGACCTGCTGTCTGTAACATGTTATTGTTGGAGTCACAATACAATCTTTCTGGGTTCAAGGAAGCATAGAATTCATGTGTGTGTGTGTGTGTGTGTGTGTGTGTGTGTGTGTGTGTATTTGTGTATGAAAGTCCACTGAAATTCTCTGCAATGCTTCATTCAGAAAAGCATCAGAACCTATCGAATACTTCAGTGCAATCATTGCCAATATAATACTTCAAATCCCACCTTCCCCTCCATTTCACCAGCACCTCTAACAGCTGTGTCTTCTGTGACCAACTTTTTGTTAAGGTAGTCTGGGTCTACACAACCTTCTTTGATAGGCCCTGTCTATCAAAGTCACAGAGGCATTTAAACGATGATGGAAGTGGTGGTGGCTGGGGAGTCAGTCGACTCACTCTGGCCAGGAGCAGAAGTACATTAATGTTACCAAACTCTAACCATCCAGGCAGCTGGGGTTTCCTGAAAGGTCTCCAAACCACCCGGCACATGTCTTCCCTATAAAATAAATTCTAATGGCCCGTCAGGTGACACCTGTCAGAGGCCTTGCAAAGCATTTCCCTTGAGTATGAAACAGTCCTTGTCTCTTTTCATAACACTAAAGGAGACTTCAGACTGTCTTCATCATCTGCTCAGCTGCACCCCCCACCCCCCCACCCCCTGCATGCATAGCATGTTCTGCTCCACTGACTCTGCCCGGCAGGTGTAGGCTCTTCCTACAAAGCTGAAGAACACCATGAATCTCGAGCTTCATCCCATTGGGAACTGGCTGCGTCCAGCGAGCAGGTGGGTGTGTCATGGGCATTCTCAAATGAAAATCTAGGAGTTTCTATCTTAGAACTCACAGTCTGAACCAAGTTTCCCTCCTGCTCCAGGGTTGCCTAGGGCTATAGGAGGGGTGACAGCAAACAAGACTTCTTTGGTTTTCTGTGAGCAAATGGACCCATTAGGGTACAATTCCCTCATTTTAGGATGAGTGGTGAAATTTTGGCTTGAACTTCTCATATTATTTTACACCCTGCTCCAGAGAAACAAAAAGACAGCAGTCTAACATTTTTCTCCCACGCATCTTGTTGACTATTTTGGCCTCTCTGTAAGCATTAGGGAATATAGCTGACCATTTCCTATATTCTGCTTGTTGGGATATTGGAGTAGTATGTGAGTGTTTGTGTGTATATATCCAGAGAATGTTCACTTAGCTTGGTGTGCCTGACTTTCCTTTTCGTTGACTGTCACATTTGATGCCCTTTGCTTTGGAATTCCAAATGTGATTGGGCCAAAAGGGTGATGATGTAATTGATATTGTATATCATCAGACCTGCTACACTTGCCCACACCGGCATGCAAGAAAGAAATCAGAGGTGATCTGAAACTACCATGTAGGCATCAAGCTTACAATGATGTGAATGATTCCAAGACAACATTTGGCCAAATACCACACACTCCTCAATGAAGGCAGTAAGAGCCAGCAGCGGGTGGAGCCTGTGACAGGGAACACCATGGAGGTGGGGATAGGCTTTGGGAATGTTGTCTTCTCAAAGCTACTTTCCATCAAAGGCCACAGCACTCCCTATAAAACAGCTCTTAGGCTCCTGGAGTGCTTCTTGGCTTCTGGGTAAGGAGGTAAGAGGAGCACGGAGGAGTAATGGTGGGACCAGACATCCTGTGACCTTTCTTATTTTACAGTCTATTTGTAGTTGGTTAAAACAAAACAAAATAAAACAAAACCTATCCTTTTAAAGCAATAAACCAACCGGAAATCAGATTTTAACCAACAATCATTATGCTATCATTCAAGCAGCTGGGACAAGAATCTGAGATTTTAAAATTAAAAGCTCAACTTTTCCTTTGTCTTTCTCTCTAAGGAAGCAGCATCAATGCTTGCCTTCTACGAAGCCCAGCCCTACACGGATGAAGCAGCATCAATGCTTGCCTTCTACAAAGCCCAGCCCTACACGAATGGGATGTGGGTCTCTCTTTCAGCATTGAAACCTCAACTTTGCATTGCTGGAGAGACTTGAAAGCCAGTTTCTTAGGTGGCAGACCTTTTGATTTCTTGTGTCCTCAGGGGGCCTTGACTTTGAAGTGCCTTTAGCTTATGAGTGAAGAGAGGTGACAGGTTTGGCTCCGCCTGCTGTGGCCATGCTCTGTCAATGAGTGGAGTGTGTGGATGGAAGTGTGTGAACTTGACCTGGGTTAGGGGTTACCTGACCTTTTAAATCAGTGCTGAGTCCTACCTTCTGCCTCCCCATCACAGTCAGAAAAGGCACAGTAACAGATCAGGACCAGGATGTGTGTGGTATTCCTCATGTATGACGTGAGCTGATTTCCATGCAGGTGGCCACCCTCTATTTACTTTTTCAGTTGATTTTTAAGGAGAAAGCATGGTTTAGGGAAATGAAAACCTCTGAATACTTTTTCCAATTTAATTTGTCTTGCTGCTGCCGACAACCAGTCTTATTTTCTACCGCAATAAACCCGAGACGCCATGCAAGATGTCACACAGAGCTTGGCGGGCACTTGGCTCATGTGAAGCCGAGCAAAATCAGTAAACCCTAATATCCAAGTGACTGCTTCAAAGTAGTGTGAAGAAACTATGGAGCAGAGTCTCTGCTGAGCTCTGAACACCAGAGTTCCAGATGGGGTTATGGTGGGAGGAGGAACAAAGATGTTGCATGGATCTATACCAAATCCATGACACAGGACTTGGAAAGTGTTTGGGGTGCGGGGGGGGTACCAAATGGGTAAATGCCTCTGAAAAAACCAAACCCTTGAATCGCCTCAACCAAGCACTATCAGCTGTTGGGTCCAATCTACTGGGAATGATTCTTAGACACTGAAGCCCTTTGTGACCACACTGAGAAGAGAAACGCTCTAATAAGCTCTGTCTCTGTGTTCCCACCAGGTGGCAACCCCACAAGAGCACCTCTGCTGGATGGTGTTTCCCAGCACACAGCTCAGCTCTCTTGGCAGGACTTCCCAACTGAGGGCGAGCCCTTGGGATTAAAGCATGTCAAATGACAATCACGGCTGAGGTTGCCCTTTGTCTTCTGATGATAATGGGCCATGCATTGGAACACGAGAGGCTCAGTTTATATAATTTTGCTGTCCTAGAAAAGCGCTAATTTGGTTTTTTCATTCATATCATCTACTTGCATGCTAGGGCATTACAAGAAACAAAACAAAACAAAACAGCCTAACTCTCATCAGCTCCCCCATGGTTGCCACCCAGTCTGAGTTTTACCTCTGTCTTGCAGAATCCCATGGGTCACAGAGCACCCCAGGGGGATGAGCAGATGGGTTCCTTTTTGGCTTGTGAGAGTTATTTTAGAGGTTCTAACTGGGGCTCCTACAGACTCCTTCTACTAAGCCATATTCTCTGCAAACCATCTCACTGAACTTCGTACATCCAAAGCAGTCTGGAGATGACAGCAAAGAGCGCTTTGCCTACTGATTCTGTTAAATCACCTTCTGCATTTGAGGGGCAAAGCACAAACCGAAGGTCGAAGGTTGAAGGTCGAAGGTTGATGCCCCTCTTGAGATAGGTACTATAAATATGCTATAGCTATCCCTGAAAAGATGCATTTGCACTTAAATATATATGTTTTTATATATAATTTTTCTTTGTTTGTGTACAGTTATATATTAATCTATAAGTATTGGAGGAGAGGTATAGTACAGAAACAGGCAGGATTTGTATGCTCATGTGTATATATTTATAATATTTATATGTACGTATAGCCTCTGTCCTCTTTTGCGTCATCACAATGAACGTACCTCCGACCAGCGAGGAGTACCTGTCAGTGGCGATGGAGAGACTTTTTTTTTTTTTTTTTGTCTCTTACATGGAGTCATTTCAGCAGGCAAGGGTGACGTGCCTGTGAAGTGAATGGCCCCATGAGAATCCATCCTCCCTCCAACCCTCCAAGGAGGGACACTTGCCTCCCAGGGCTGTGCACAAGCTGTCTCTTCTCAAGACTGCAAGGAGCCTGGAGCCCAGAGCCGGGAGCGACCCTCCATGCTGTTGGTTTAAGATATATGGCTTTTCTATCAGATGGAGACAGGACACTCCAGGACTCTGTCTTCCAGGAGGACGCTGACCACCAGGAACACGAAGTAGAGGCCAAACATGATGAAGCCCAGGATCTTGTTCATCCGCCATTTGCAGAGGGCAATGGAGAGGATGACGAATAGCAACATGATGAAGAGGAGGACGATGGCACAGAAGAGGCCATTGCTGCTGACCGTCACGGGCTTGAACCTGTGGATGATGGTGTACAGCAGCCACGGCAGAGGGAGCCTGGGGAGAAGCAGGCAGGAGAGGTTGGGCAGGGAGCGCTAGAAGGTAACTGTCTATGGCTTGAGGAGGATGACACTTTAGGGTCACCAGGACAAGTTACACAGGCCCAGGAAGCTGTGTAAAGAAGTCAGGGGACCTTGGCCAGCTTCCTGACTCATCTGCTCTCTAGTGGACACCGTCAAAGCTTTGACTATTACTGGCAACCTCTGAATTTGGTCCAAATTCATTTTCGTTTTCTTTCTAGGGGAGATTACCATGTGCTTCCAGTCCTAACAGGGGGGAGCCAAGATCTGCATGGGGTGAAAGGAGGAGAAGACAGGAGAAAAAGGGTGCAGGAAGGAACGGTGAAAACGGAGAAAAGATACTCTACTTTTCAGAGTGGACACCAAGTAGCAAGGACTTCTCTCAGAACCTAAAATGCAGCGAGGCTGCGCAATGGTGCTGGGGACCAAGGCACATTGTGGCAGTCTGAAGCTTCTTCTGGGAAAGATGGTGACGATCACTTATTTAAAAGGGTCTTAGGCTGGGCACGGTGTCATATGCCTTTAATCCTAGCACTCAGGAGGCAGAGGCAGGCTTATCTCTGTAAGTTTTAAGGCCAGCCTGGTCTACCAAAACCAAAACCAAAACCAAAACCAAAACCAAAACCAAAACCAA
>OU015743.1:147627064-147646964 GCA_907169655.1 Acomys percivali
CTTTTACTGCCGCTGTGAGATCTTGCTTTGCATCCTATGGAGTGTCTCAGGGTCACTACTGCTGCGATGAAACATCATGGCCAAAAGCAACTTGAGGAAGAATAGGTTTACTTGGCTTACACTTCCACATCACTGTCGGTTATTAAAGGAAGTCAAAACAGGACCTCAAACAGGGCAGGAGCTAATGCAGAGGCCATGGAGAAGTGCTGCTTACTGGCTTGCTCCGCATGGCTTGCTCAGCCTGAATTAAAAAAAAAAAAAAAAAAAGAACCCAGGGCCACCAGCCCAGAAATGGTACCAATTACAATGGACTGGACTCTCCCCCACCAATCACTAATTAGGAAAATGCCCCCACAGGTTTGCCTATAGCCCCATGTATGGAAGCATCTTCTCATCTGATGTTCCCTCCCCTCAGACAACCTTAGGTTGTACCAAGTAGACACAAAACTATTCAGTACAGTGAGCATGTCTTGGTCTAGTTATTAAAGACAGAAACTGAATTTTGTGTTGTTATCCTCATCAAGGGCCTATGGGGTCTTTAGTGCTGAGGGAATCTAAACATAACTAATGTTCTCTTGGTTGTCTCATTTCTGCTTGGAACAGAATATGGAACCCGGTAAAAGGAAGAAACTAACTCATTTCTTACTATGGCTGGTGCTTGGGGAAGTAAGGAAGGCAGTGGCTAATCTTCACTGTCTTGACAGAATTTGGAACCACACAGGAGAGATGCCTCTGGGTTTGTCTTTGAGGGCATTACCAAGAGGTGTAACTGAGGAGGGGAGACTCCCCCTGAAGGTTGGTGACACCCCATGGGCTGGAAACCCAAACTGAGTCAAGAGAAGGAAACGAGTGGGGCGCTAACGTTCACCTCTCTCTGCAGCTGCTGCATCCTTGAGTAGAGAAGCTGGATCACCAGGAGGTCCTTGAAGAGTTCTGCTTAATTGTCTTGAATATTTTATTGCAAATACTAGTGGGTTTGTTTGTTTGTTTGTTTGTTTTTTTAATGCCAACCTTCTAGTGTCAAAAAAATGTGAGGGGAGGCCGTTTGGTGGCAGAGACCTGGGTCTGCATCTCAGTTCCATTCTCTGGAAAGTGACCAGGTGTAATCTAGTTGACCTACTTATGCGTCCTTTTTTTTTTTGTACCAACTGAAGGGTCTCTGGGCGGCTCAAGCACGGCTCTGCAGGCCTTGCGCTTCTCCCACATCCCCTGTGCCTTGCTGAAAACCATTAGAGCACAGCCTAAAGCCAGCCCCCAAGGTCCATTCCTTTATTTGGCCACTTCCTCTTTCTCCTCCTGAGGCTAACTACCAAGGTCCAGCTATCAAAGTATTGAAGTCCAGAAACCAAAAGCCCCACTTGGTCACCTAATTAACATGGCCAATTAAAATGAAATACCTCATCCTAACACGGGGTTTCCCTTGTAACTTTATAAACTGTCATTTGCCTATGGGCCACTCCTGTCTCCTCTCTTTCCAGAAGCATCCTCTGTCCCATTCCCCTCTGGGACAAATGTCCCCTTCTCCCTGTTCCCTTTGTTCCTCTGGGGCAAATAAATCTCCTTAGTGCTGAGAACCTGGCACTGCGGGTCCTGGGCTGATAGTTTTCTTTTCATGAACAACACATGTATCCTACCATGTGTTTCCAGAGATCCCTCGATGTAGTTTATTGAAAACATCAGTGCGGAATCTGATGCACAGTCGGTACATGCTCCTGATGGCACAGTCGGTACATGCTCCTGATGGCACAGTCGGTACATGCTCCTGTGTGTGTTGGGGCACATGTCCTTTTCTTCTCACTACCCTTTCTACCTCTAGGGCAAAACTAGTGGTTCAAGAACCTACTTTACCAATGTTGGAAGGGAATGTTCCTTTGATTAATCTATGCATGGACTGCCGTTTGCTGACTGTGCAATGGTGCTGCATTCACAGTCCTTGACCCTTGACAGTATTAAATAATAGTATTGGTTATAGTGATGACAATAAAATTCTAGAAGGAATACCATACATGTAGGCATTTGCATTTGTTTAAATTATTATTTTTTAAATAATCCATCTATATATAGCCAAAAGAAAATTCAAGGAAACACAGGTGCTTTCCTGCTTGGACCTTGAGTTGCACCCCTTAAGAGAAAATGGTTATGGTGGTTTCCAGTTCTTTGACATTTTTCTCATTAAGAGATTCACAGGGCACATGACACTGGCATAGCCTAGGTCAACTTTTTTTTTTTTTTAGGATTTTTTTTTTAATTGTGTATATATATGGGTGTGTCTATGTTTGTATTTGTGTACACTGTGTATAGGTGCCCTCAGAATCCAGAAGAAGGCATTCCCAGAGCTGGGGTTATAAGTGGCTGTGAGCCACTTCATGTGGTTTCTTAGAACTGAACGCAGGTCTCTGCAAGAGCAGCATGTGTTTCTTAACTACTGAGTCATTTTTCTTTCCTCTAGGTGAACTCCACCCCACCTCCAATTTTTAATGACAGGCTTTCTCAACATATATCTGTCTGTCCTAGAACTCACTCTCAGGCTGGCCTTGAACTCAGAGATCTGCGTGTCTTAGGTGCTGGGATTGAAGGCACGTGCCACTGTGCCTTTTTAGTTACAGCTGGTTCCTGGGTGTTTTGGCCAATAGAGTAGAATTGCATTTTCACAACATAACTTCGGAGACAATCGACCCAAAGCGCATGCAGCTTCTGCCTCCTGCTGCTACAGCGCTCGCTCACTCTTGGAGGTCTGACCTCTTATGTAGGACACTGGACTATCCTGAGACCATCCCGCTGTGCGGAAGCAAAGCGCACAGACAGTTTGTGTACTCTGGTAGACGATCCTGCCATCAATCCATCCCTGCCCAGGTGCCAGAACATTAGCAAAGAAGCCTCCAGATGGATGTGGCCTCCCAGCTGTAGGTCACCCCTCATCACGCAAGTCTTTCCAGCTGGAGTCCCAGGCTTGGTGGGGTGGAGACAAACCATCCCCAGTGAACCCCACTTCAGTTCCCCCCACCCCCAGGATCCATGAGCAGAATAAAATGGTGGTTTATTCATGCCTCTAAGTCCTGGGGTGGTTCAGGTTTGACAACCGCTCAACAATCACTGTGGCTGGTTTCAGGCATGTAGGAGAAGAGACATGCATTCATGCCACCTCACCTTTTCCTTTTAAAAAGTATTACTTAATTACTTTATTAATTTATTCACTTTATATCCTGGTCATAGCCCCCTCCCTCCTCCCCCCACCCCAGTCTTACCTTCCTTTCTCTGCCTCCTTTCCCTATTCCTTAGAAAAGGGGAGCCTCGTCCCTATCCACCCACCCCAGGTCATTACGTCACATCAGGATCGAGTTCATCTTCTTCCCCTGTGACTTGGCAAGGCAGTTCTGTCAGGGGTAAACTGATCAAAAAGCAGGCAACACAGTCCATGTCAGAGTCAGCCCCACTCCCCTTACTAGGAAACCCACATGAAGCCTGAGTTGCCCATTGGCTACATCTGTGCAGGGGGCCTAGGTCCAGTCCATGCACGGCACTTGGTTGGTGCTTCAGACTCCACAGGCCCCTCTGGGCTCTGGCTAGTTGGCTCTGTTTGTCCTCTTGTGGAGCTCTTGTCCCCTTCAAGTTCTTTTGTCCTTCCCCCCACTCTGCCACTAGACTTCCTATGCTTTACCCAATGCTTGCCTGTGAGTCTCAGCATCTATTTCAAAGCACTGCTGCAGGGAGCCTCTCAGAGGACAACTGTGCTATCCTCCTGTGTGCAGGCATAGCAGAGTATTTTTAATAGTGCCAGGGGTTGGTTTTCTTCCACAGGGTGGGTCTTGGGTTGGGCCAGGCATTGATTGGACATTGTGTCAATCTCTGTTCTATCTTTATCCCAGCACATCTTGTAGGCAGGGTACCTTTTGGATCAAAGTTTTTGTGGGTGGGTTGGCCTTCTCCTCCCTGCACTAGGAGTCCTGTCTAGTTGGAGGGTGTCCTCTTCAGTCCCCATGGCCCCTGCTGCTAGGAGTCTCAGCTAGAGTCCTTCTTATATCCTCCCAGAGGCAGAGAAAAGAGAAGCCGTGGGTGGGGCACCTCTGTGACAAGCTGGAGACCTAAGCCACCTTTTCCTTTTAACCCAATGGATACAGACCATGGTGGCCAGCACGCTCTTTCCAAGGGAGCTGTTTCAGCAGTGGTTCACTCACAGGTTTGCGGACATCGGGTAAGGTGATCCAGAGAGGGAAGACGATGGGAAGAACGATCAGGAATGTGACCTGCTTGCGGGGATTGGCTGGCCAGGACAGGCTGAGGGGCTGGTCATCCTCTTCCTCAGCAGTCTCTGTGGCTTGCTGCAGAACAAGAGGACAGATGTAAACAGGCAGAAACAAGAGGAGGCAACGGGGCCACAAATGGCAAGACCGCAGAGCAAGTGCCGGTCGTCCTGAGCCACCCCAGCTGCTTTCACAGGCTTTTGTAGGAGCACCCCATCTGTCACAGCCCAAGGCCTAGGGGGAAAAACAGGTTTTCAACGCCCCCAACCCCCGTAGAACTCTCTTTTGATTCTTATGGCCTCACATACTTATCAGCTGGTTGTTTAACATAAGCCATAGTTAACTACTCACGACACTCTTTTTTTTTTTTTCTCTTTTGGAGCCAACTGCTTTTCTTATTCAACTGTACAAAGTAATGGTTCTCGTTATGATATCTGCATACATGCAAATAATGTACTTTGATATGACTCACTTTATCCTTCCAAAACAAATCTACCTTCATGAACATTTTATGATTAACAATATATCTGCTGATCTTTTGACTTATGACTCTCATCTCCTTTTCCCTTGAGCTGTGATTCAGACATCTTGGGAGGAAGAACACAGTTTAAAATATTAAAATCCCTCGTAGTGGTGCACGCCTTTAATCCCAGCAGAGGCAGGCGGATCGCTGTGAGTTCAAGGCCAGCCTGGTCTACTAAGTGAGTCCAGGACAGCCAAGGATACACAGAGAAACCCTGTCTCGGAAAACAAAAACCAAAACTAAAATCAAACCAAAATAAAAATCCCTTGCTTCCCTCTTTCCTCTCTCTCTCCTTCCCTCCAGCTGATGTTATCCAGGCACAGAAAGCTCACTTTGGAAATAGCTCAGTGATAACCCTGAGAGGTCCTAGCTACCTCCCACCTATCCAAAAATAAGCTCAGCAATTTGTGCATGGGTGTTCCTAACTTGCTTTATCAACTGGGTGAATTCTCAACCATTTCACTAGTCTTTAAAGCAAGGTACACAAACACATGCCTCAGGACTCAAGAGAAACAGGATTAAAGGCTAGTTTGGCATCGACCCTGCTCAGTACAAGCTCTCAGTCTCTGATGTGGCAGCCTGCTGCTGGCATTTGGGTGGCCTCTATTGCAGCCAGCAGCTCTCAAGCCCGAGGGGCAGAAGAGACAAAAGGTGGGTCTGCCCAGCAGGATGACCACTGGACCCTGAGATGGGGCCACAGAGACACCACCCTAGCACTGCTGATACCCTCACCACTGCCCACCCTGCTTGTTTAGAAATGAAACAGCAGCAGCAGCAGCAGCAGCAGCAGCATGGAGCACCAGACCTGAAAATATCAACAGGCGCTTTCACACCACACCTGGTGCCGTTTCCTTTAGCTACCACAGAGAGCTTCTTGCAGGCTTCCTGCACTGGTGGTGGCTCCTAGCCACCTCATCATCCTTGGAGGAGAGGTGACCCACAGAGAAAACCATCGCTGTGGGCTCACATACCTATGGTGCCACCTGGATTCAAGAATGACCATCTGGGTGTCCTAGGGTAGTGAAGACTAAGAAGGCTGGGGGAATATTACATTCCACCCCCCCAATGAGGTCTTCTTCATGTAGTCAGATGAGTGGCTTTCCCTTGCACACCTGGTAGTAGGTACCAAGAAGAAAGCATGGAGTGTTGAGGTCCTGTACCAGCCTTCATGAGCGGAGGACTGGCTTCTCTGAATCAGCTCATCGGATGACCTCACCAAGCTCCTCTTTCTTCCTAGGTAGCCTTCCCTCCCTACTCTGTCCCTACCTCCACCCACAATTTAGCAACTTCTCTCTAAACTCCAAGCTATCCTTTTTGTTTTTTGTTACATCTTGAAAGAAAACAAAGCAACTCTTTATGACTCATATCATTTTAATGACACCAACAGATGGTGACATTTCATCAATAACCCTTCTGCTTGGGACCTACGGATTAGCTCTCCTCTCCATCTGCCAAAGTCACCAGGCAGGCAGCGCTGCTAGCAAACAGCAGAAAATAATTGTCTGTTTGGACACCTAAGCTACAAACACACTGGTGTCCAGTGCAAACAGTTAGCTGTGCTGTATATGGCCCACGGGCGGCACTTAAGGAGGCTGTTGCTAGGGTAGCAGCAGACTAGAGGTCTGTGCCTTAGGCTATGTCAAGAACCTTCACTCCTCACAGGGGGCAATTCCTGCTGCAGGGAAGGGGCCTAGAAGCCTGGGATGCATGTGAAAGGTGCCCCGGGATCAAGCTGTCAGAATACCACAGAAGAAATTGTTTTTGCCTTCTTGCCAAGGAAATCTCACTCTGGGTCAATGGGCAACAGCTTGCAAGCTGGTTAGAGACACAGCAGAACGCAGATCCAAGCTTAGGGCCTGTTTTGTCTTTGCCTGAGCAGGAGAAGCAGTGATTGCATTAGGCTTGAGCCCTAAGCCAGAGGCCCTTGAGGTCAGGGCAATGAGTTCCAACCTTCGCTCGAGCTGTGGCATGCCAGCTTTGATCTTGTGACAACCCACTCTTGCCTCCCAAAGTGGCTGAAGAGTGGCCACTAGAAAGCAAGGCAGGGAGAGCAGGCCACAGCTGTCTAAGCCAGAAAGAATCCAAGTGATTTTTGATACAAAGGCTCAACATGGTTTGCTATCTGCTGGCGTCCTGTACAAGCTCTACAATTACACAAAACCGGGTGGGTGACTAACTCTTTTGGGCCATGTAATTTCTGATGTAACAGGACCTTAGAGAAAAAACAAACAAACAAACAAACAAACAACAACAACAACAACAAAAAACCAAAAACAAAAAACAAAAAAACCCAAACCTTACTCAGCACGGGGTGGGAGTTTGCACCTGTAATCCCAGTACTCCAGAAGGCTGAGGATTTTACTCTTTACAGCCTGTATAGTAAGCAGCAGCCTAGCCTGGGCTATATATAGAAATGTTACACACACACACACACACACACACACACACACACACACCTCTTTCTAACTAGCTTCCCAAGGGATGCACTGGCCCTCAGACCCAGCAGGACGGAGAGAGCAGGCAGCAAAGTCAGAACTTGCAAGCTCCAGTTTCCAGATTTCTCAGGCGTCTCCTCTCATCATCATCATCCAAAGACTCCTGAGGGCGTTTACACACGAAGCTGATCACGAGCCGTCTAGGGCTCCTGCTTTCCAGGGCATCTTGCATTTAAAAAGAGATGCAAAACCAGATGATCCCAAAACACCTACTATTGGCTACTTGCAGGATCGGGGGTGGGGGGGGGGGGGGGGGGGGGGGGGGGGGGGGGGAGCATTCATACAGCACCACTGCATGTACACTGTGTGGGTTCCCCAGCCCGGAAGTTACCTCTGAAGCCTGAACACTTTCTCTGAAGCAACTCAGTTTCTCATTTTTGCCTATGAGGAGCAGGTGCCTGATTCCAGTGTGAGGGCCACCCATTCTAATGCAATCTCTTCTTTCAGGGAATTAAAATGAAAACAAACAACCCTAGAAGGATTTGTAAATAAGACCCTTTTAGATCCAAGTCCTAGTCGGTGGCAAGGCCTCACCACCAGGTGACACACAGGGACGAGGGTCGCCAGGGACAGTCTCCAACTCAGCTGGGATCTGCTTCAAGTTCGAAGTGAAGATCTTACTGCCTTGTCCTTACTTCAGAGCTCAGGAGTGCTGCCATGTCCCATGTCCTCCTGGAAGCTCCCCAGGGTGGCACAAAGCTGGATAAGGACACGACGCCATGCCTTCAGCGTCTGCAATGCTCACGAGACGGCATTCCATCCCCTGCAGACGTGGTGAGTGCACCTCCCAGTCAGTTGACCTTTGAACTGTGCCGCCAGTGAGGCCAAGCTTCTTTTGTCCCTGCTGAGGGGCTGCCTCCTTGAGGAACTGTCAGTCAAGCTTCCCGAGGGTGCTCACAGATCAGAAAAGTCATTGTCAAGCTCTGAGATCTCTTAGCAAAGCAGCTTTAGGCACCAAGAGAAGCAACACCAGGAGCTGGGAGTCGGAAGCACCCTGACATCTGAGGCCATTTGTTGCAGTGGATGGTTGAGGACCCTGAGAGGAAGTGACCTGTTGAAAGAAGGTCCCAATGCCAGGCCAGGCCTCTGTGACCTCTTTCTTCTTCCTTCTACACCGTCTCCTTTTCTCAGTGCCACCGAGCAGACATTTGTGACCAGCGACATAAGGCTTCCTAGCTTCGTTTTGTAATAAAGCCAACTGACTGTGAGTATGAACTTCGAGTTCGCTGGCTGGTTAACGATTTCTAGGGGTCCTCCTGTCTCTGCCCTCCCCACCCCCCAGTGCTGGCTTTTAGTGGATAATGTGGATCTGCACTTAGGTCTTTATGCTTGCACGGCAGGTACTTTAGGTACTGAGCCATCTCTCCAGCCCCAGAATCTAGTTTTTTTTTTTTTTTTAAATAGTGTTTCTGGGCTGGAGAGATGGCTCAGAGGTTAAGAGGACTGGCTGCACTTCCAAATGCCCTGAGTTCAATTCCCAGCGACCACACAGTGGCTCACACCATCTATAATGAGATCTGATGCCCTCTTCTGGTGCACTGGCATACATACAGGCAGAACACTGTATACATAATAAATAAATTCTCTCTCTCCCCCTCCCCCTCTTCTCTCTCTCTCTGTCATACACACACACACACACACACACACACACACACGCACACATACACATGTACATTTAAAAATAAAAAATTTAAAAGCCCTGATGCAGCAAGCACTAAGCACTTAACGGACATTTCCCCATTTACTGTCTTGAGCCTAAGCAGATATTTGAGAGTTTGGATGGCCTGTCTACATTTTTAAATAAGAGGTGATCCTCCCCCTTCCCCAGTTCACACCCCCTCCCTTTTCTCTGTGCTATGTAGCATTCCCAGCGGCACTTCAAGGGACATGAAGGGCCATTTGAGGCATGGCCAGGAGAAGCTGCTTCCTTACTTCCAGGTCTAGGATGCACATTTAACAACTAGTATTTATCATTATCATCTACAACGTTACGTCTTGCACTTGAGGCTCAGCCACTATCTCAAAAGACGGGCAGGACGACTGCAAGGGTCGGAGGACTAGGACATCTGCTGAGAAATGACAGTGACACCTCAACAATAGACAACGTGAACTAGGACAACAGACACGCTAACATGGGAGAGGAGATCCATGGCGCCTCGACAAGGGACAAAGAAAAGCTGAGGGCAGGAGAAACAGTCTTCTCCAGGGTTGAGGCTCCTGATTAGTTATCCAATAGCAAGTGGTCATCCCTAAAGTCACATACACGCAAGCAACACTAAGTGGACTGAGCAACTTGTATTTATATATTTATGCACACGCATATGTATGTAGAGATAACAAAGAAAAAGAGGTCACGAATTTGTGGGGAACATGCAAAGTGTTGGAGGAGGGTAAGGGAAGATTTAATTTAATAATTTAATTGAGAATAAATGAAATGCCAGTGCTATAGACATCGGTGAATATCAGGCTCTCAAACACCGGCAAAGAAGATGGCCATGCCCCTCTGCACCTGTGCTTTCCCCGGGTCCCTGGAGGGGAAGGCAACAGTCCAACAATGAGAATTTATGTGGACTTCATTGCTTGATGCTACCCCATACTCCCATAACTGTGGATAATGCCACTTTGGCTGCCTTTAAAATGGATATCTAGTGACACTGTAGACAACAAACGAAACCCTTTACAGTCATAAACCTTTGTGGGATGAGTGTGAGCATGGGCTGAAATGGGAGCTGGGTCTGTTTCACACTCTGTCATTCAGTGTTTGAAGGTCATGATGCCTCCAGAGAAGACTGCGCACAAGAAAACAGCACTGTCTTTATCCTGAGACCAGCTCTCCTCCTTTTCATGCTTGAAGCATTAAAAAGAAGCTCTCTGGTAACATGCATTGTCTCTCAAAGTAGGTCTCCATGGGAACTGGTGAAAAGGCATGTGGGTCTGGGCAGTGGGCCTGTAAAATGCTCCCGGAGGACATCCTAATGGTACCTTATCTAATGATGGGACAGCTGCAGGAAGGCTGAAAAGACATAGTCCCACTCATCATGCGCCTTCTATGACAGTCAGACATAAATTATTTAAATATAAATTCTGTTCTTAAGGTTCCTTTACAGCACCAGTGCTGTTGAAGAACTGCCTGAAATAATTCATGCAAAGTACTTAGAACAGTGTTTGGCACACAACAAACACTCCAAAACATGGTTGTTATCACTCTTAAAAATAGGAAAATAATTTCTTCTAGGAGAAAGACATTTGATTAGGTGGATTCTAGTATCATTTCCAACAATAACATCCTACAATTCAATTATTTTATATGAAAGTGGAAGCTGCAATAATTTCTCACACCCCCATCTGTTCACTCACCCAGTATTAACTGAGCATTTGTTGACTGCACTGATACCAACAATCTAATTTTCTACTCTCTTAGTTAAAATGGATAAATAGAAGACTCTGTAAACAAGAAGGAAGGAGAAATCCCACAGCCCCGGGGAGAACCAGCGTTTTATTCAGTAGGTAGCTTTGGGAACTTTCTATTGGGAAATAAGCTTCTAAGCAGATGGTAAGACTCATAATATTGTGACACCTTGACTCTGAGCTTTGTGCAGACTTAAAACAATACCAGTGCTGGGATTTTAAAGGCAAAATTACTCCAAATACACAGAGATTCTTTAAAAACCATGAACGGTTTCATGGCCAACAACTGACTGGATAGTAGAAAATGCCTCGAGACTTCCACAGGTTGCCCACTGTCATGTAAACATCACCCAACCTGTGTTTGGCACAGAGGAAATGGGGTAAACTGGCTGGCTTGATTCCCCCACAAAATGTACTGGCCAATTCGTGGAGACTAACGTCCTAACAGACATCCTTGTCCACCAACTACAGAAATAGAACACGGGTTACGGAGAGACTGACTCACCGTCCTGGCTAGTTTTATGTTAACTTGATACAAGCTAGAGTGAAGTGAAAGGGAACCTGAATTGGGAAAATGCCTCTGTAAGGACCTGGCTGTAGGGCATTTTCTTAATTAGTAATCAATGTGGACGGGCCTAACCCACCGTGGGTGGCACCATCGCTGGGCTGGTGGTCCAGCGTTCTGTAAGAAAGCAGGCTGAGCAAGCCATGGGGAGCAAGCCAGTAAGCAGCCCCCTTCCAAGATGTGCATCAGCTCCTGCCTCCAGGTTCCTACCCTGCGGATGTTTCTGCTCTCATGTTTTTGATGTTGAGCTGTTTGTTATATGGAACTGAGAGGTAAATGAACCCTTTCCTCCCCAAGTTGCTTTTTGGTAATGGTGTTTCATCACAGCAATAGTGACCCTCACATAAACATTAGCTTTTGGCTTATGGATCACTTTCGTTTCATAGACTCAGAATCCCTTGGTCATGACCTAATCTGAACTTTCGGGATTTCAAAACTGTAGCTTTCAGACTTGCCAAACAAGGTACGTTGAGTTATGTTCAAAGCTGTCTCAGAGTTCTGGGATGGTTCTCTGGAGGAATCCACCCCTCTATGGGGTACATTTTCACTTGTCTTTCCTCTGTGAATAGGCAACAAGACCAGGAAGGTCTTGAAGAAGAAAAATTTTTAGAGCAGGTGACAGAAAGCCAGACAGCTATATAGGAAGACGTTAGTTATCCCAAGGGAAGCACCGAGTCCTGGATGAATACCAAACACAGCAAGCATGTCAAGACCTCCCCTGCACAGGGAGCTGTGTTTGGAGATGGAAATCCTCAGGAAGCAGTCATGGTTACGAAGAGATTAGCTACCTTATAAAACGAAAGCCTACAACGCGTGTTCTCTGGACTGCCCCCCACCCCCCAGGCTTCTCTCTTTTCTTTTTCTGTGTCTCTTCCTGTTCCTGGAGGTGGGCATGCACTGAAGAAAGGCTGTGGAAATAAGATGCCAGAAAGAGAGCCTTGGCCAGAGGTCAGAAACTTCGAACCCTCAGAACTGTGAGGTTTGTGTCATGCAAGTTACCCCATCCATGGTTGGCCTGAGGAGACTAATACTATGATCATGCAGACATTCATCCTTTTCCAACATTTCATTGCAGAGCAGATGCTTTGGCTGGGAAATAAACTGTATTTACTTAATTTAATCTGCTTTTCAACGGTCCTTTACAAACTCATGTTTGAGTCTTAGAACAACCTGCTTTTGTGTTCAGAGATTACCACAGATCTTGCATTCATATTTTCTACCAATATCACTTACTATCTGTAATTTGTCCTCAGCCTCTAGAGTCCCCATCCCCTGTCTCTTATGCACAAAGTAAGTTGAAAAGAGACTGAGTCAAACTCTATCCTTTTTCAGAGGGGACACACCATCTAAGACATTTGCCTTGCCTTCGGTGTAGGCAGCCTGAGCCAACAGAACTAATCCTTAAACTAGAAAACAGATTTCTGCTGGGCATTGTGGCACACACCTATAATCCCAGCACTTGGGGAGTCAGAGGCAGGCAGATCTCTGTGAGTTCAAGGCCACCCTGGTCTACAGAGTGAGTACAGGATAGCCAAAGCTACAGAGAAACCCTGTCTTAAAAAACAAACAAACAAACAAACAAACAAACAAACCAAAGCCAAACTGAATTAAAAAAAAAAACCCACCACCACCACCAAAAACAACAACAAAACCAGATTTCCTTTAAAAACAAACACACTTACTGCAGGTGATAGGAAGGAATTCCCTCCCTTTATAATGACATCACTGGTCTGCTTTACATACAGGAAAAAAAGTCCCAGCATCAGACATTTATCACATGGAGCACAAAACAAGATTCCACCGAGCAATAGCAACCCCAACATGTCATATTGTATGAGACGCTGAACCAAAACCAAGGGTTCAACATGTACTGCTTTGAGTGGTGGAGTTGCCTGAACCTCAGCTTTCCAGGAAGGTGAGGAGCCGTGTCTAAGCAGGCAAAGGGAATGTGGGGGTCTCTTTGGAAATGCAGCTGCTTTCCTTCACTGTGCATTCCGGCCAGGTGACTCTGAGGAGCAAATTACAGACGAGCTGGGCTTCCTTCTGCACTGCGGGGAAACTGGTTCTCGCGTGTTTCCAGGCATGTGTAAATATTGCTGACACATTCATAACAGATTTGCTCATACAGAAGCTAACTGGAGAATTATAAAAACAGCCATGAACTCTTTTTTAGCCTCTTATTATCAATTGGGTTATAATTAGCCACAGAAACAGCACATCAATGCTGGTATTTTTTCCAGGGTAGTAGTAAGGCTTCCCCTCCTTTCATTAATAGCCACTTACTGATGTATCTTATGAAAGATGAACAGACACTCTCAAAATTCCTCAGAAAGTAAAATATTAACAACAAGGTTCCCAGTGAATAAGGTATAATTCTTTGTCAATATTCAACTTTAGGAATAAAGGTTTCCAAGAGTCTTAAATTTGTATCTAGTTCATTCTTAAAATATGTTAAGAGGACTCAGTTATCTTTAGGGGGCTGGCCACTGGGAGTTTAACCATGCTCCAATGAGTATGTGGGCAATACAAATTGGACTTGATGTATTTTTTTCTTATTTTTATTTCTGAGGGGGGGAGGGCACAAGGGCAGGAGGGTGGACCTGGGGAAAACAAGAAGTGTTTGTGATTTGGGGTGCATTGTGTAAAGTTCTCAAACAATCAATTAAAAAAATATTATGTTGGAAAAATATGTTAAAAGGTCCCTGAATAAATCTTCATCACTTGGTAAATATTATCCTGGTCAACAGATACAGGAAACAGATCTCAACTTTTCATTAAAAATATACACTGACAGAAAAATATTATCTGCCCTGGAAATGGCCTGGCCAGCAACAGTCCTTAAGCTTTGCCTGTTTTATGGCTACTGTCAGGTTTTCTCTGACACAAATGGTTTCTTTTCCAAGGAAGTCATCCATCCAGATGCACTGGGCATTCTTTTGGCATCCGCATTGCCTTCACAGTGCCATGACTGCCCTCTGGCGTGGCTGTGTCAGACAAGGCGACACGTGTCGCTTCCCACCATTTCATGGTTCTCACCACTCCTCTCAGTGTGCTGTCCAAGAGGTGGACAGCTTCACTCCTGGTCTACCTGCTCTCAGCCACCTGTAACCCTGCTGACTCACAGGAGAGTGTGCAGTCCCTGTGCTGAACCCCACCTCTGTGGACAGAGCTGTCTGCTGCTATGTTAAAGGTAATGCTTTTTTTTTTTTTTTTTTTTTTTAAATAGAAGAAACAGAGAATATGGATTCCAGGCACCACCTGCATGGGTAATTCTGGAAATCCCCAAGACACCTGGCAATCTGAGCCACTTGCATTATCACATCTTTCCAGGGAGCCCTCAGATCACAGCAGCGGCAATCTGCAGTAAATGATAAACTTTGAAAACGGTACTTTGTTTTTCCAAAGCACCCTTGGAAACCTAAATTTAAGAGGCAGGAGATATTTTTAAGCATTTGATTCTTTTTTAAAGGAGAGAATTAAACACACAGTCACTTCTTTCACATTTCCTCTACGCATCCTTTTCTTAGTCACTGAATGAGGAATGCAGAAATCAGGTCCTGAAAAGTCTATGGGGTTCAGGGAAGGCAGCCCTAGGGAGAAGTGCATCAGAGCTGAGTTCTAAAATGCAAAGAGGGCTTTAGCACAGTATGGAAACATTCAAATTATAAGCTGAGGAAATAAGAACAGAACCTGCATTTTTATAGATCCTGTGTCTGTTTTTCATTCTCCACATCATCCATCCATCCATCCATCCATCCGTCCATCCATCCATCAATTATCCACCCATCCATCCATCCACCCGTCCATCATCCACCTGTCCATCTGTATTCAATCCTTTGATCCATCGATCCATCCATCCTTCTATCCAGGAATGTAGTTTTCTTACATGGATTTCCTTACCCATGGATATAACTAACCCTCAACCAAAACAAGGACAATTAAGGGTTCCTCTCTTAGCCAGGCCTGGTGGTGCACACCTGTAATCCCAGCACTCTGGGAGGCAGAGCAGTTAGATCATTATGAATTTGAGGCCAGCGTGGTCTACAAAGTGAGTCCAGGACATCCAGGGCGACACAGGGAAACCCTATCTCAAAAAACCCACTCCTGCCGTCCTCCTCCCAAAAAGAGGATTTCCCTAGAAACCTACAAGAAGAACATCATGATGGGCGGATTGGACCCAGGGGGGTCTGCTCAAACTACTGCACCAACCAAGCACAATACATGCAGTAAACATTGAACCCCTTACTCAGATCTAGCCAAGGGACAGGACATTATCCACGGTTTTGTGGAGAGCAGAGACTGACTCTGATATGAACCCATATTTGACCACTTTACCTTGGTGGGGAGGCCTGGTAGCACTCAGAGAAAGAATAGGAAGGCTACCAAGGTAAGACTAACCATATGGTGGGGGTGGAGGTCCCCTTCTGTCACAGACCTAGGGGAGGGGAATAGAGTGAAAAAGGGAGGGAGGGAGGGAGGGAGGGACGGGAGGAGACAAGCAAGGGGATAACAATTGAGATGTAATCTGAATAAATTAATTGAAAAAAAAAAAGAAAGAAAGAAAAGAGGACTTCCTTCCTTAAGGACAAAGCAACCACAGGTGAAATGAAATCAGAGCTAAGTGCAGGGGGAAAAAAACACCAATTTATGGTGTGTTGTCAGGCATGGTCACTCACACACCCAACATTTGGAGGCAGAGGCAGGTAACGTTCCAGGAGAGCCATGGCTATATAGTGAGACCCTGCCTCAAAGTAAACTAAAAAGCACGGACAATCTAAACCAGTGAGATTTTCAGCCAGATCCTGAGCTTTGCTGAGTTTATCTGCAGGATTTGGATGCCTCACAGCAACAAGGAGGCAGCATCCCAGGGCATGCAGCCAAGGGCGGTCACCTGGTGGTGTCCAGATTGACAGCATCAAAATGCAGCTAGGTGGCCCCCCCTAACCCCTCAGTTCTGGGGATCCTACCTGGGTCCCCTCACATGCGCTAGGCAAGCTCTCCACAGACCGACAAAATTGAACCGTCAGGGTCTGTGCCTAGGGAAATTACCCACACTGAAAATCTGGGCGGGCTGGCAAAGCCGCGGCAGTTCCAATTGCTTCTCCGTGCAGTACCAGGATGGCAAGTAGAGACAAGAGAATCAGCATCAAAGTGTGGAAAATAGTAATAAATAAATAAAAGCCCTGAGAGGGGCTTACTGTATGTCAAGAACTGTTTAAAGAGCAACTGAGCCACACCCTAACTTTATAAGATAAGCCTTAAAAATTAAAAAAAAAAAAAATTACTGTTTCACAGAGAAGGAATGTGGAGGCTTAATACCCTGCACTAGGCCACGCAGTTGGTGAGAAAAGGGCTGGGATTTGGGATTTGGATTCCGGTGGCTTGCCCCTGTAGCCTGTTTGAATGACTAAGAACTGCTGTTTTAGTTTAACCCATCATCATCATCATCCTTGTTGTGGTCATCGTCATCACTATTATGTACTGGAGGATAAGTCTGAACTTCTGATCCTTTTGCCTCCACCTCCCAAATGCTGGGATTACAAGTACCTTCTTTTTGTGGTGTTGGGGGTGGAAGCCAGGGCTTTGTATATGCTAAGCAATCGTCTACATCCCATTCCCAATCTAATCCATTATTATTTTTTATTGTTGTTACTTTTTTTTTTTGACTAGGCAACACAATTCCTTGGTTCAAAAATGCAACCCACCCCCCCAGAATGGAACATCTCGAGGTCTTTGGAGGTAACTGATGCGGCTAATTTCTCCAGCAGCATCCCAAGCAAAGATTTATACTCTGGCTCTCATATCAGACAGTGCTCTGTCGTATCTCACAATCTAGGATACACTTTGGCACAGTGCCTGTTCACTTAACAACACATACTGAGGATCGTTCCAAATCAGTATAGGAGAGCTTTCTCTTTAAAGACTGCAGATGGTCTATATTGGGCACAAGCGTACCCCTCCGGCGTGCTCCACAAAGGGCTAGACAGTAAATATTTCAGGCTTTGGGGTCCATATGGTCCCTGTTCCATATGCTGCTGCTTCCCTTTTCACAAAAACATTTTGAAAATGTATAAACCATTCTAGCCCTTTGGGTCATACAGTCACAGGCAATAGGCCACATTGGCATATGGACCCCAGCACACTGATCACTAAGCTTCTGGGCTCATGACTTACTTTTCTGTGTCTGCTCTTTTTCTATTCTGCTTTCCCCCTTATTTTTGTGGTACCTGGCATGGAACCCAGGACCAGTGCATGCTGGGAAAGTGTTCTACATCTACAACAGGCCACCTTGTCCTTCTTGAACAAAATGAGCTATCTTCCTGAAAAACATCCAAAAGTTTGCCATCGCTCCCTAAATCCTTCTAGGCTCCTCATTCTCAAGAGATGAACAGCATGTTTCAGGACACACACTTATCCTTTCTCTGGGTCTACTGCAGTACTCCAAGCTCCATCCACCCTTCAGGGACCTCTCTGCCTCAATATTGCTTTAAAAACAGTCTGGATGCAGCCTCGGGGGCATTCGGTTAGTATCAATCACATCTGGGATGTCCAGTGGCTCATTGCTGCCCAAGAAGAACCAACATCCCAGCATCTAAAGGCACCGCCTCCCTGCTGCTGCTGTCTCCTTCCCTTGGCTCCCTCTGTCTTCAAACATGCCAAGTTCATTTTTGCCTCCTGCTGCTGCGCCTTTGGCAGGCTCCTGCCACAGGTTCCCTCTCAGTTTGAAGGGTACCTCCTCAGTGAGGATGTCCAGAGGGCCCTGCACTCCCTGTGGCACCCTCATCCTTTGCTCTCTGTGTCCCTGTGGTCATCAACCTCAGCTCTCCTGGCACATGTGGACACCTCAGTGCCCAGTACCCTGTCTGGCCCAGATGGACACTAGAGCCTTCTGATGGGACAGATGAGTGAAGAAGCTCATTTTATACTTCCTGGGGTATCTTTCTTTACCTAGTTTTTCAGTCTACATCCACCATCTTGCTCAGCAATCACTAAACCTAAGTTTCTGGAAACCTGCGCAGGTTGTCATTTCATTTCCTTCTTCTCTGAGTGACAAATTCCTACCATCCATCAATGCCTGGCTCAAATGTTACATGTTCTACAGAGTTTTCATTCCTCCCCCAGCTGGGATTAACAACTCCTCCTCCTCCCCCTTCTTCTTTTTGGCATGCTCCCAGAGCACTGTGCATAGAGACCTCCGTGGTCACTCTGGGTCATTATTAGCTACCAAATGTTTGTTGGCTGACTTATTTATATCCCTAATAATCTCAAAAAAATGTATACTTACACAACTCATTTTCACTTTCCTATAAGGAATCCTTCAAGGAAGGGGTGAATGCTCTCTAAGCAGCAAGTTTGGGCATATGATGTAAGTAAGTAGCCAGGGTGTGGCTCTGTGCCAAAGGCACATTTAGCTTTCACAATCGCACCAATAAGGCAGTATTTTCAGGACTTGTGCTTTCAGGAAGAGGAGGTGAGTGCCCAGTCAGTTTGGCAACTCGCCCTGTGGCTTTGGAATGTACCAGCAAGTCACCCTGTAGCCAGCTGTAGTGATGACTTTTTGATGGCTCGACTGCTCTCCAGTGGAGCAGCACAGCACACAAATCTGCCCATCTCCCTGGGGCAGCTCTATAGACAGGAGTCAGAGAGACTTTCACTCCCCTGCAGCAAAGTCCTCCCTTGAAGGGACACAGATGTCCCTTGGCCAGGCAGATGGGGTGGCATGGTGATGAGGTATCCCTCTTCACACCTGTGATGGTGCCAGCCCAGAGGGCAGCCAGATGTCCTTGGGGCCTGCCTAATGCCACCAACATGCTGCTTATCCATGTGGACATAAGCCGCTGTGCCAGATCACTGCTGAGATGACGTGGTGGCAGCCCAGGGCTCTGGGCAGGAGGGTGAGAAGGTGGAAGGCAGAGGACACAAGGGCAGAGAAAGCTGAGCTCTCTTCAGATAAATGGAGAGACTCTTTTTCTGAATTCCTTTTAGAGGTGAGGGGCAACAGACAAGAAGTAACAGAAGGGCAGATGCCCCCACTGTAGAGCATTTCCTGACATCAAGGAGGGCAGCGCTAGAACACGCTGGCCCCAGGCTCAGTTCTCTTTGTGGGTACTGCATAACAGATCATTGAGAACATTCTGGGACAAGACTGGCTTGCAAACTTCAGGGTGATGCTGTTCAAACTGTGGTCCTTCGGCCAGAAGCACTGTCACCACTGGGAAGGCCAGTCCACCCACACCCTGGGCCTCACTACAGCATGCGAAAGTGAGAACTTCTCCACCCACTTGAGGATTTGGAAGTGCCTTTCAATCTGTGGAAACTCTGATTCGGGGAAGGGGGTCTTGATTAGATGCAAAGCTGGGGGGGGCTATGCTTTAGAAGTTCTGGTTTATTTGATCAGGATAAGACCCAAACATTTAGCAAGTACCACTTGCTTCTGCCCACTGTTTGAACAACTGTGGTCTAAAGGCAGTGCTTGTTGGTAGAGGCAACCTGGGCACTGTATTTAGACATGCCAGAGATGGACTCTCAACTCACTACTTGCAACTAGGTAACCCAGGGAACTGCATTATTTCATCCAGCTTGGCTTCCTCAGCTGCATGGTGGAGATGCCAGTGCCCGAACACACACACACACACACACACACACACACACACACACACACACACAC
>OU015743.1:147657113-147671668 GCA_907169655.1 Acomys percivali
AGCACTCCCTATCCTTAGCACTTCCTATCCCCAGCACTTCCTATCCCTAGCTTATTTCCATTACCATTATTGTTATTGTTTATATTCTGTTTTCTACTGATGGAAAAGCTGGGTGGGGTGGGGCTTTTTACCATTGTTCCTTCTTGCCTCTGTCTCTGCTCTCAGTAGATCTCAATAAACCTTGCGCTCATCTTCTGGGGACAAGCAGATACGCTTAGACTTCCTTCCTACTGGCCATAACCTAAGCTCGGTCCTCTCCTTCCAAGGTTATGGCTGCGGTGGAACTGAGAGAATCTCCCAACCTGAGAACTTTCTAGTGATAAGTAGGAGATAACTGGGATGTAGAGAGTACTTTTGGTCCAGTACTTTTGTTTCCCCATTTGGTGAATTTCCAGGGTCAGTCCAAAGGAGGAGATTTGGGGAGTGTTGTGAAGACCCAGAGAGAAAAGACTGGGTCCTGCCCCTTCCTGGTTGCTCTCATAGCACTTGTGCACCAGCCAGTCCTGGCCACCTACCCATTTTCACCACTAGAGGGCAGACTTCTCTGAGAAGAGGTCTTGGCCCAGCAGTCTTCTACCCCTCAGTAATGCCAGGCTTGTGGGATGGAGAGATGGCTCAGCCGTCAAAAGCAACGATAGCATCGTCAGGTGCACACTGCAATGAAATGAATGTGTGTGTGCTTGTGTGGTGTGTGCATGTGCATGTATGAGTGGGGTGTGAAGTGTGTGTGCATGTACACACAGACACACACATGTGCACACATGCATGTCTGTGTGTGTGAGCTCCGGGAATAAAAATGAAAAGGCCCTTTGGCAAGAGACTACCTAGCACAGGATGATGAAATGGGTCATTCTGCAAACTCTGTGAAGCAGTCATCTTTTAGTAGGGACTGGCTTGATTTTTACTCTTTAAAGAAAATCATTTGATACTCATTAAAATTCAAAGATAATAACTTTATCTTAAACAAAACATAGGATTTTTATTCATCCCTAAGTCGTTTTTTGAAATACAGTCTCTAAATTATTTTTCTCATTCTGAGAATCATCATGTAAACCATTTATGCCACATTGATGTTAAGGAGATTAAATTATTATCGTAACTGCCTTTAGTCAATTGTGAATGAACATTATAGTAGAAGTGATCAACATAATTTAATTGCCATTACGTTCATAGGTATGCTCATATGAGTATATCTGTAATGAAGGAGAATGCATAGGACTAGTCCAGTGTGAATTTATTATGTCATACATGCATGTATACGCCCACATGTGCATGCATGCATGTCTGTGGGCTAGTTACCTCATCATGGGGAAAATGAGCACACTTTTGTAAACACAGAGATATTGCCAACATTTTACAAGTGTTGGTATTTGAATACTGACATTTTTGTTCTTAATGTTTTCAGTGTACAGACTTTTCTCTCACAGACTTTGTATCATCTTCAATCTTCAGCCTTTGCCTCTTCTCTCAAGCTCAAGGTCATAATGCCATCCCTTTGGGGCCTTCAGTTCCTGCAGGCACTGCCCTCTCACTTTCCCCTTGCAGGTACCCCACTGGCTATGCTGGTGCCCCTGGCTAACCTCTGGGGTACCTGCCCTTGGTTATTTTTTGCCTCCTTATAACCTGATTTCTCTGTAGCATTTGGTTTCCTTTACCCTATCCTCAAAATCATCCCCTCTAGAGACCTCTTCAAATGTCAGCAAGCCTCAGAACTCCTCCTGGTCCCCCTTCCCCATTCTCTATTCTCCCCAGAAGAGCCAACTGCATACTACCCGAATGTCCACAAATCCCAAGCCCCAGACCCTATTATCTGGAAGACTGACACTTCCACTCAGATGCATCTCTGACAAACTCAAATGCTCCAAACATCGTGCATCATTCTGCCTCTTGGGAGTGTGCAAGCCATTGATGACATCTACACTATCATCTCCTGCCTCCTAGGGATATCTCCCCCACTCCCCTCCCCCCTCCAGGCCTAACACCCCACCAATGCCAAGACCTTTTGACTCTACCTTTGAATCTTTCATGCTAAGCCCCCTTCGCTGTTGTTAGCTCTAGCATCTTCGCTGGATCCCAGTTTCCATACTGTCCTGCACCTCCATTCATCTTCCACATGGCTCCCAATGCGCCACACCAAGTATTTTCCCTTACTCTGCCACCTTTCATGCTAGGCATCCTAGCCTCCAGGGATCTCTTTCCTCTATGATAGCACACTGCTATCTGCCCCCTGGTTATCAAGCACACGACTGCTCTATCTGCTCCCCAATGCTGGAGCAAGCCTAGCTTTGGGGGTTTGTGGCTATAGCACCATTACTATAAACAACAGAAAAGGGGCTGGTGGAGAAGGAGCTTGGATTGTGGTATCAAACTTAATTCTGAGTTTACTTTAAGAGGGAAAACCCAGCCAGATGTGGTGGCACATGCCTTTAATCCCAGCACTCGGGAGGCAGAGGCAGGTGGATCTCTGTAAGTTCGAGGCCAGCCTGGTCTACAAAGCGAGTCCAGGACAGCCAAGGCTACACAGAGAAACCCTGTTTTAAAAAAACAAAAGAGAAAAGAAAAAAAAAAAAAGAGGGAAAGCCTAGAGGCCCATGTCAGAAGCCTCAGGGAACTGCCTAAGTTCACACTTTTGGTAGATTTCCAAAGTTTATCAGCAGTAATAGATTATGTTGTCATCTCTGAAAACTGATCTCTAATGCAATCCAGAGGAAATTTGAAGTTTACAAGCTAAACGCCTTGTAGTAAGTCTTTCCCGCAATGTTTCAGGAGAAGTAGGGCACGCTGCGGGGCCTGTCAGGGAGTTTGCTCTGTTTTAGGCACCTTACTCTGTGAACATTTCCAGCTCTCAGGCACAGAGAACTCAATGAAGCCTGTCTCTTGGACTTGCACTTTTGAGCTAGGTGGGCCTATAGAGGAAGCTTTACATCTTTCTTGGTTTCCACCCCGAGTCCTTGGAGAAAGCTAAGAAAGTAACGGATAAAGAGACACCGTAGGCGGCACCTCCAGAGGCTCACCAGCATTTAATCCAAGCATTTCCTAGTAGGTGGTGATGTCTCGTCCTAGGCAGCTCTTTAAGACTTGGACCTGGAGTGTGCCTCTGCATACTGGTTATAAAAACCCAGAAACTAACAACAGCCCTTTCTGCTGATGAAGCAGCATATTACACAGAGCTTTATCCTGATGTAAAGTAAAAGATGTTAGATTTGCTAAAGCCTAATTTGCAGTAGTAACTATTTTGTGCCTTTTTTTTGGGGGGGGGTATAATCTGTGGTCACATGGATTTCCTGTGTATAGGAACTGGTACTTACTTTGAATTCCTAGTTTTTCCTGTTTTTTTTTTTTTTTTTAACTCCTTTCTGTTCTTCATTCCCCTCTACTCTACACTGTAGTCTAGTACCTGCAAATCTTTTGGATTTGCAGCAGCAGAAATGCCAGCCCAGGCCAGGACTCCTTAACTCAAGGCACAGAGGCCAAGACTGAAATGGGAAACTTCACTTCTTAGCGTTATAAGAGATTTACCATGCTTAAGTGAGCACGCCTGCTTTCTTTGGGAACGGATTCTTCCTTAATTCCTTCCCTCCTTCCTTCCTTCTTTCCTTTCTCTCGTTTATTTATGAGCACAGGTGTTTTGCCTGCATGTCTGTCTATATACCGTGTGTGTGTGTGTGTGTGTGTGTGTGTGTGTGTGTGTGTGTGTTGCCCATTAAAGTAAGAAAAAGGAATCAGGTCCCCTGGGATGGGAGTTACAGGTGGTAGTGAGCCACCAAGAGACATGAGTACGCAGGCCCTCTGGAAGAGCAGCCAGTGCTCTGAACTGCAGAGCCATCTCCCTAGTCCCTCTTTCTCTCTTTCCAAAGAGACAGAAAGACAGAGTTCTTTGTGTGTTGGGGGGATAATTAATTTAGAATCACAGAATTCTGGTTTGACTGATGAAGGCGAGACATCTAACATTGTGAGTTCTAGGGATGTCAGAAACAGACAGGGTGAAGCATCCACAATTTGCCTTCTGCTGCCATTTAACACCTTCTACATATGCAGCGTGGCAAAAATCAGCCTGAGCTTGCCAAGTCTGATCTTTCTGCTTTTACTGCTGACAGTTTAGATCAGGAAAATAAGATGCAATGCATTTGAGCAGCAGATGTATTCTCATAGGAAGAACTCCCTGGTCCCAGTCTTCAGTAAGATGGCAGCTTTGTCCGCAGGGCTGGAGCTGGTCTCTGACAGACCCGGTGCCCAATACTAGCTGCTTAGCTTGGTTATACACATTTAAGATCCAGTCCCAGGGAGACACTTGCCAGAATACATCCTTGAAGAAATCATGATGAGTTCAGACATTTGTTTTCTGGACAAAGCCCAGCCTTCCAGAAAGCATCTGTTCAAGTGTCCAGACTTTCCCTCGCCATGGAAGGTTGGATGGGATGGATTTAACCATGAACTGGAATGATGAAACGTAACACAGTACTGGAAATGGTGTCTGCACATGGGCTCCTGCCTTGGTCACTATCTGGTAGAGAGGGCAATGGTGCCTGTGCACTGTGGGGCTCCAGTGATGTCGGCACACAGTGGAGCGTCTGTCTTGGTCATTATCTGGTAGAGAGGGCAATGGTGCCTGTGCACAGTGGGGATCCAGCCTCCCTAAGTAGTATGTAGAGACGTAGCCCACAATGTGCTGCCCAGACCTACTTTGAGAGTGTCAGGGGTCTGGAACAGAGCTAGAGAATGAGATAATCCTATGTAGGAGGAAAAGCCTTGTCACTTAACTTTGAGGGCAACCACTTCAACCATAGCTGTATCCTGGCTTTAACTCAACTCTACTAAAAACCCAGGTCTCTAAAACAAGCAGTTAGATGGTAGATCCATTAAAACATCTATCTGCTTTGCAGTGGAGTCAGGAATCATCTGGCTTCACAGGGCTTATTTAAATCTTGCCTTGCTACCCCAGGCACTGCAAATAGGCACGTAAATCAGTGAGATGCTATGGAGGGTACTTTGGAAATGTCTTTCAGAATGTGAGATATGTATGCATACTCTCTGGCCTGGTGTTTCTGTTTTTGGATATTTGTATTATGTATATGCACCTACATCAGAGGTTCTCAACCTGTGGGTTGTGACCCCACCGCCAGGGTATGGAAGTTATAGGGTAGAAAGGACACTTTGTGCTCTTTCCTTAATGGAGCGTCTCTCTTGGACTTTTGTGTGCATGTAATATTTTTATAAAAAATAACTTTAATGAATAAATTAGCTTGTGATTACCATTTCTACTCTGGTGAAAGTTTATATTAGTAGTAAGAAGGGAATATACCACCTTCTATTCTTTCAAGGTCTAGTAGCTGGTCTACTATTTGTGAACTGGATCAAACACTATTTACAATTTTTTAACCTTAGGTGTGTGAGCCGGGAGGCACCCCAGCTTAATCAGTTCCAAGGCCAGGTTTTCAAAGGCTGCTGTGAGTGGCAAGCCGTTGAGTGGCGTCTGATTTTCTAGGGGTCAGTCATGGATATGAGTGAGGGGTTTTGGGTGTCCATCATCTTAACATTCTTCTCCAGAAAGGGGGCATGTACCTTTCTAAGCAAGGTCATCCTGACTTTGGATATGTCTGAGGAAAAAGGCTTTCCTAGGCTGGGCTGAATTTTCTCTTTGAAATGAAGAAGGTTGATTTCTTTCCCTAGTCATGCAACTACCACCAGCTGGCCTCCAAGGGACTTGAAGTTCTCCCCTCTGACAAGACAGACACTGCTTTCCCTTGACAGATGGCCTATGGATTTATTCCAAGAAAGAGCTGAGAACCGTTAGGCTGTTCTTAGAGATAAGCAACATCCTTTCATCCCAGTAGCATGTCTGGATCACCCACCAGCATCTGGACCTGTATCCCCAGATGGCTTTGGATGTTCTTAACCTGATGCGACCTCTTGGTCCTGAAGGCAGCAAACTTCCACTGTGTCCTTGATTTCTTTCTGCAAGCTTCATTTCTTTTCTTCCAACTCAAACACTGTATCCAGAAGCCCCTCTTTCATTTGTAGCCTTTGAAATAACCTTTCCACTCCTTCCTTGCTGTTAGAACATCTCCCTCAACCAGTAACTCCACCATCTCTATACCCAAAATCTCGTTGTCCTAACCCTGAGTTTCCCTGATTTTAAAGCTTTCTATCAAGTTTCTCTCTATTACTCCTGCTATCAATGTACCACAGTAATATGGCAGTACCACACAGGAGAGCCCCATCATCCTTAGCCCCTTAGTGTTACAACCCATACATTTCAAGCAATGTTTCCTCTCTCTCAGCTGCGTATCCCTACACTTCCTTAAATCTGGTCTCTAGACCCCATCACTATGACCCCTCATTACCTTGCAAACTGACCTTTCCAGCACAGTGATGCCCTGTTCTCACCGTCCACTCATTGCTACTCTCATCTGACAGCTGCCACCTTTGCAATGTGATCTTCCCTTGCTTTTTGGGACATCTTCCTCACCCAGTGGCCTTCCTACTTGGGCCTTCTCTTTCTTTGCAGAGTCACAACTTTGGAGTCACCAAAAGCTCAGTCGGCTGCCATCTTTCCCACCAACAAGTCATGTATTAACATCCAGTTGTATAACTTTTAAGAATATACATATGACTTGCAAATTTACATCTATAGCTTTATCTGACAGCACTCCCAAGCCCAGCCTTTTATAAAACCCTCCTCAGTGTCTCTGCTTGGTTGTTTCATGGAACTCCCAGAGTTGCCATGAGCTCTTGATTTCTGACACGTAGCTTGCCTCTATCTCAATCTTCCTTACCCACGCCTAGGTATCTGAGAGTGAGATTTCCCTGTTATGGAACTTCAAGTTGCCTGTCAACATCTCTTCTGTTTTCACTGCGTAATGATTTTCTACCTATTTATTAGGGGCAGTAACTTATCACATTTATTTGTTTGTTTTTTTCAACTGTATTTCCAGTCTGCCTTCAAAGTAGTCATGTGACAAGGCTTGCCTGTGTAATGCTAGGTTCATAGTTAGGGACAGCAGTAGAGGAGGATTCAATTTTCAAAGATGTATTGACTTTCAGGGAAAGTTCCTTGAAATCAAAAGAAAACATCTGGGGGAGTGGAACTGTCGATACCTGAGGGTGTGGGGTGAGGCTATGAAATAATTTTGACCTTTTTACCTTCTGAGACTGTGGATGTAAGCTTGGGGCTTCAGCAGCAGACATTTTGGGCCATGAGGGAACCCTTAAGGCACCTTAGGGTGCTGAAGCAGCAAGGTGCGTGGAATGAGCCTGGGTTTTGAATTACTGTAGGGCTAGCACATATTCTGGGTCCTACGTGAGAGAGAAATGAACTTCCACCTGATTAAGACATTGCTAATTTGGATTTTCTTCTACTTATTATTGAACCAGCCCTATCTGATAATAGCAGTGTATATAATGCAGTCATATATATTTAAGCAGCAATTAAAATACACAGGAAAGGCAACAGATAACCCAAGGGCTTGTTTCGTTGCTATGGTTTTATGGGATGCTCTTGGGCAATGGAGAGCACTGGTGATCCCAGCTATCTTTTAAGGAGAAATGTTATCTCACAGCAGCTAAGAACACTGGGAGGCTGAAGGACTATGAGTGGTTGGTGCTTTTGTTTCCTTGAAACAATTTTTAAAAATCTAGCCACATATCTAGTTTAGGTCCCCATGATTCACACAACATATAAATAACTTCTTAGGTAAAGAGGCTCTTGGTTGCCATGAAACAGGCTTTTAATTCCATTAAGGAAAGGTATTCATAATTTTTGTTCTCACTACCACACAACTTCTTCTATCTTTTACTTATACAAATGAACACTGACCAGATCTTTTGGTGAAATCTTCTCTTCTACAAATGGCTTTGTTAAGTGTCAATGGCTTCAGGACAACATGGTGCAGGCAGTTTTGGCCACACAGCACAGCTTTCAATAATATCTGTCAGGGTAACTGTTCAGCTATCTACCTGTATCTATAAAAATGATGCTCTCCAAAGAGCAAAAATGATTACTCATGTCTATTGCTTTTATTTATTTATTTATTAAATATGTATTTATTTATTATGTATACAGTGTTCTGCCTGTATGTACATATGCAGGCCAGAAGAGGGCACCAGATCTCATTCTAGATGGGAATTGAACTCAGGACCTATGGAAGAGCAGCCAGTGCTCTTAACCTCTGAGCCATCTCTCCAGCCCTGCCTTTGCTTTAAATGTATTATATAAACCAGGGCTGGCAAGAGTAGGCCAGCACTCTGTGACTGAGTGCTTGCCTAGTATGTTTGAGACGTTGGGTTCAGCTATATTGAACCCAAAAATACGTTGAGATAACTTTTTTCTTTTGTACATTTGGTTTTTTTTTTTTGAGGGGGGCTTGTGCCATGGTGTCTATCTAGAGATATGAGGGCAATTTGTGGGAATAGGTTCTCTCTTTCCAACGTGTGGGTCCTGGGGACTGACTCAAGACATCAGACTGGGCAGCAAGTGCCTTTATCTGCTGAGCCATCTCATTGTCCTTAAGCTAGCTTTATACATTTGCTTTTAGAGCAATGTTAAGAAAAGAAGTTACGGTCAATTTATTGAGAATTCTCCAATGTGAGAATGATATGAAATCTGGGTTTATGCAAATGAGAAATAAACTATGGATTACTCACTTTAAAGATTTGAAGTTGCTCTTCCATGAATATGCAGTGCTATTTTCTGAGGAGACAAGGAGGTGGTGACTCCCCCGCCCTCTCTGTGTGCGAGCGAAGCTTAGGTCATGGAAAACACAACAACTAGGGGCATTCAGCTGAATTTCCACAAATGTCTTGTTCTAAAAGCAAATACAGTCCTTGGGGGGAAAGCAAAGTTCACTAACCTTTTATGTCTGTAAAATAATTCCTATGGAATTATTGTTAAGGGGACACACTGGTTAGACACTCATGGGAACATGAGTGTAACTACAGAGGCAGTGTTTGACTGGAGCTTCTGGGACTCTGCCTGCTGTAGGTTCCCAGGGCTGAGAGATAGACCCCCGCTGCCCTGTAATGTCTTACGGCCTTCATCTCTCATTCGTCCCACTAGGCAGAAGTTCTCAAGAAGGTTCTTTGATAGCCACAGCTCCCGACCCTACCCTACCACTTCATCTATCCTCATGTTCATGAACTGATGGCTTGAGCTGCTGCACCTGTTGGGGCACTTTGTTACAGAGACCAATGAAGAAGCCAAGGCAGCGGTAGACGGAAACTTGAATGGCAGTGCTCCCCAGAAGCACCTGCACAAGGCAGGGCTTTGGTGCAGGTTGTACTGAGTTCAGGACCCACATCTGCATTTAATGTCTCTTCATTCCCAGATGACTCACTTTGCTCCTCTGCGTCTCAGTGTCTTCAAGTACTAAAATACTTCATTTCCCCCCACTGTCCTTACAACCTACCCATGTGTAATACCAAGTTTACAAAACCCACAGGCCTGCACCCAGGCACCTCACAAATGCTGGAGTGGCCTCCCCTTTCACCTTTCTTTCAGCCCTGTCAGCTGGTCTCTTCAATCTCCTTTCTGCAGTTTATTCCATATCTACTAGCCTGTTAAGGTTCTCAAAGATCACCTTCTTCATAAAGGTCCTCTCTCTCCTTTCCCCACTGGGAGACATCTTTTCTACAGGTCCTCCGAGCTCCTGGTGCCTCAGTCATTCTCTGTTACTGCTCCCCCTTGTCTGTGAGTGTCACATGAACAAACTGCCTGCTCTTCCATCTCGTTCCCTCAGAGTACCCAGTAGGATGCACAGCACAAGTAGGTGCTCAAAAATCCTGTGTAGGACAGCTCTGTGTGTTCAAACGTCCCTATTCCGGTCTTCTCTGGAGATGAGATGCCATGTGTAATGCATCTTTCCATCTGATCCAATTAAGGAGGACAAAAAGGATTTGCTGCAAGTAGCTATATTACTTCACGCGCAGAGAATCCTGTAAGTAGTTATATGACTCATCACATGAGCCAACATAATAAAGCCTTACTAGTCATAGTGCTAAAACTGTACAAGTGCTTAAATGGAGTGGAGTATTTCCCAAAGGTGGTGAACCCATAGTTATTGCCCCAAACAGCTCCGTCTTTATTACACTCCTTTCAATTGTATAGCACGGAGGCTCTTAAATCACAGTTATGATTCTTATTTGAAAGCGAGATGTGACAAGCCCCTGGGAATGTCTACTGTCAGGTCTGAGGGATCCAAGTTGACTTTGGGTCTCTTTGATAGAATTGAAGAATTGGGCTTAAGCCAAGATTGGCTTGTCCTGACAAACAGTGTGGTCTGGGAGGGCTGAACCTCTGTTTCACAGTATCCTTTATGCTGGTACCTCAAAGGGACGGCTAGGTGTTGGGAAGATTTGTCTCTTTTAGAGGTTTTCACTCCAGATGAAGGGTTGGGCTCAGGTAACACTTTCGTGGTGGTCCCACAAGAGGATCCACGTAAGAAAGATTTCTCTGATCAAAGAATCCTGAGAACCCTGTATACCCGAGGCCTCTGCATGATGCACAGCCAAGGACCAAGAGTCACCTGGTAAAGAGGTCTAAGTCAAAAGTCTCTTCGTGCTTCTTTCCCAGATGTTGAAATATACCTAGTAACACCACAGGGCACTGTATCACGGACTACTGCCTTAGTTATTATTTGCTTATCATAATGGGAACAGATGTTTAGCTAAGAATAAGACGGTGGGAAACACACGAGGGGAGGGAAAGCCAAAGTGATAAAGATGTTAAAGGTGATCCATGAGGCCACCGAAACACAAGCAGTCAAGCTTCCTAACCCGAGGACCATTAGGATGGTCCAGACAACAGATGGACTTGTGTTTTCTTCATCCAAATCCCAATCCTTTGTAAGTGATATCATCAGACTGCAAGGGCCGCTACTGTATGTCCATGTGATCTTATCTGGGGCAGCAGGGAAAGTGGAAGGAGACTGCACAACAGCATTCGCTTGGATGGTTGTACGAAGAGGAAAGAAAGAAACAGAGCAAGAGAGAAAGGGACACAGAAGTGACAAGGAGACAAGGGAGAGTTGGGGCTGGCAGGCCACGGGCAGGGGCTTGTTAAGGACATAGTGGCCATTGGTGAGAGGCCAGTAGAAGTTAACAAACCCTCTCCCCAGAGCCAGGCGCCAAGCTGTTCAATGTAGAGAGGGCTCTTTCTGTCCTCTCATAGAAGGCTGCTTGTCCTTAGAAGCAGCCTCTCACTGACCAAGGATCTGCTTTTTTCGCTGGCTGTTGACAGGACTCTTCCTGAGATCTTCTTAGTGGCCAGAGGACTTAACCACACTGCAGTGGTTAACCAGAAACCCAGGACGGCAATGGCGAAGGGCCCAGGTATGTATAGAAGCCGGAACGGGGAGGGGCTGAGAAGGGTTTCCTCTTATGAAGGGCTGTCAGATGGTCCACTTTGTGCATGCGAAGCAACTAGGAGATCTTTAGCAAACTGAGGCAGCTAAGAAATACTGGAAGCTGAATGCAAGATATGCAACACGTTTGGGAATTTATTGCGTTGAAGGACATTTTAGTACCTTCTGTTTGCTTACTAGTATCAGAGAAGGAACCATGCAAAAACTTCAAATGACTTTTTGAAAACAAATATTACATATTCCTCAAAATGTGGAGATATGTGTGGAATATCAGCCAGGATGAGAAGATAACTCCCTTTATAAAAATTCAAAAAATTTCAAATGCTAGTCTAAGTATGATTCTGTTTCAAAATTAAATAATTATGAAAAGTGATTCTGCCTGGGACAAAGTTATTCTTTCTCTGAGATAGGGACTGAATTCATTAGTAAGCGCATTTTAACATAAATACTGACTTAGGAAAGTGTTCAAGTGATTCACCTGACCTCATAGAGTGGGAACCTGGAGTGGTGTTTCTGGCCTATCAGATTAAGGTTCTTGTTTGAGTTGGCAGATGGCAGGGCCTGAGGACACAAGCCCACCGTCCTCTGCTTGAGAACTGGGTTTCTGGCTGGTTTAAGGTGTATACACCGCTTTAGGTATTTCATTGCTTTTGCACAAACAAATCCATCAGAACTTAGTCCCCCTCTGAAATGCAGGGCATCTCAGAAGAGCGCTGGGGGGGGGCATGTTTTTGTCTGTTCCTGTGAGTACATACATGGATGTTGATTTGTGCTTGTATTGCTGACACCATTTCTCTGCGTGTGTTATATAACTGGGATGGTTTCATTGTTTGAATGGAATGACATAATTACCCATGGTATTGCACGTCTCTAATTCCAACTAAACACAATGGCAAAAACTAGACAAAAATGCAGAACTCAAAAACAACAACAACAATAAAAAACCAACAAAAACCAAAACCCACATAATGTTACTGAGATCATGCAATGAAGAAAATAAAGAGGTTAAAAAATGGGCAAGCAACAGACACCATAAATTAAAGAAGGAAGAGGCCAATGGTATACAATTCTGAAATCATTCTTACCTTCTTCAGTCATTGTGTCATAATATTTTAGTTTTCCATATGATCCAAGTTCTACAACATCACAGTAAAAGACACAAAGATAAGGAACGAGCTATAATGCAAGAACTTTTGTTTTTACACATTCTTAATTAATCAGATTCAGAGATATACTGTCAAATTCAGCAATCGTCACTATACGGAGATGTGCAAACATGAGCCATGTGGCAGACGGCTTCACGGCCCATTTTCAGAATCACTGAAAATATATTATTCAACTGAGGGTGGCCTGGGCCGTGTGGTACAGACTAGGACACGATAGTTTAACACTCAACAAAACAGAATACTTGGCAAAGGTGCTTTAGCCCAGGCCTTTCCTGAACTCACAGCTTTTATAGAGGAGACACTCCAGGAGGATAAAGGACTGCCCAAGAGATACCAGTTAGACCCAGGGAACCTTGCAGACACTTGCCATGTTCGGTAGCCCAAAAGTAACTACATGGCTTTTCAAGCCCCCAACACCTCTTAGAGAATAGGGGGGCTATTTGGACAGACTCTATACAGACAGCCCAGTTTTAACTCTCTTGTCACCGAGGATCTTATTTATTAGATGAAACACCGAGTGTTATGTGTGCAGGATGATGGGCAAGCTGCCAGTGGCACTCAGAGCACCGGGAGCAGCAGTGAGGCTTCTTCCCAGGGATGCCCACCTGGCTGAGCCATGTGAGAGAATAGCATAACCTGAGGACCAGGGCATGGCCTGCTGTAGTGCAAAAGGCAGGGGTAGAGGGACCAGTTTTCGGGCTTCTGAGTGTAGATGAGCCTGGGGATCCATCTGTACTGGAGATGACTGGGAGGCAGGGATGTTGGAGTTAGCTGGGGCATGGTAACTGGGTTAGGGGAGAGGAGGTAAGAATGTATTTCTTTTTGTTTTAATTTTAGTTTAACTAAAGAAACTTAGGTATTTTTTGTTCTTTTCAAAATCCCAGATGATTTTGAGCAGTGATGTAAGCAGATTAAAAATGTTCTTTTTTTCTCTTGGTCATAACAACATTCTCCCAGTAAATGTAAGGAAATTAATTAAGACTCGAGAGACACTCTTGTGACTCCACAGAACATGTCCATGTACTGTTGCCTTGGACAGATGCTGAAAACCCATGTGTGAAGCCACTCGTAGATGACGAGCCTGTGTGAGACAGATGCAGGAGCCTGCTTACAGCAGACGGCAAACATCCTTGCACTGGGCATTTGCACCTTTCCTTCTCTATATAGCTCTTCCCATGTGTCTAATTTCATCTAAAGCTATTCTAATACACCAGCATAAAACTAGGCCTCTGGGGAGAAAAATCACCCCATCTTTATGTTCCCATGAATCTGACCTATTCTACCCTTCATTAGAGTCATCATAAAAGATGCAGGTGCTTCAATGAGAAGTGTGTGTGTGTGTGTGTGTGTGTGTGTGTGTGTGTGTGTGAGATTTCTGGGTATTGCTTTTAGTAAAATTTTTTTTCTGTTGGTGTAAGTGTGTATGCATGTGTATTTACAGAAGAGTAGATCATAAATATTAATTGTATGTTGATGGTGGCTTTATGTAATAGGCATGCGTGTGTATAACCTTGCAGTAAATTGATAAATTCTATCAGCCAACAAATCGTGTTGTTGTTGTTGTTTTTTTTTTTTTGTAGCTCCCCTTTCTTCTCCTTGGTAAAGCAGAGGAATAAACAGCTGGAATCCTCTATTATCTGCTCAGGAAACAGGATGTGGGTGGCCCTGTGTTTGCAAAGCTGGCTGTCAACCATGTTCTGCACAGCGATGACACATCACTGCGTGTCAGTGGATCCATCTTTTCAGAAGGCAGCCCTTTCTGTACGCACACACCTGTTTTCATGTATCCGATCCCAGCCTGTGAAACATTTGTTTGTGGCAGATGATATTGTTTTGAACTTTATCTCTAGGGGAACCATGGATAATAAATACAATAGCATTATTTGTCACTTTATGTTGACGCAGAGTAGGAGCTGTTCACTTATTAACAAGCCTCACACAGCCTTGCACCATGGCAATATCTAGGCTGTCTCTGAGTTGCTTCTTTGAATGATGAATGGCACAGAGGAGCAAGAACAGGGCACACTTTATG
>OU015743.1:147676668-147686818 GCA_907169655.1 Acomys percivali
GGAAGAGTGAAGGGAAAGGGCTGAGATATGTTTTACAATACTTTCATATAACCAGCAAATGGGATGAGGCAGGAGGCAGGAGGGCAGTAATCTTAATCTCAGGGTAGCCTGGGAATGCTTTGGCGGGATCTAAGCAATGCTTTTCTAGGTTTTTATCACTATATTGGAAAGAGTGTTTTGTTTTTCATGTCTGGTGACCATACTAAAGATATGCATTCCAGGTGAAATTCAAGCCTTTAAAAAAATCCCCTCCCCCCCAAAAAAAAAACAAAAACCCAAACAAAACAAAAAAACAAAAAAACCCCAACAACAACAAAAAACAAAACAAACAAACAACCCCCCAAACACAAACAAACAAACAAATAAAAACAAGTGAAGTGCTATGCCACACAGTTTCTTCATTGTTCGGAAGGCAGAAGTCTGTAGACACTCAAGTTCTAGCTTTGTAGCTGCTGGTTAACTTTTGCCCAGCTCGAGAGTGAATGACAGAAACTCAGCCATGCTGCTATTCACAGCTAAACAGGCTCCCTTATAATGGAAAATGCAGAAAAGGAGAATTCAAGGATTTATTTTGTATATGTGGGACTGAACCTAGAGCCTCGAGCAAGCTTGTCAGGTACTTGGCCACCGAGATAGCTACATCCTGACCACCTAGTTAGCTACCTACATCCCGACGACCGATAGCTACATCCTATGAACTCTTCCGACTTGTAACTCCCATCAAGCCCTTACTAAGTTGTTCTGGCTGGCCTCAACCTCCTGAGAAGCTGGGATTGCTCTTTTGAGTGAGGATGTCCCTAGTATCTGTACACTTGCTCCTCTGTTGGTGGCACTATTTGCAGAAATTGTGAAAACATTGAAAAGCAGTGTCTTAAAAATATTTATGTATATGAGTGTTTTGCCTGCTTGTCTCTGTATGTGTACTGTGTGTGTGTGTGTGTGTGTGTGTGTGTGTGTGTGTGTGTGTGTGTAATGCACACAGAAATCAGAGAAGGATGTCTGATCTCCTGGAACTGGAGTTATGGATGGTTGTGGGCCCCCAAGAGGGTGCAGGGCACTAAATGCAGGTCCTCTGCAAGAGCTGCCAGTGCGTTAGAACTGAGACATCTCTCCAGGTCCTGGAAGGTTGAACATTGCTGAAAGAAGTACATCACCTGGGTGGGTCTCAAGTGTTTACAATCCTACTCCCTTTCCAATAGGCGCTCTCTGCTTCTTGTCTGCATTTGAAGATGTGATCAATCCCTCGGCTTCCTGCTCCTCCCTCCGTGCCTGCTGAGTTCTGCCAAACCTCTCTCTCACAGGGGAGAATTTTTTTCTCAAATGGTTTTCTTACAATGAGAGCCTCATTACTGAATGTAACTCCTGCTAATGACAAGTGTTTTGCTCTAAAGGGTTTTAAGTTAAAGCGAGGTTCCTTCCATTATTAGTTACTTGGGTAGGAGAACTGCCACCCTGGAAGTCAAATGAAAGTAGCTGTGTAGATAACTGCAACTTCTTTTTCCTCTTTTTTCCCCCCCAGGGGAGAGTGCGAACGCAGTCCCCCACTACCACAAATTATGCAGTCGCGTTTCCCCGCATTTGGGGAAATCGCAGGGGTCAGCACATCCGGAGTGCAATGGATAAGCCTCGCCCTGGGAAAACCATCTTCATGATCATGGGGACCCCATAGTGTAGTGGTTATCACGTCGCTTCGCAACTTCTTTTTCCAAAGGTCAGGTTCAACCACAGCATTTGAGATGGCTGCTCAGAGGTAGCCTGGGGCAACCTGTGGAGGAATGACTTAAGTGGATGTAGCAGGTGTCAATAAAGCGCTGATTAGTCAATCAGCTGGGCAGAAGGACAGGAAATGGAAGGCGGGACTTCCAGGAGAGGAGGAGGCTGGGGTTGACAGTTGAGAGTGAACAGTTGATGGAGAGAAGCTGCCCTAGGAGCATCAGACTGGCAAGTGATACGGATATAATAGGTTATAGGGACATAGGATTAGTGCAGTTTGCTTTATTTTATTGGTAGATTAGTAGCAGTTTGGATTCTGCCCAGCATAGTGCTTGAAGCTTTAAATTACACCAGTCTCATTGTGTCAGTTATTGGCTTCCTATAATATAACAAGTGTAACAGCAAGTATTGGGAAACAGCCCCCCAGAAACTTGGGCATAGTGAGAGTTCCCCAAAGACAATGTTCTGAATGGGGTTGGCACTCATGGCTGCTTGTCAAAAAAAAAAATTTTTTTTTTGTGAAGTGAGTAGATAGATAAGTCCTCCTGCCCCAGCAAGCTGATGTAGACCTGAGAGCTTTACATAAGCAACAATAGGGCTTTTTTTTTTTTTTTTTTTTTTTTGGCTTTTTTCCAAAAACATGTGCATGCATGAGTATATAAAACAGCCTCACGGGAGGACAAACAACCTGTAAAGGACCATATGGTGTGGGTGAAGGGATGGTTTTAACAGCTGATATGAAGAAGTCAGATCGGGCAGATTTGATTATGTGAGGTCAGGAGAGACATGAGGCTGGAGAGCCACTTGAAGATGCAAATTGTCAATGGCATCAGCTTCTCTAGCACAGTGGTAAGTACTTCCCAGATGAGTAGGGCAAGGAGGAAGGGTCGGCTCACTACTGAGCACAGGCATTTGGCTCAGAGGCCTTTTCTTTGGAAGCAAATGCTTGGGCAAGCTATGCCGGGGTGAGCTGTGCCACAGACAATATGCACGTGTGCATTTGCTTTGGGAAAATGTCTTTTTACCTTTAGGATCGCCTGTGTCCTTTGCCTTACCCCTATATCCACGGGCTGTTGGGGAAACTGCTTTTCCTCTGTTAGACTCTGAGCCCCCCGCCCCTATGAAAGAGGGGCCATTGGAGAATAAGTTCCAAAGAAGCAAATGTGGTGCAACTTTGTGCTTTATAGTCTGTCTCCTTCATGCTGTGTTTAATCTCAAATGCCAGCAAAATAAATTATTGGCCAGGGAGGGGCTGAGGAGAGAAATTCCCATACTCATAAGCATTTATTTCAGCAAGACTACCCACATTCCCCTATGCCCTAATTGACATTTACTTATAATGTGTACAACACAAGGAGTGATTCTATCTCAATCATGATGATGTTCAGAGAAATAAGCTTTATTATTCCCTAAAAAGAGGGGTTAACCAGCTTGTCCTGCTAAAAGCTTTGGGGTTTTTACTACTGACATCTTATTAATCTGAGGCCACTGGATTGCATTTTCTCCTCCAGGGAGTTTCCCCTCCTGTTACCCATTCACTTCCCTGGCTGAGGCTGAGGGTAAATATTTTTCTTGCTAATTTAAACTGATGTATTACTTGGGACAGAAAGAAAGGTTGTACTATTGCTTTCAGGGACACCTCCATAGTTGGAATGAGATAGGCATGAAATGACTTTCTTTGGGGAATCAGATGAAAATTTGTAGGAGCTCATTTTGTAGCTCTTTTCTTAAAAAAAACAGAAGCTGGGAGAAATAAATAACAGCCTCTAGTGTCTGCTAAGAAAAAAGAAAACACAGCAGGAGAGGGAAAGTTGAATCTTCGTGTTAGCTCCTCGTTGACATTCACGTATGTTAGGGAACTGGGAAGGCGATGGGATGGAGAGACAGATGGCTCGGGGCTGAGCCGGTGGGCGTGTGTGGCTACGGACAAGAGTCCTGTGTGGGCACAAATGCTTCCTTCAGCTCTGAAGCCAAGCTTTAGGCCTGGGTGGCTGTTAGCACTCACAATGTTTCCGAATGTGTCTCCTCAGAGGCAAAACATGTCTACATTCTTAGCACCACTGCCTAGAGAATCCCCCAGATGACCGTGAGTTGTGCGACATGGCGTAGGGACGCAAAAATTCCAGTCTTTGAGGCCAAGGAGATGGCTCAGTCAGTTAAGTGATCCCTGGCACCCACACAAGCTGGGAATGACAGCTTATGCCTGAGTCATAGTGCTTGGAAAGGGACAGATTCAGTGAAGTCCTACCTCAAAAACAGGTTGGCGAGTAATAGAAGAAGACAGCCATCATCCACCACTGACGTCTACAGGTGTGCATGCATAAGCACACACACGTGTGCACACATACACACAACACAAACATACAAACACACACAGAGGCACACAAGGCACACATACACACTTGCACATATGCACACACAGGCATGGCACATGCATACATACACAGACACAAGGTCCCATATCTAACACACACATGTCCACACAGGTACACACACATGCATGCATGCACATGCATAAACACAGAGACATACCAGGCACAGACACAGACACAGACACACATGCCTTTTGATGGGAGAGGCTGCTATACCCGTACAAGTGGGCAATCAGGCACATCTGATATGCTCAGTCTTCTCAAAGGAGCTCTTACTTCTGCTGAACCTACAGGTCATACTTAGAATTTCTCCGAGCCAACCATCTCCTCAGGTGCTCACGTTCCCTCCACTTCTGTCACCTACTCTCACAGCTCACAGTCTCAGGGGAGGCTTCCTGGTGGCCTTTCTGTAGGCTTCATACAGCAACATGGATTCCCCAGGACCATACTTGAAGAGAACTCGCACAGGGGACACCTTGACAAAGCTACACTCACTTGTGGCAGAGGCTTAGGCTATGCCAGCCCCCAGGCTTGTGGCACACATGCAGAAGGATGCTTGATGACCCCCACACACAAGTACATGCCCACACAAGGCCTGTTTCTTTTAATATTTTGGAAAGACACCCCTCCTCAGTGCTTCATCAAGAGCAGGTCACAGATCCTGGGGCAGCAGTGCTCACATAGGTTCCAGAAGTCACTCCAGGGCCACCTCAGGGCCACCTTCATTGCCTTGATAAAGTCTGTTCTCCTTTCTCAGACTTCAACTGGAGCAGTTAACAGGGAAGCTTCGAGCATGATTCTTCATCTCTGGTCTGCACACCTTCCTTTTCCCCCTTTGTTGCCAAAAAAATGTCTTTTGCTCTCCTTAGTTTACATAAACTTACAAATCAAATTAGGCTGTCTCATGTATTATCTTTGTGGGTTTTTCCAATTAGGATTCCGCTGCTTTTAAGAGTTTAATTTGGAAAGAATATGGACATCTTTCCTTTTATTTTGGCATTATTTATAATGTCAATTATTTTTTTTTGCCACAAAATAATTTATTTCATTTATTATTTCACTTATTCTTTGTATCTCTGTTGTGTCTGTTCTTTCACTCCTACTGCTGTGCCTGCCACAGGGAGGCTACTGAGGCACACTGAGAGGTGGATGTAGGGTCTCTGGAGTTATAACCATTTAAAGACTTATTTACTCTCCCATGTGGGGATTTCTTTGAACAAAAGACCTCTTCTGCGTAAAAAAAGAAATGAAAATCCATGATCTATAGTATAGGGGAGATTGTGAGAAAAAAAATATGCTCACTTCTGACTTGTGAAGCTTTGATATCAAGACATTCTGGCATTTAGGACACTGATGCCACCTGCTTACCTCCCATCTGCTGAACCAATCATCAGACTGTCACGTAGCAACCAAAGAGGAAAAGAAGTGAGGGCACAAAAGGTCCCTTGGAAAGGCATAGTGTGGCCAGCCTGCAGGGAGGTGAGATGCTGTGCTGGCTGGAAGTCAACCCGCACAGGGGAATCTGCCTAACTGCAAACAAAGAATGCGTCCTTTGGGAAAGGTGGAGTCAGCCGAAGACACCTCATTACAGCATTCTGAAGGCTTTGTCGTGAAGAGCAGCCCCAAGAAGGCCATGTGGGGACTCCATTGGGACTTGCTGCTGTCATAAATCTCCTCAGCCTTGTGAGCTAACAAGCTTTTCATTGATGGCAGGCTCACTAGGCCATGGTGATTCTCCTTTTGTGCTTGGGAAGTATTTACTGTCTTTACTTCATACACACTACTGCTACTAATAAAATAGTTAAAAATGAAAAAAAATGCAAGCCCAAATTTTAATCTCCACAGGATGGAGAAATTACTAGACTTAGAAAAGGGTTCAGAACAATGGAAGAGGCTCTGTTTTTTGTGCCTAAAGATCATCTTAACCTCAAGCCATGCTCTAGGTACCATTTTACAGGACTTGTGAGTGATGGGCTCAGATAACCAGTGTCTTAGACTCTGCAGTGGTGGGAAGGCTTTGATTTGTAAAACCAGGTCTACGAGATGTAATAGATGCAAGGGTTAGTATCAAGGGGAGGGAAAGGAGAGAAAATGAAATAAGAACAAAGCCTTTGGAAGAGGCCTGGGATGCACAAGGAATCGAAATGCAGAGTGAGGTGGTTTCTCCCTGTAGCAGCCATTGAGGGCAGGGTTCACCTAACTACCCACACCCAGCAGGGCAGACCAACCAGCTGTTCCATGAAGGTGCCACAGTGAAGGCTGTGGATACAATGGGGGCCAAAGCACAGAGGGCTGCTTCTCACTACTGAAAGATGAGTGACAACTGAATAAAACTTTGTTGATCACAACAAAAGAGCCCTTTGCCAGAGCACAGCTATACACATAGTTGTTCAGCAGAAAAAAATCTATAAAATCCAGTATTCATTCTATTCAGCCAACAAATATATGTTGGGGTCGGTTTGAACCAGGCATTGGAGGTAGAACGCATCCTGCCTCAATCCTGTCCTACTGGTCATGGGTGGGAAACAACAAATTAGTGTGGTAAGTGGTAAGTGTTAAAGAGGACTACAGAACAGAGAAAAGAACAGACTGGGAACTGCGATCTATTGCCATTGTTTTTATGTGGACATAGTTTTCAAGGTTACTTAAGGCCTCTCTGATCAAGGTACACTTGGAAGCTGACTCCATGGAAGAGAAAACAGGAGACACTTGAATGTCTAGGGATGTGTGCGAAGGCCCCAAGAGGTTGTAGGTAGCAGGAGAAGTGTAACAAAACAAAACAAACAAACAAAAATAACAGATCAAAGAAGAGATAGAAACAGGCAGTGACAAAGGAAAACGAAAGAAAACAAAAGGGGAGAGGAGGAGGAGCAACAGGAGAGAAGAGAAGGGGGCGGGAAGGCAAGGAGGGCTGGGGAGAGGGGACGTTATGTGGGTCACAGCGGGCTCCGCATAGGCTTCGTTGGTGAGAGGGCTCTGAAAGGAGGTTGGTCATGACTTTGTTACTTTTCTCTTGCTGTGATGAAGACCATGACCAAAAGCATCTTGGGGAGGAAGGGGTTTATTTGGCTTACACATCCCAATCACCGTCCCTTACAGAAGGAAGTCAGGACAGGAACCTGGAGGCAGGAACTGAAGCAGAGGCCATGAAATAATGTTGGTTACTGGCTTGCTCAGCCTGGTTTCTTATACCACCCAGTACCACACATCTAGGGGTAGCATTGCCCACAGTGGGATAGACCCTCTCACAACAGTTGTTAAGAAAATATCTCCGTAAACTTGCCTAAAGACCAATCTGATATAGGTATTTTCTTGATTGAAGTTCCAACTTTACAGATGACTACTCTAGTGGTGTTAAGCTGACAACAACAACAACCAAAACAAAACAAAAAAACCAAAACAACCAAAAACAAAAACCAAAAAAACCCCCCAAAACAAAAAACATAACCACCACACACAATATATTCTTAAAATAGCTGAGTGAAGCCAATGTAATAGGTAGTAGTATTCTTATTTTACAGATGAGGACTCTCAGACAACTGGTAAAGGACAGCACTAAGTGTGGAACCCACAGGGCCTGAGTCTTGAGTTGGTCTACTTTGCTATGAAATCCTGTGCCAGAATTATCCTCTGATGATTCAATGTCCACAGGTTTCCATAAAGATCAGGAAGCAAACCTACACTTCCTTGAGTACTGTCTATAATCTCATGTGTTTGTTTGGTATCCTGAGCAGTGTATATAGTCTCATGTGTTTGATACTCCAAGTAGCATATATAATCTCATATGTTTGGTATTCTTACTCAGCTTGTACATAGGTCCCTAAGGGAAGAACTTTGGGAATTTCCTAGTATGGGTATAGACTGATGTCTATATTGGTCAGGCTACCAAAATGCTCTTGGCCTTGGTTTACATGCAGAAAATGGAGGTGATGTCATTTGCATGAGGTTATAGACAAGTGTTTATAGAGTGGAGGCTCCTATTGCTGATGACAATTATACTGCATATAGTCAGTACTCTTTATTTTTTAAAAAGTAATTTTGCTGCCTGCTTGGCCCAGGGAGTAATTTTTAAAATGTTGTCATGTGTTTAAGGCTGATATTTTACATTTGGAATGCATACCATTATCATGAACATCAAAGCCATTTTGTGTTAACTTTTCATTCCAGCATTCGTATCCTTGAATCTTTACCAGTCAGTTTTCCCTGTGGTGACTTTGACTGATTAATTGAAAACACTGTAGTACTTCTTCCTCTTTGGGGACAGATAGTCACCTGCCCGACAGTTGTTCCTACCTGGAGAAATTAGTCTGGACGTCAGATGCCTGCAGAAGTGTCTCAAGTGTCTCAAGACAAACTCTGTAGTTCTCACTTCCAGGAGACATAACTAAGGGAACCATAGGACCAGCAGACATTGCAAAACTGGGAGCAGTAAAGCTGAACCATTTTTCCCCAATTCTCCATTTCCTACATCTTTATCATCCAAATCTTTTTCGTTGTCCAAAAACCAGAGGAGAAGAGAGTTTTCCTCCTGTCTGGAAAAGTTTTTCTAAGTAACAATGACAGTAGTAAGAACAAGTGGTAGACTCTGGGACTCTGCTATTAAGGTAGACATTTAGCATTTCTGGATAGCCTCTGAGTTCTGTATAAGATGAAGGACTCCCTTTCTCAGCTGCGTTCCCTCTCTGCCTGATCTGGAGACCCTCAGAACCTCTAAGGAGCACCACATAGCCCTCAGGGAGATTACAAGCCTGACCCTTTCCTGATAAGTAACCTACTCAACAAGCACCTGGGGATTCCTGGAAACACCCACCCTATGCTAAGAAGATGTCTTGGTGTCTTGGCTTTCAACCAATGACCTTTAACTGTACCTGGCATTCTTTCCCCACCCATAGGGTAATTAAGTACTGCTTCCCCCCTCTTATGATAGATAGGGCTGTTTTGTTATATGTAGATCAAATATCCTGGAGATGACCCTATTCCTATCAAATCAAACTCAGTCTTGAAACCCCTCCCACTGCCCAAGGTTTATAACGTCCCTGATTCATCAAATAAACACTTGCTCTCTCACTCCACTCCTCCACCATGACTGCCTGCGACTTGTCATTTATTCTGGGGAATGAAGGGCTCCCCAAAGAATAGCTGCTGAATACCCTGAGCTTGGCTGCCTCATTGGGAGCCACTGGAAGCTTCTAGCCCTCCTGGGGCTTGACTGCTGGTTAGTGGCCCACGCCTTGTCTCAGCAGCCATTGACCCGCTTCCCACCGGAACTGGGAACTGTGTCTCACCAGACCTGCCTTCTGGTGGGTTTCAGGCTTTTTCCTGCACCCCTGTCGTTAATACATCAGCTAAACCGAAGGGCCATAACACTGTGGAATCACCACAGGCTTCTGGAATGCCAGGTATTGACTGCTCTCTGGTATCAGCAATTTCATTCAAAGAGAGCTAATTGTAATACTCGCCCTGACTGCTCTAAGCCACTCCTGAGAAAGAAACGGAAGCTCTGATCCCGAGGTTTCTCTGTTCCAGCCTGGAAGCAAACAGCACCTGGACCAGCCTGCTGGACATGGAACCTAGGCTACCACCACATTGAGGGACAGTAGACACCAACGTTGTCTTCCAGAACTCCACACTCCACTTGTCCTTGCCAAGCACACCCTACTTTTGCTGGGAGGCAAAGAGTTTGCTTTTGGCTCCTTTGGATATGAATATGGTCATGTAATTCTGTTCTGGCTCTATTGAGGCATGTGGAACTCCACTTGTAGGAATCCTAGTGATCTGTGAATTAAAAAGGGTACCTACGCTCCTAGAATACAGAAACAATGGTGGTGAGTTTAATGAGGGACACAGATGCCATCCTACAGTGATGGTGACGAGGGACAACACTATAGATGTAAGAATGAAGAAGAGATGGGCTACTGAGGGTGGGGCAGGAAGACTGGGCGTTCTAGACCAGTTTGGGGAGCTTTTTTTTTTAGAGGTGTGGGGGAGAGAGAGAGAGAGAGAGAGAGAGAGAGAGAGACACACACACACACACACACACACACACACACACACACACACACACA
>OU015743.1:147686828-147707301 GCA_907169655.1 Acomys percivali
ACACACACACACACACACACACACACACACACACACACACACACACACACACAAACACACACAGAGAAATGTGATGTGACCAGGCCCCTAAAGGCAAGGCCTTGATTTTACTACTGGGCTCTGGCTAAATAAGCGTAATGGACTCCTTAAATTCTTAAATTAAATGGAGTTCATTACATGACGTTGGGCTGTTTAACAAACCACAATTGCTAATGGACACGAAGCACCCATCTGCTCCTGAGGAATTACTGCATAGGGTCTTCACCACAAACTTCCAACAGTGGCTCTCTCACCATCTCCTTGCACATCTGAGGAAACCAAGGCCTGAAAAGGCTGCCTAGTGCTCATCACGTAAGAATGCTTCTAGCGTTCTAGGTAATCTATTTTTACAAGGTCTAGTGGAGGGCCAAGTGGGCTCAAGTTGCTTGCTCAGGGTTTCAAGGAGGATTTGAACCCAGGTGTTCTCACTCGTGGATCACACACAGCCCAGATGTACATGGCCAAACTACATTGTCATCCCACATGTTTAGTTCTCCAATGTTGTCACTATGTCCCGAGCTTTTCTAGAAATGCACTGTTGGGTTGTGGCTCCGCCCCCCCTTACTCCTTCCTGGCTGAACTTTCCCTTTTCCTTCTCTTCTTTGTGCGGGGGACTGAATCTATGGCTTTGTGCATGCAAGACAAGTCCCCTCCCACTGAAACCTGGAAATCAGACTATGAGGTCCCTTTCCTAATGTAACGAGTCTCCACACCACCCTCCTCAACAGACAGGACCAATAGCGACTTTGTACACAAGAGAAGAAAAAAGCTGGGACATAAGGAGAGCGGAGAGGAGGGTGAGCTGTGGAATGCTGGGGCATGGGGGAGGTGAGGAGGGCCTTTCGGCTTTGCTGTGAGGGAAGACATGGGGGAAACCCAGACCTTATGAATTAGCTTGAAAATACAAAGTCCAGGGATGTTCTGGACCCCCCATGAGTTAGTCTGTTGTCTACACCAGGAATACAGTGAACACTGAATTAGACATGGGATTACCCAGGGACTGTAATACCCTCTCCTTTTTGGACTACAGACAGTCACCTGCCTGAGAAGTGTTCCTACCTAGAGAAGGGGCTTTGGGCATCAGAAACTTACAGGCTCAAAACATAAGGGCAAACAAACTTTGAGCAAGGCAGATATTGGTTCAGATCCTGGCTCTGCCGTTTTATTCCTGCAATCACCATTAGGGAAGACATGGCCTCTTTTCCATGTCTGTCCTCTGCATGACGGAGAGGTCCGAGAGGGAGTGAAACTCTGGTTCACACAGCAGTCTTAACAGAATGCCTGGGCTGCAGGAAGCACCCTGCAAAAATGTGTACTTCATTATCAGATACGTCCAAAGCAGAAGGTGCGTCATACTGCAAAACACTCCACCCAGCATCCATGTTTTAGGTCAATAAAGATGGCTTGTTTAGAAAAATGTTTAAAGAAAATCAATGGAAGGATAGCAGGCTGGCAAGAAGAGACTTGATATCCTATGAGCATATACAGGGGGAGGAGGTCCCCCTCAGTCACAGTCATAGGGGAGGGGAGTAAGGGGAAAATGGGAGGGAGGGAGGAATGGGAGGATACAAGGGATGGGATAACCATTGAGATGTAATATAAATAAATTAATAAAATATATTAAAAATCAATATAGCACAGTGAGTTTATCAGAAGGATCAATTCACATAGTCATGGTATAATCTCAAAGCCTGAGAACTCTGGTTCCCCAGGACTTACATATAAAGAAAAAAAAATATTTCAGTCATTTTCCCTCTTATTTTTCTGCTCTCTCTTTGTTTTTTTTTTTTTTTTTTTTTTTTTGTTTTTTTGTTTTTTTGTTTTTTGATACTGGGTCTTACTTTGTAGCCCAGATTGGCCTAGAAATAGTAGCAATTCTCATGCCTTGGTTTATTGCAACCATCTTAAGAGTCTTAGGCTGAGCCTGAGACTTTATATTCACGAACAATGCATGCTCATAGTTCTGTGTTCCTAAAAAGACACAGGTCAGATTTGTTTGGCAAATTGACTATGGCTTGTCCCTCCACACAGCGTGGATTGTTTCTGACATACCAAACAACTATGGGCAGGTTAATAAAACAGCCTGTGCTGAATGGTAGATGATTTCAAGCTTTCTGGTATTGGTCCTCTTTGAAGTCGAGCCTGGCCCCGCCTTTGTGATGTTCGACTGAGGGATGTAGTTGGAAGTGAGGCTCTGGGACATCCCAGACTGGGTTTCCTAGAGCTGTGAGACATCAAATTGGACATCGGGCTGTGCGTTTGGGGCCACAGACATCATGGAGGGTCAGAGCCTAGACTTCCTTCAAGAGACTACCTGTGAGGGAGCCTCTCTTGGACCTTCTGCCTATTTTCTGGACAGCTAGAAACCACTAAAATAACCATCAACACTGTATGAAGTGAAGAATCACCCAGTGGATTCTCAACCAAATCTCCATCATAAAGTCAAGCTCTAGGTCCTGGGTGTTTTGTGATACATCAATGGAAGGTGGAAACACACACAGTTGGATTGTGAGACGCAGGCCTAGAGGCCAAACTAGGCCCTGATCAAGGGTGTTTGCCGGGGCTCAGTCAACCCACTGTGTGGCACAGATGGGAATCAGGGACATATGTTCCTATAGGTCAGCTGTTTTCAATGTTTTCATTGAAACTGAATACTTCCATTTATGAACACCGGCTGCATACTAGTGATGCCAATGCACCCCTCAGCTGAGTGAATGCCAAGAGCATCAGTAAACTTTTCAGATATGGTAGCTGTTGCCACATTCATGGGGTCAGCCTGAGGACGGAACCAGAACGTTCTATATTATTGAAAGGTAGAAGCTTGCTGCAGGATATGTGAATTCAAGTGATAGGACCTAAACTAAAAGAGGTGACTATTTCTGGGAGACCAGTGGGTTAAGTTTTTGTCTATTCTTATAATGGGAAAGTGATTGTGAATTTGTGTGTGTGTGTGTGTGTGTGTGTGTGTTCACATGTAATGGGGGGGGGTATACCACAGCAAGCTTTTCTTGGTTGTGTGCAATGGAACAATTTTAAAGCATCAAAGTGCTTTCCGTATTTTCCAGTCACTCAAGTCCAGAACTGATTACGGCTCTCAGCATCTCTTGGACCCATGCTCCAGGAGCCCTTGTCTTTCAGTGAGAGGTTTCACCTTGAACGCCGGTGCCCAGATTCAGAAGGCACCTCTCACTACAGCAGCAGGAGCAAACAGCTTAATTGCAGCTTAGCGCCACAAGGACCAGGTGTTTTGGAAAATCACTGATGGCCCAACTCTGAGACAGCCCAGATTCTCTTCCTCTTATCTCACAAAACCAAAACACAACCTCCTGTCTAAGCAGAAAAACAAAAACAAGCCCTCTCAGAAATGGAGTCCTTCAACTAAAGAGATATTTAGACTGCTCAGACCTGTGGATAAAGACAACACACACACACACACACACACACACACACACACACACACACAAATATACACAAGCACACACTATTCACATACACATATACTCTCACACACACACTTACAAACATACACATGCACACAGTCACTCTTATTTACATTCATTCTCTCTCTCTCTCTCTCTCTCTCTCTCTCTCACACACACACACACACACACACACACACACACACACATACACACACAGACAGATGCACGCATTTTCTTGAGATATAACTTCTCTGAAAGGGGCCCCCAAGAACCTGAAAACAGTGGTCTCTGTGAGGGAGGAGTAGGGAACGGGAGAAAAGTAAAGTGGCCAGTTGGGAGAAGAGAAAGGCTTTTATCTACGATAACCTTTTGGACACTTGAAGGTCTGAAAACTCCACACACTGTACTAGCTCATCGCAACAACGTATGTGAAGAATCCCAGATCTGTTTAGCATGCTGGCAGTGTGTGGTGTTCTCTGTGTGTTCACGCATGCCTTCAATCCTGACAGCAGCTTTACAGGGCAGACATCACTATCATTCTGACTGTACAGATGAAGAAACTGAGGTAGAGAGAAGCAGGCTAGCTGTGGAAGGTCACGTAGCTAGGAGATGCTCAAGTACATCCGGGCCTGGAACCTGGAACCTTTCCTCTTTCCCATGTAACATTGCCTTGTCAAAACCAAACTCCTCATCAGCTAGCTGCCCATGGCAGAGCAAGGACAGAAACAAGTGCTCTTTCCTCTTCTCAGTTGATTCTCTAGAGCAATAAGGTAAAGGGGATGGTGTCCCCAAATAACCAGGGAACAGTTCATTGGCTGCCTCAGGCCTGGATGGCTTTTGGGGCTTTCCAACCGTGGATGGTTTTGGCCAAGTTGCTTGGCAGGCCTGAGCCTTAGAAGCAATGGTGCTGTGTGCTCTGCTAGGCTTTGGGGGACAACTGCCGAAAGACACAAGAGCCATGCCCTCAAGAACCTGGGCGTTATGAAACAATCACAGGGACTGCGATGGGTTCTGTATAGATAGCAGAAAGGGAGCATGCACAGGTGAGGGGCAGAGGTCCTGATTTGTGCTGGATTGTCAGAGGGCAGAAGAGCCGAAGAGAGGAAGCGAGGGAAGGCGGGAGGGGGATGGGGCGATGGAAGAAAAGTTCTGGCCATAGAGACAGTAAAGAGGGAGAGACTGGTGAGAGCAACTACCTGAAGATGGGGCCCCCATGGGCCTTAAACGAAACAAGTCCAACTGAGTCTGGAACGAGGAGCAGCTTATTCTGGGGGGTGGGCTGCGGTGAAAGGTTCATCGTCTTTCCAAGAACCCTGTTGTTAAGTGGGGTTTACACAACCTGGTTGGCTTTTAAAGATGACACGGACTATTGCGTGGGAAACTGGTAGAGGCTACGCCAGAGGACCAGCTCTGAAGCTGCAGAGGGAGCAAGGAGATGGCTCAGAGACCATGATGGAAGAGGATAAGTGGTGAGTACAGTCAGGATCTCTGTTGGCGATACACTGCTCCACGGGGGGGAGAATAAAACTAGTTATGCAGTGTTGTGGTAGAACATCAATTCACAGGGGAGCCGAGTGCTCAGTCAACTGTAAAGTGTCCAGTAGAAAAAGTGCCACAAAAGATGAAGAAGCCAGGCACCGGAGAGAGAGAGAGAGAAAGAGAGAGAGAGAGAGAGAGAGAGAGAGAGAGAGAGAGAGAGAGAGAGAGAGAGAGAGAGAGAGAGAGAGACTCTCTAACTTGCCCAAAGTCACACGGCTGCGTAGTGGCAGGAGAAGGAGTATGTGAAAATGATTCCTTCCTTTCTTTTGCTGGGGATGAAAGGGAAGAAGGCTGGTGGCTGTGGCTAGTTCCCTGGTTAACTGGACCACTGGGTGGTCAGAGTGCTGGTGTCTCAGCTGTCCCGCAGGGATCACTTCCTACAGTTAGAACCAGGAGCGCGAAGCACAGCTTCCTGGCGAACATCAGGACAACTCTAGAGAGTAGAACTGAAAACGCTCTGTGTTCTAACATGGGAGGTGACACATGGTCTCCACTTATTATTCTGAGTGAGAGGCTCATGTCCAATGGGGCAGACAGGGCCTGAGGAGCTGGTCTTTGGGTCCTCGGTTGCCCTTTATACCATGTAAGTCTTGAATGCCTCTAACTTAGAAAGACCTTAGCAGAGGTTGATTTTTGCTGAGACAGTTGATGTATGCAATCTGACTAACAGGCAGGGCTCCTGGGTCTATTCAGTGACATGTGCCTACTTCTTGGTCTGCTCTTCCCACAAGTCCCATTAGCTTCTGTAGGCAAGAGGATAAAATTCGGGGGTGGAAGGACAGACTCAGCTGTATCTGAACTCCTTGCTTGTGGCAGAGCCCTGATTACTTATTTAGTTACACTAGATATCTATCTACTACAAAAATCATTTTTAGGATACCCATGCAATTGAAGAAACGAAGTCTATTTGGCTTTGTGATTAAGTAAAACTGTAAGGAATTAATACTAGATTCTTTGTAATGGTTCCTACACTCACAGGTGAACTAAGTCTTGTCGGTCTCCAATGACTGGTCCCAAGGAGTTATGTTGGGCTCTTTGGATGCTTAGATGCTGCCCCCACCCAACTGCCCCAAAACAGTACTATTTCACTGATCTTCAGAGAACACCATTCCCCAAACCATTCACAGCCTTTCCCTGAGATGTAGTTCTTTTTTTCTATTCTTTTTAAGGTACACAGTTTATCTTCACATACAACTTTGTTTTGAAAATGATGAAGGAAAATACTAGACAGAGGGAGACCTTTCTGTCTCCTGCCTCATAACAAACCGTGTTTACACCAGAGGCATCAAAAGACAGAATCAGCTGGGCATGGTGGCGCGTGCCTTTAATCCCAGGCAGAGGCAGGTGGATCACTGTGAGTTTGAGGCCAGTCTGGTCTACAAATCAAGTCCAGGACAGCCAGGGCTAACACAGAGAGACCCTATCTCAAAAAACCAAAAACCAAACCAAACCAAACCAAACCAAACCAAACCAAACCAAACCAAAAACAGAATCAGTACACAGAACTCAGATTCTGCCCGTGGCATAAGACCACCCTGAGAGGACTGAACGGCACCAAACAAAGCACATGGGAGAGTCGAGGCTTCATCTGGTGATGCTAACCACGAGGAGTTTGACAGGTACGTGTGACCTCAGCATACACATGCTTTTCTTTGAGGCAAAGTCTTTGACATCCTCCTCTTCCCCCAAAGCAATGCTCCCAAACCCAAAGCCTACTGTTACCTTCGGCGAGCGGGTCAAGGGTGTGTATCATGAGCTGGAAGATGCTATTCCTCATGAGACTGTTGTGGAGGGAGGCAGAGCTTCCACCTCGCTGGAGGCGAGGCTTAGCCTGCACAGAGAAACCAAAGATGCTGTTAGTTCTCAGAAATGAATGCCAAGTGCCTCACAGAGAGGAGCCTCGCCCAGTCTATGGCCACTTGTTTCCGTTCCGTGGTCATAAGCAGATGGACCAAAGAACTTCAAAGTACATTCCCAAAGAAATAGCTTTTCTATTAAATGGATCAAATTTGCCCACCCCCTTCCACCCTTTTTAACAACAGAAGTTAGCACAAGGCAGGCAATGTTTGGCATGCTCCACACTGTTCACTCATTTCACTCTTGGAATGCCAATACTGCAAGTACTAACTTTAGGTAGCTTTAGGTAGACCATGAAATCTCTGAGAAGTAAAGTGAGGTTCTAGGTCACATAGACAAAGGTGGAGGCATGGATTCCGGGCTTCCTTTTCTTAAAAACTCTTAAAAAAAGATAGACTAGTCTTTCACCTTTTTGGATTGTGTGTTCTATCAGCAAGATGTTCATTTTATATGTGTCTATGATGTGTGTATGCCCACATCATCTTACGTGTTTTCTGGGGTTCCTATCTCTGTCTTTGGATCAAGAAAACTATGGTCTGTGTTATGTGCGAACCTAAAAGACAGTTTACTTTTGTGACACCATACAGAGTCTCCCTGGCTTCCAGGATGTCTCCTTGGCACAGAGTCCTACTAGCTGTGACTTTTGGCCAATACCTGGACTTGAGACATGAAGACACCAAGTGAACTTCAGGAGATGGAGTCACCAAAAAGCTCTTACTTCTTTCTCCGAAAGCAAACCATCTTAAGTCAAACTGAAGCCACCTGGCCTCTCTTCATTTGGAAAGCTTTTTAATCCGGACAAGCAACAATTTCCTTCTCTGTGGTTGATTCTGTGCTGCTGGGAACAGGGGAAGATGCCCATGGACAGCCAAGCCTTATTGCCAGACTTATGGAAGAGGGTTGCTATAAGTAGATCAATTTCTTTTTTGGTTTTATTTATTTATTATTTATTTATTTTTAGAGGTAGCATTTCTCTATGCAGCCCTAAAGCTCCTGGAATTCCTTATGTAGACCAGGCTGGCCTTGAACTCACAGAGATCTTCCTGCCTCTGTCTCCTGCGTGCTGTGATTAAAGGTATGTACCACTATACTTGACTTAGATTATTATTATTATTTTTTATTGAACTCTTGGTCTAAAACCTGGACAAGGAAATTTTCTGTGGTCTGGTAAAATTAAAATCTATCCTCTGATTTTATTTTCATTAAAAGTTAAAATGAAAACGTTTCCACCAAGTTTTCAAAATGTCTCCATCACGTATTTCCTATAAGAGACTCCATGATTAAGCACTCTTGGGAAGGCTCATCTCTTCTAGGACCACTCATTGTTAGAAACTTCAGACTTATGTCAGACACCAATCCTGTGTTACACAAAAGAACTATGGTCATTTTGACAAGTGTGGCACTATTTCCAAGTTATTGATCCTATGTCTTTACTCCAAAAAAGAAAAAAAAATATGTATTAAGGGTCACGGTTCAAAAATTTGGTGACAAACCTAAAATCTGGTACAAGATCGAAGTATGGGTAAAAATCTCAGAACGTAATACGAGGAGAAATCAGCAATGGTTTTGCTGTATTTAAGCTGTATTCCCAAGCCAGCAGAACTCGGAGAGAAAGGGAGGAGAATACTGCTGTCTCAGTGATGGACGACATTCCGAGCTCTTCAAAGGCTGCCTAGCATCTGAGCTGCACCTTGGCACTGAGTCTAGTGTATCCTCTGGGCGCTCAGTGAATGTCACCTTTTTGCTCTGACTGTTAATGGGAAGAAGTATTACAGGGTCAAATATTTTCCTGACTGTCCCTTTTAGCCTTAAAAACCTGTAGCATTTTAAAATGCACTGTGGTATTTAGTTATAGGGGATCCAGATTGGCAAGGTTCAAATTTCAAAACGTTCTAGGGATAAAGGTAGCCGACTTAAATCCAGTAGAAATGTAGCAACCGTTTGTTGAACACAAAAACTCACAAGGTCATTTCTTTGCCAGGCAGCACAATATGAAAGGTCATGTACTAATTGGAAAACAACTGAAAATGTGGTTGTTATTAATAATTTGTCATAATAACCACTGCCACTATGGCTGTTATTCTGGGAAGCCACAAGAACTCTGTTGTAGGTATCTTCTTTAGATCTGAATTATATCTATGGACGGCACTAAACATTCTTTCAGGCAGTGTTGGATATATGAATATATACATATATATTCATATATAAGCAGCATTTCAGAGAAGGTGTGCATGCATGTAGACACACAAAGAAACAGTTCTCAAGCATCAGATTCCTCACTGTCCCCACATAGCAGCCAACATCCCTTGGAATGTAATTTAGACATTTCTTACCCCTTCATCACTTATAAAAGTTCATGTCCAATGGAAGGATTCAAGATTTTGAAACATAAGATCAGAAATAATTTGAGTGAATGCCAGAGTTGAGCTGCTACTAATTTGAGGACAGGAACACCGCCCCTCCACATCCCATGTATGGAACCAGAAGTATTCCAAGGGAGAGGAAGGTTTGCAAGCACAGGGCTCTCTCTTCCCACCCGGGCCACCCACACACCCTCCACAGGCACAGGGATAGACAGGGCTACTGCTCCCTACCGGTAGCGCCGGCTCGTCCTTGTCCCCAGCCGTAGATGACTGCATAAGAGGAAAAGGCAAAAACAAAAGACAAAGGAATAAGTAACACATTCCATACAGGCTTTACGTTTAGTAACAATCACAAACTCAGAGATGGCTATTTCTGCTCCTGGTATAAGCTGAGTCAAAACAGGTGCACACAGTATATATTCCTAGACAATATTAGTGGTTTATTTAAACATGTGACCCACGCCCCTGAAAAGTCAAATTTGAATGTCCAACACCGACATCCAGTTATAAAGAACAATGCAATCAACTACGGCCGAGTCATGCAGTGGGTACCACACAGTCACTTAAGTAGACGAGATAAATTCACACATCCTGAAATGAAAAATACACTAAGTGCAGAGATAGTTTTTTAAAACCGTATTTACTACCTCACTTCATCAAAGATAAGTCAGTAATATCTTAGTGTATGCAAAGGAAAAGATTCTGCAAGAAGCAGTGTCATGAGTGGTTATTGTTGGGCGATGGGATTACAAGGAAATGTCACTTTCCATGCTTGGGAGGGAGTTTATATCCATCGCCCACATATGGTGAGTGAAATAACACGTGAAGTAGTCAGGCCACCGATGATCACCCATGAAACCCAGACAACCCTTCTTTCTTCTCCTTCTACAGGTCCTGTTCGGAAAACAAATCTCTATGTAGGTAGGAAATGCCGAGTAGAACCGAGGGCACATGAAAGACAGGCCATCCAGCTGGAGAGAACGCTAGAGGACACGGGAATTCCATCTGTGTGACCCAACTGGGTGTCTCTGCTTCCATCTCTAAGGGGATTTCCTTCTTACGTAGAGTGGGGCCACCCTGGGGCTCTTATAGTGACACGCAGGCACGTTGTAAGATCTGAATGCTTGGATCACCGCCGCTGCCATTTTACCCTAACCATGGGTGGTTATAGCAAGAACAAGCCAGAGCCTCAACCTCTCGCCTTGCCCTCTGGTCCTCTGTAGGGAGCCTAAGTTGATGTGAGCCCGTGGAAATAATCATACATGCGAAGAGGAAGGGGTGCAGTGCTGTTTAAAAATCTTCACAAGATGCAAGCTTTCCAGTTTTAGGTCTTACCACGTACGTCATATTAAGAATGGTATGCATCTGTTTCCCACACGCAATGTGTACCCATGCGGGAGAGGTGGAGAGGATCCTCGGAAATCAAAATGGCTGCCTACGGGCCACTTACAATTGGCATGCTCAAAATCTTGGAAAGTGAGAGAACTGAATCCACAATTTGTTCTCATGTGTGATATAATAAGACAGTTTTTGATCTTTGCAAATATTTATTTTATGTGTCTGGGTATTTTGTATGCATGCATTGTCTGTGTACCATGTGCATGCCTGGTGTTCTCAGGCGTGGGGGTGGCCCCCTGGGACTGGAGTTATAGACAGTTGCAAGCCAAAGTGTGGGTGCTTGGGACTGCATGGAGTCTTCTGGAAGGACAGCCAGTGCTCGTAACAGCTGAGCCATCTTTCTAGGCTGATCCATTTTTCCATGCCTAGGTGCGATGTAATTTTAAGACATACACATTTGGTGCTTAGTAATGCTGATATTAACTATTTCATAGACATTCAATAAAATATTCAACAATCTTTAATTTTGCTGAGATGCCTTTTTGGGCCCTGGAATCAAAGCAATGTATGTCTCCTTCTGTTTCCAAACATTGTTATGAGTGCACGTAGAACTCGTGTATGTCAGACACAGACAGACAGACAGAGAGACAGACAGGTAAGTTCTAGGTTGGTGATAATTTCCCAAAACAGCCTGTGGGCATCACAAAATCTGCCATAATCTCTTCTTTGGGGATTGTTCTTCAGTGGCTTCTTGAAAAATACTACAGAGGAATATCTCTGATGCCCTAGTTCCCAAGAACAAGCTTGGAAATGGAAGTGGACCGGAAGCTGTCCTTTGATTTCTCTCTCTATTCCAAAGGGCACCCATGTGAGCCCCATTTCTCTAAGGCAGGTTCTTTTTGCTCCTTACATCAGACAGCTCAACAAATGGCTCTGTATTCTACAGAGCAACCCTCTGGGGGAATTTTCCAGGGCAGCTAGCTTAGCCTTTGGACATACACTGAGACTTAGCTGTCAGAGCACGCCTTCACAGTTAGCAAATTTATACCTTGTGGCTAAGTGGGAAGCAAATAACCATGAGCTGGATTGGTGTCCCAGGGATACCACAAAACATCAAAGGACAGATTGAAACTGAGGAAGAATAAAGGGTGGACTTCAGAAAAGCAAAAATCTGCAGCCAAGAGTTTGAATTTTTAAAGATGTATGTAACAAAATTATTGGAGGAAAAAAAAATCCCAAACTACATTTTGGTCTGAATGGAAAAAAATTGTTTGTTTGTTTGTTTTTTTCACCCCAGTGACTTATTTTTCTCTTAATAAAATAAGTAAGCTGAAAGAGCAGACCTAGCACACAGATTCTGAAAAGAACAAAGAGTACACAGAAAGGTCTGGAGTCTTTACAAGATGCCCTACTGTTTAATGTCAACAGACATTGACATCACTAGTTTTTTTCTTTCAAGTGTGATTTGCAGACATGAATATGCATCAGGTTACAGCATGGTAAACATAGGTGATACACAAATGACAGGTGAGTCTGTTTGTCTGACTTGCCACTTTCCTTTCATGTAGTCTGTTGTGAGTGTGACAAGTGATCAAGACTACCTCCCACCCCATGGTGACTTCTCGTGCTCACGTCATGAGTTAGGCATGCAATCCTGACAGCGTTCTCCCGACTGAGTGTGGAGTTCAATGGTAAAGGGGCTCTAATTACACTGAAAATAAATAGTGACAGAGGGATTGTGTATGGTTGTAAGCCATGTGTACGGCAATGGGTTGACTTTGGTGTCACAGATGTATTTTCAGGGCTATTCAACACCTCAAAAGTTTATTTTATTGGACATTAAAAAAGACTAATAAGACCTCAATCTGGATGTTCTTATTGTGCTTTTTTTTTTTAAGAGTTAGAAACAGATCTTTATTTTTAAACTCTGATCTATCAAGTTAGCGTTTTCTACCAACTCGGGGAGCAGAGAACTTCGCAGGCTTCACAATCTTTTGTTGAGGTGCTGCCTTCGTGGGGGCCTTGGCAGTAGCCATTGCTGTCTTCTTTGATGCCCGCTTAGCCTTTTTGCTTCCTTGGGAGCCCTGACAGCCTGCTCTCACTGAGCTTTCCTGGCTTCTGCTTTCTGGTTCCTGTTGGCCATGATATCAGCCAGAGATGCAACAGTGATGGCCTGCTGGAATTTGACTGCACAGCGGGTTCTTTTCTTTTGAATTTCTTCCGACTGTCCCTTCTTGTGTTTTCTTCTGTAAAGGACAGTTTGGTTTATCTGCCTAGGGATGCAGACTCGCACTGGTCCCGGCATAGCGCTGTCCGTGTCAGAGGTAGATCCCGCCGAAACTGCACAGCTCGGTGGTAGCTGCCGGCTGGTGGGAAGATGGTGAAGAGGTTCTTTCTTTTTCTTTCTTTCTTTCTTTCTTTCTTTCTTTCTTTCTTTCTTTCTTTCTTTCTTTCTTTCTTTCTTTCTTTCTTAAATCTAAATTTTAACACAATTCACTGTCTCTTGATAATATACCAATACTATCAATTTGGACTGCTATAATTTGAAAGCCCCATTTCTGAGGTCAGTTTAAATGCTATGCTACCTACAGGAGAGGTCTGTTTAGCCAGTCTGCAGCACACACAGCAATTTTCCATCTTATTTAAGAGGCTTCCTAAAGGACATCCTGAATGGTCTTAGGCTAGGGTTTTGGTGACTAAAGCAGACCCCTCTCTCCTATAATGACAAGACCCAACCAGGCCAGGGTGTTAGAAAGAATTCTGCAATTCAATTTTTTCTTCAATATAAATGGGCCCCTCCATCATTACTCTGCACTAGTCATGTGGTGGCTGAACTTAACTTGAGCAAACTGGATGATGCAGTGTCTGATGTCTTTCCTAGAGAAAATGCTACTTGCACACGAGAATTTTGTTAGCTACTTATAATTGTTTTGAAAGTGCTCTGCCACAAGACAATGCAATCTGTAACTCATTTGGAAGAATTTCAGATAGAAATCCCCCTCAAGTCTTTAGATAATTTCTTTTTTTTTTTTTTTTTCAGTTGACCCTGGGAAGTCACCGGCTGGGAAATGGCTTCACTGTATGGCACATGCAGTTTTGATGTAACTTTATACAAAGCTTACCATTTCCCCACTCTTTTCCTGGCATGTGGAAATGAGGCAAATATTGCGTAGACCAGCTGCTTTGGGCCACACAGTGGGATATGCCTGTGATTCACTCAGACTTGCAATTACGGGCGACGTTTACAACCAAGTAAGTCACCATGAAGTCTTCATACAACAGACAAGTCTAAGAAGTGAGAGGTGCTTTTCCCAGCCAGTGACTGGGCACAAGACAGAAGAGACATAGGAACTTTTCCAATGCTGCAGCAAGAACCATTAACTTCTATTTCCAAAACCATCTATCAAGCCCCATAAAATACACAAAAGACCAGTCAGCACTTAAATAAAGGACATGTAGACAGATTTAAAGGCTATTTTTTTGTTATAAATGTGACCTAAGCTAGATATTCTAGTAATTAAAACGTGAATCTAATATTTAACTGGCATTAATTTTAATATCCTAGGATTGAGAAAGTTGAAGGAGAGGAGACCTGACTGAATGGCATTCACTAAAAAATGGTGTATCCTTTTTCTGTCAGTGTACTTTTCTGTAACAGAACACACTTAAATTATCTTTCCTAGATAAAGATGAATAAACCTCAAAGCCTATTGGGAAGATGAGGTGACAAGGACAAAACCCCAAACTTAAAATTAGGAAGGAAAGAAAGAAGCCCTCTGCCCTCTAGATGGAAACTCATCTCCTATTCCCTCAAGACACCAACAGAGGGGAAGATAAGTAACTGTTTAGTGAAACATAGAAGAGATGAAAAAATCCAGATGACTTTGGACTGTACTCATGCCACAATCTCTGTCAGTCCTCCAGGGAAGTAAGAATTAACAAACAAACAAACAAACAAACAAACAAACACGTGGCTGAAGCCATGGGTAGCCCAGGATGAGGGGATGTCCCTGTCACAATCCTGCTTTATAGCGATATCAGATGGGAAGAAGGCTCAAAATGATTCAAATAGGAAACATCACCCACAACGCTCATGTTCTAGATGCAAAGCTTTTTGATTGTTTGTCTGGACAGATCATGTCCATCATCATGAAACATGTGTAGGGGATGTACAAGGAGACCTGAAAACAGGCAGGGCCTGAATGAATGGAGCAGAAGATAACTTGCCCACAGAGTTAAAGATCATCGGTTTGTTTTTTAGATCACTGAAGAAGAGGATAAATCAAGTTGGCTGGGAAGGAGTATCAATGACATGGTCAGTAGGGCCAGCGCTGGGGTTTGCGTGTTTTGCCTTTTCTCTGCTGTATCGCCTTGAGGAAGCTCCATGCTTTAGCTCCTCTGTCTCTAGAATGGGGTAAGAATGTAGTGCTGTTGTGAAGGTTAGTGAAGTGCTGACCGTATGAAGTGCTGTGACAAGGCAAGGAGTAACAGCTTCAAGTAGTTCAAGGTCATGAATTAGAGCTGGAAGTGGGGTGGCTTCTATGGAAAGCAGACACATTCATGGATGAGGGTGGAGGGAGGTGACTTACATAGGAATCTAGGCAGGACAGACCACTTAGGCATAGTCTAGCTTGGAGTCTATGGAAGGAAGTGACACAACAGATTCTATTTCCTTGACCTGGCTCTTGCCCTCATCCCGGTACCTTTGGGCGGACACAGCATGGGCAAGGTGACGTCAGCAGCTCATAGCCTCTGTGCCCAAGGCTCTTGGGAGGTAGCAGACTGAAAGAAGATAGAATGCAAGCCTGGGCACATGGAATCTCAGAATCTGAGTGTTCCCTTGTCGGATGCTGCTCAAACAAGTGGAAATGGAAGGATGGGATCAGAAAGCTGTAGGCCCATCCTCAATTCAGGCTCTGCTGGGACATTTTCCTTCTCTGGGTGGATTCTGGATTAGAGGTCCCCACAGGCAAGAAGCCAGTCAACATACAGATGACTCGTGAGCGCGTCTGCAGACAGGCATGGGAGTGCTGGCTATCTCTTAAAAGCCATGACTTTGCTAAAGAGGAAAATAAAATCCCTTGCAACTTGAAAAGCAGCTTACTGTGCAAGAGGCAGATTGTTAAACTAGAAGTGAGAAGAGGCATGGCTTGGACTCCACTAAGATCATTAGGAAATGGCATTTGGGACAGATCATTAAGTAAGGCAGACACCAAGATAATGTCAGGATACAGACCTAGCCTAGTATCGACACACTTATATAATTGTGTATGATTAATGTTGCAAACTGTTGATCACGTATGGCTATCAGAAGCATTTTACACAATTAGGGACACTGAGTATTGAGCATCCATTTTTCGATCCACCTGTCACCTGTGATTTCTACCTATCATCTATATCATGTATCTATCTATCTATCTATCTATCTATCTATCTATCTATCATCCTTCTATCCTATTGTATATCATTATCACCTGTTACCATCTATATTAAGTACGTATAGGCTGATTTCTTTACTTTTAAATAATAATAATAATTAATAATAATAATAATAATAATAATAATAGTTGTTGTTGTTTTATATGCATGCACATGTCACAGCTCAAGTGCAGAGGCATGAAGAGAACTTGTGAGAGTCTGGTTTTTAAATTCAGCACTGGGGACTGAAGTCAAATCATCAGGCTCAGTGTAAGTATCTTTACCCGATGAACCATCTGGCTGACTCTCTTTCTTGAAAGATAAAAATAAATAGAAGTCATCCTAATATTTTCATCTTGCTTACCAAATAGTCATCCTGTTCACTCCACTGGCACATCAGTGCCGACCTTTAAATAGGATTTCTTTAAATACTTCTAGCAGAACTGACAAGCTATATTGGGTGCATCTGCACCCAGCTCCTCCACAGAGCCTCCCAAATACCAGAAGTTGTAAGATCTTTATGGCCCGAGTTTACCTCTGTGCTTTCCACAGTCTCTGACTGTGGCAACTTAAAATGTAACCAAGGTGGCACGCTGGAGCGAACCAGTCAGGTGAAGGAGGAGCAGTGTGCTTCTGGGCCAGCAAGCGAACCTCCCCAGATGCCTGTGACATTGGCTAAATTAATAGTCATGGAGATTATTTAGGTCCACTTCTTCAAAGACTACTTAATCTTTCTTATTAACTAGGTACATGGAAGACAGTAATCTGTGTTTTACAAATGGAGAGTGAGAGGTAGGAAGGGCCTCGGGCTGTTTCTGTGCTCAGGATATGTAGCACCAATGCCAAGTCATTTAATTTAGCAATTAACAGTCCATCATCCACCACTGCTATCTCTTACTTTCCCCTGAAAGATCCAGATGCTGCTAATTTACTTTATTGTATTGTTCGAGCAGTTTTCATAATTGCTAGTGAACAATTTTGATATGCCAACCAAACATAGTCTGTTAGTGTTGGTCTGGTATAAAACAGGCACATTGGCCTTGACTAGCGAGAGGCCAGAACGCATTCATATATTACCTCCACTGCTTTGCTGTATCTCTTTGCAGTGCTGAAGAGAAAACTGAAGGCCTCACTCAGAAGGACCCCTGCTTTCCTTCCTTTTAGGAGTGTCTAAGAGGTTCTTGCAACCCCCTCTCCCCTCCCTCCCCGCTCCCCGCTCTCTGTGTAGAGAGGGTGCATACATGTTGTACGACTAGAAGTTCACACAAGGCTCCTTCTACTATCATGTCCAATCTCAGTTCTTGAGTCAGGACCTCTCAGTGACTCTGGAGATCATCACCTCAACTAGACTAGCTGGCCAGTGAGCTTCTCAGGGCTGCTTTTGCTCCACCTCCCCAGTGCTGGGATGCATGCTACCACCTTCATTTGTTTCTCTTTCCACTTGCTTTTTTTTTTTTTAAAAATTATATTTCTTTTTTTAAAAGCATAATACATTTATATTATTACACATAAATAAAATAAACTACATACAGCGGGAAGAACCACGAGACAGTCAGGAATTATATAAATGTTACATTCATAGTGATTTGGCTACTTGTATTTGGCAACCTTGAAGTAAACATCTTTCCTATCTTGTTGAGTCTAAAATTCTGAATGAAAATCAATATCTATCATATGTCATCTCTATTAATTTAAAACATCTGTCTAGACCTAAAAACATCTTAACCCCTAGCCAACTAAGCTTAATTATAAGACTAAACTATCTGGTCTTCAACCCCATCAGAGACTTGAGAAGGGATAAAACTTATTATCTGAGTGAACCGGAAGTGCAAGTTAGCAGCTTCCAAAATGAAAAACTGACAGAGACAGTTTGCTGTCTGAACAGTCACCCAAAACTCTCTACAACATTGGAGCATCATCTTCTGGTCCCAATATATCTGACAGACATATTTGTGAGGCAGGAACTGTTGAGGACTTGCTTACCCTGTCTTGACAGATTTTGGCCATTGACTCTGCCTGCATCCAAGCTTGCCCATTTTTAGGCAGAATTCTGTCTGTGGCAGAAACGAGGACATTTTTCCTAGTGGCTTGTTTGCCACATTTGAAGCCATCTCCATAAGGAGGTTCTTTGATGCTCATCATCCTCTTTGAGGCAGGCTGGGTGCTGCCAGAAGTTAACCTGTCTCATTGTCAATGAATTTTTAAAATAATAAAAACATCTTTAAATGCCATATTCTGTAGAACTCTGAGGTCTTTGAAGTCCTTATCTAACTATTTTACCTTATTGGTCTATAGAATCACATCTATCTATTATACCTAGGATGTATATTCTTGTGATAAAAATAGACTAGTAATTGACATAACCATGATTTGACCAACTAACAATTAGCTTGTATTACTTAATTATCCTAAACAGCCTGCAATAGCACTTTCAAGGTGTTGGGTGCCACCTTCATTTTTTAACATAGGTGCTGGATATCCAAACTCAGGCTTTCAAGCTTGTGCAGTAAGCACTTCACTGAGTGAGCCATCTCCCCAGCCTTGACTTCTTCCTACATTCCAGTAAATGCTGGTACTGGACAAATAACACATTATGCAAGTCATGCATCCTTCAGGGAAAATGGGTGTTATTTATGGAAAGCATAGTATATGCCAAGTGTATATGAAATACTTTACTGAATCTTTAAAATAGTAAGTGTTATAATCACATTAATCTCCTTTACTGTAGAAACATCCTGAGACTGATACAGACTGGGTGGCTCATCCCAGTTCCCACGGCCAGCACATGGCGGAGCTGTGATCTGAGTCACACAGCTGGGCTCTCGAGTGTTCTTGAGTGCTGGAAAGCAAGAAAGTGGAATTTTCCGTACAGTAACCTGTGGCAAGAAAGTGGCGAGCAACAGAACTCCAAATGCAGTAAAGATGCTAAGAACTGTTTCTGAACTTGGACCTCTAATGGAAGCCAGACGCTGCCAAGTAATTGTTGGGAATTTAGGGTGACAGATTTTATTTGTATTTATTATGTATACATTTGTTTCGTTGGGAATTGTGAGGAGCGCTTGAGAGTAGAGAAACTATAGAAATTAATTTTCTTGTCATTTTTCTCTTCTAGAATTATAATTTAGACTCAGCCACAACTGTCACAGTGTTTGGAAAAATGTAATTTCTGTGTCTGGTGGGTCATGGAGGCACGTTATATGACCTTCACAACGTAACAAGTGCAAATCAGTTTCTTCATAATCAAGTTGGCTTGTATTAGGACTCAATAATTCAGCAATAGGTAGGAAGGGGGGCTGTCTGCTGTACTTGCTCACCCTGTGGCCAGAGTCAGACTGTGCTCTGTGTGTGTTTATTTAGAAGCACATGGGTGTCTAATCTTCAACTCATTTCTGGCACTCCTAAGACTAGTGCTGTCCCCTAGCTCAGAAACAAGCTCAGAAAATAAAGTTATCGGCCTTAATGTTTGAATCACCGATGGAGACTCTCAATAATACATAATATGTGAGTAAAGAGATCTATTTATTCACTTAATACTATTTGATAACATGTACTGCACTCCTAATATTATGCCAGGCTGTTTTCTAGGTTCTAGGAATTTAGGTGTGACAAAAACTGACAAGAGTCCCTGTCCTTAGGGACCTCACACTTTAGTACATGTTCTTATAAAATTAAAGGGAAAGGGCAGGTAGTAGTCTCATTGCTTAAAATTAAGTGATATTCACAGATACACCAAGCACCATGTCTGTAATTGTACTTTGTAACTGATCTTTAATCCTGGAATAACATATCCTCTCATTTGGAGAGATGTTGGCAAAGATAATTAAAATATGAAGAGCACAGTTGTGTCTATGGGGGTATAAACTCAATGCACAACAAGACTGATGATAAAAGGAATTGATAAAATTTCAAGTGTTATGGACAGGACATTCTCCATAGTTGAGTGGAGAGTGGGGTATGACTTTCACATGTACTCTGGTGCCTCATATTTGACCATGTCCCCTGGAGGGGGAGACCTGGTGACACTCAGAGGAAGGATAGCAGGCTACCAAGAAGAGACTTGATACTCTATGAGCATATAAAGGGGGAGGAAGTCCCCCTCAGTAACAGTCATAGGGGAGGGGAGTAAGGGGAAAATGGGAGGGAGGGAAGAATGGGAGATTACAAGGGATGAGATAACCATTGAGATATAACAAGAATAAATTAATAAAAAAAAAAGTTAAAAAAAATTTCAAGTGTTGCTGGTGGTGCATGCCTGTAATACCAGCACTCAGGAGGCAGAGGCAGGTGGATTTCTGTGAATTTGAGGCCAGCCTGATCTACAAAGTGAGTCCAGGACAGCCAAGGCTACACAGAGAAACCCTGTCTCAAAAACAAACAAGCAAGCAAACAAACAAACAATTTCAAGTGTCACTTAGTTTTTAAAATCAGTGTTAGCAAAGTTCCTTGCTAACACACACACACACACACACACACACACACACACACACACACACACAC
>OU015743.1:147707311-147728884 GCA_907169655.1 Acomys percivali
CACACACACACACACACACACACACACACACACACACACACACACACTCTCTCACACTCACACACACGCATAAATGTATTTTTTTGAGTCAGGGTTTCTCTGTGTAGCCTTGGCTATCCTAGACTTGCTTTGTAGACCAGGCTGGCCTCAAACTCACAGAGATCCTCCTGCCTCTGCCTCCCAGAGTGCTGCAATTACAGGAGTGTATCATTGCGCCCAGCTACCTTCCTAATATTTTTTTGGAAGCCTTTATGGATTAAAGTGTGAAAACAGAAGACTACAGGGGAAGCAGCACACTGCAGTCATTCCATGAAGTACACATTTTTTCACATGGTCTCTGTGATGCAAAAGCATAGCCTTAGTAATACAATGTATTTATCCTTCACACATTAAACTGCCCATCTCAGAGATGCTGCTTGTGAAGTGCCCAACCCTGATCCCTAACACAATTTCCACAAGGGCACACAAACAGAGATGCCCTGGATTTAGTTTTGGAATTCCCAGAAATCAAATAGGTACATGCAGCCCAATTTGAACACATACTCATAGTAAGAACTTTGGTTTCTTTAAAAGTCCAGTTATGATATGTGAATATATGTATATTTTTGTTTTAATACCAGGTGTGGGATATGAGGCTGCTTCAGACTGTCCACAGTTGCTAACACTAACTATGATTTGTCTCATGCTCTGGTAAGGGGTGTGATTTTGCCAGCTGCAGATAGTTTACATTTGGAATTCTGGGGAGTCTTGAAAAGGTATAAATGCGAGAGCCCCAAGAAAGCCTGTGACCGCTGCGGCTTCCCCTGGTGTTGCTTTTGCTGTTGCTGAATTGCTGGTTGCTGTTATTCTAATGACGAAGAAGAATAATACTGGACTTGCCCCTAGGAACTTGATGCCACTAGCCATCAGGAAGTAGTCTAAAGAGGACTATACCTTCTTTCCCCTGTAACCTTTTTTCTTGCCTACCTAGTGTTGGGGAGTTGGAAGGGATTGGGGGGTGGGATAAGGGTGGTGATATAGGAACCCAATAAAATAGCCAAACAAACAAACAAACAAAAAAAACCCAGGCTACACTTAGTAATATCGACACGAACACATTTTGGAGAAAACAATGAAAGGCACAAATATCAAGTATAAAGTCTTTTTCTGTTAAAAATATTCTGATATTGGGAATCAGTGGCACCTTTTTAAAATTTTTAAATTTTTTTTAACTTTTTAAAATTAATTTATTCTTGTTACATCTCAATGGTTATCCCATCCCTTGTATCCTCCCATTCTTCCCTCCCTCCCATTTTCTCCTTATTCCCCTCCCCTATGACTGTTCCTGAGGGGGATTGCCTCCCTCTGTATATGCTCATAGGGTATAAAGTCTCTTCTCGGTAACCTGCTGTCCTTTTAATCTACTCTTTTGTTCTTGGTTGAGGCCAAGAGGCAACTGAAGCCATTCACACCACCGCTGTGAATGAAAGTGGCACACAAAGCATGTGGCTGCTTTCACATGCCCCTCACACTGGGACTCCCATCTCCTCTCTAGTCTGTCCTGCAGTGTTTATCTCATCTCTCTTTTCCAACATGGATCATCCTTTTGACAGCACACACCATTTTTATTTCACTTTATTTCTCAGTGTTTACCGTAGTGGTGCAAGAGGCTCAGTAAATGCATGTTCTACAACAGCTACATCATTGAGCCGTATCCTCATCTGTAATGATGCTGCAGGGAAATGGCTTTTGGTTAGCCCGGTGCTGATCTGTATCGTTTTCCTTTTGCCTTCAGTATTGCTGATGATCCCAGTCCCTCTTGAGTCATTTCCCTCATCACAGGGATCTACGCTCTGACTTGGCTCCTACTGTATCAATTCTTTGGGAAGGCACCAGCTGAAACTTCCCTTCTTTGAACTTCTTAACTCAGAACGAGTCTTTTGTGACACTGTGAAGCCTGGATTTGTAATCACTCAGGAGACACACATCTGGCCATGCCTATAGGAAGCGTATGGCAAGGTTTAACTAAGGAAGGAAGCTATACCCTAGATGCGCATGGCACCAGCCCAGGGCCGGGGTCCTGGACTGGAGAAGAAGGAGAAAAGGAGGAAACCATGGAGTGACAGTTCTCGTTTCATTCTGTTTCCTGTGGGTGCAATGTGACCAGCTGTTTCATGCTTCTGCTTCCAAGCCTTTGCCACCATGATGGACTGTACCTCCAAACAGTGAGCCCCAATAAGCTGTTCCTCCCTAAAATTGCTTTTTGCCAGGCATTTGGTCACAGCAATGAAAACCGACTAGTATAAAAATAATTCCTAAGTGCTTAAATGTGCAATTTTATATGATTTACTGGAATTGTAGGCTTTCTTGAGCAATGTTGGGTTACATCTTACACATCTTTATTATACTCCATATTTTGTCTACCAGAGTGCTAACTCCACATACATACTTAGCATCTGGTATGTGTGTTTAGGTCAAAACCAGCAGATATTATTTGACTAGTATACAATGGCATCCTTGAACAATTCTCTCTGGCTTGATCACTGAGATCTTGTGCGTATTTCAAACACATCTTTTCATAAACATAAGTCATCTGGGATTTATGCTAAGTGTAGAATTTCTGGGTATTATGATAAGAAAAGGATCATTACATTATTTTCTGTAGTAGGTAGCTGTATCATTTTATACTGTCACCCACAATGTGACTGATGGGGTTTTCTTCATTCTGGACAGCATTGTGGATTATCACTATTTTTTATTTTAGATAGCTATTTGTGGCATTACTGTGGCTCTCTTGAATGGTTTTTGATAATGACCATCTTTCCATGTGCTTATTTGTCAACTGTAAATTCTCTTCAATGAATTGTTTGTGCAATACTTTGTCTAGCTTCTACCTGGATTATTTATTTCTTTTAGCATTATATTTCGCAAATTACATGTGTATTCCGCAGACTTTTTTGGTCTGATATCCAATTTGAAAAATATTTCTCCTATTCTATAATTTATCCTATTAGACTATAAATAAATTTGTGTGTGTGTGTCGAAAGCTTTAATTTTGGTGATATCACTTTTTCCTTTCATGCCATATTGTGTGACTTTTAGATGGTTTATTTATTTTTTTGTGTGATGGATGCTCAGTTGTTATTCAATTTTGTGTTTGTATAAGCGCAGGTATCTGTGTGCCATGGGTTGTGTATGGAGATCAGAGGATAACTCTTGGGAGTTGGTTCTTCCTTGCCACCTTGTGGGGTCTGGAGATCAAACTCAGGTAATCGGGCCTGCATGCAAATGCTCCGTCTACAATGCTATTACACATTTTAGAGAGAAAGAGTGAGTGTGGTTAACAAAGTTACCCTCAGATTATACAGGTGGCGTGGGTGTGGGCGGGGCTGCAATTAGAAAGCAGAAAGTCTAAGTTTAAGCCGTGTGCTTCTCCCCCATCATGTTCCTTCCCTGCTTGCTCTGAGTGGCAAGGACGGAGTCTACGGCCTCCTGAATGCTGGGTGAGCACAATCGCATCTACTCTTAATGCTCAGTTTCCTCAGGGTCTAGCACTCTCTTTGCATTCCCCAGGTAGACATAAAACATATTGAATCTGCCTTCCTGGCAGGACAGTAAAGTGTATTTAGAAAACATTAGCCTCCTGATCTTCATAGGAATATTTGAGGAAACGCAGAGCTTTAGTCATTAGCTTTGCTTTGAACAGAAAGTATAGTGTTTAAAAAATAATCTTTATTATTTTCAACATCACAAAACCTTCTAATCTTATAAGATAAGATTTATTTCATCTTACAATGTATAAAAGAACCAGAGATGAAATTGAGGTTTGACACTAGGATAGAATTTCATATTTGCTGAAAATGTTTGAAGTTTAGTCTCAAGGAAAAAAAATCTGGTTCCAGGCAGTGGCTGAGGTCTCCCAGGGCCTGACTTATCTGTTATCTGTCAATAGAACAACGGAAATTGTGTGCAATTGAAAACAGATGTAGCCTGGCAGTGACAGAAATGGAAAGATGTGCTCTGGGAAGCCTTACTGAGCGGCATGACATCAGCAGAATCTTTCTGGCCAAAGACTCAGTACTATTTCAGTTCTGGAATTAAAAACCCACTGTGAGGTTGGAAGAAGATGATGCAAAATCTCCCCAATGGCCGGTGGTCTCAAGCCTTGGTTCACCTGTGGCAGTTCTTTAAGGTGGTTTCAGAAGCCTGAAGGAGCAGCATTCCTTGCTGCAGGTGCTTACTGCACGGAAAGCATCTCACATGCTGAGAACAGCCATCGGGTTGCGTGGAATCAGCATCAAATGTTTTCCTTTTAGTCAGTGGCAGCAATGCTGGCTGTCTTTGGGCAGGACTCTAATAAGCAGTGGAGAGTGCACTCGCGCTGTGCGGCTGGCTAAGGGAGATCTATTCCTGAAGCAAAGGCTGCACTTGTGTTGACGTTCTCAAGACTATGTGCCTTTGTTCACTAAAAAAATTTTATAATGAGAAATGTCAACCCAAGGAAAATTTCAGAATAGTCATGTTTCTGCCATTAAGGTGAAATCACTGTTATTTTCTGCACTGTTTTGTTAACATGGGTCTATATTTTTCTTAAACAATTTAAAGAAAACTATAGACATAATAATATCTTTAGCCCAGAACATTTTACAGGTTTGTGTGCGGAGTGTACAAACATGTTCCTGTGTGTGTATGTGTGCATGTGTATGTATGTATGTTTTGTATGCATGCACCATAATGGGGGGCATGTTGCACTAACAGGCGGACACATCCTAATGGTGGCGCTGTTGATTTCTTGCCAACACTGTCAGTTTTGCTTGCCTTTTACTTCTATCCCAAGTCTAGTTATGTAAAACAATTAATGGCACCACTTCTTCCTTTCCCATTTTTATACTTTCTCATGAGAACATAGTCAAACAGCACTTAATTCACTAAACATTTCACAGTGACATTAAGTACTCTGTTTTAAAATTACATTTTAAAATTACATTTATTTTATTGTGTATGTTCATGGGCCTGCACCTGCCATGGTGTATGTGTGTAGGTCATAGGCAAACTTGGAGGAAGTTGCTTTTTTTTTCTTTCATCCTGTGGGTCTTGGGGCTCAATCTTGGGTCATCAGGCTTGGCAGCAAATGCCTTTACCCACTGAGTCATCTACTGGTCTGATATAAGTACAGTTTTACTGACCATTATTTGGTGTTTACTCAACAATCGACAATACTGTTCATAAATTTGTAAATATAAACATTATATACTGCCATGACTTTTTTTTTTTTAATAGGAAAGCAGCTAGCAAGGTACACATAGGCCTGGAGATGTGCAATGCCTTGATGGTGGCTTGACTCTAAGGGTAAGAACAGAAAGAGGCAACTGCTCTATATTCTAAATATAGAATATTACGGACTGTGGAACCCTGAGACTGGCTAAGTTTTGAGTGTGTATGAATATTCAGGGGACAGAAGGACAAGTGTACAAAGCTCTCAACAGATTCTAAAAACTGTCCTGAACCCTTCAAAAAGGCTGAGGATCATGAACTTTATGGTTTTAATATACTTGCCTTTTGGAAGCTGGAAAGATACATTTCCAAAGCTCAGGTGGATCATGGCTCACTAACAGAATGGAAGATCTGTGAAAGGACCCTTCCAGCCCATTCAGTTGACAGCCTGTACTGCGGGAATGGGATCTGGCGGAAGTGAGGGAGAGCAGAAGGCAGGATGGAACATTTTACACACGCTGTCAAGCTCTCAATTAGTTCACACTCTTCAGGAAAAAGCTGGAATGTCACTGCAGATGGTCTGACTCTATTCAGTGGGCACAGACTGGGCAGGGTGCCCAAGGTCTGCTCTGGGCATCAGCCACCTCTCGCTGACTATTCTAAATGCTGCCTTGGCAAGCACTAGTAGCCTTGAGGGCAGTTCATATGTGATTGTGCTGGGCTTCAAAGACACACAACAGGGAGACAGACTCCCTAAACCCCCAAACAAAGACAAAACCAGTGAGAAAATAATGAGTGCCTCCTTTTTTTTTTTTTTTTTTAACTTGCCTAGATATTTTGACGATGAGTATTGGGCATACATCCTCATTGGTACCAGAGAGGGAAAACAGGGTTCAGAAAAGCACCAAGCATCATGTTAGGGGTCCTTGCATAGTTGTCTCCTGGTTTTAGAGGAATTAATAGTCTCCCTTGGGTCTCTTTTTCAGAGTTAGAAGGAAATAAAGCTCAAAACGAGGAAGCAACTCGACTGGGTTGAGGCCAGCCAGTGACTCAGCAGATTGGGCTGAGGCTCACACTGTCTGCTGAGTGAAATTTCCCACCACACCTTCGGTGTCTATAGATAGACACACAGCACAAGAGGCCAGACAGAGATGTGACCAAATGGAGTAAGCCCGTGTTGTGTGCCAGTTGGGCTTGTCCAGGTCTGCGCTACCTTTTGTTGAAAACTGGACAGTGAGTGATAGATCAATAACACTTAGCATTTGAACTGCTTGATTTACATGATCTCATATAATATTTATAGCTCTGTGGGCATCATTAATCCCATCTTACTGTTTGCATAAAGAAGAGGTATGAGCCCAAGGCCACAGATGTAGTACCTGGGAAAGCTAGGGTTCATATCCCACTATGTGGATAAGAAGTTGGGGTTCTCTGTCCTTGCAGGTTGGATACTATGTGATAGGTGGGCTCAATAAACTGTTAACCCTCCAGGAAGGCACAACGTCTCAGATGACTGGGGAGCACTTAACTGCATTAAGAAAATTTTCTTTTCTCCAAGGAAATCCCTTCAACTCGGTACACATATTCTTAGGAAGTTTTGTGGGAAATCAAATTTTAGCAAAGTGAATTTATTATTATCAGTAGATATTAATTTTCTAGAATAATCTTAATACTTTTTATGCTTTTTAGTTCTTCTGCTTATTAAATTGGAGATCCACAAACAATCATTTAAATATACTGGAAGACTTAAGGGCATCTTGGCTTTTGTTCTTTTTTTTTTTTTTTGGTAATGGAATAACTATTTCTCAATGGGTTTGGTTTTGATATTTGCATTTCTTTCTTTTGGGGGGTGGGCAGGGTCTCACTATGTAGCCCTGGATGGCCTTGAACTCATAGACATTTGCCTGCCTGCTCTCCTAAATGCTGGGATTAAAGGCATATGTTACTATGTCTGGCTTGATATTAGTATTTCTAATGTTTAAGTATTAAGCATAAAAAAGAAACACAATAAGGCTGGGCAGGTGACTCAGTTTGTAAAGTTCCTGCCACACACATGAGCACCTGCGCTTGGATCCCCAGAACTGAAAAGCCAGGCATGCATGGTGATGTGTGTCTAAGAGCCCTGCACTGCTGGGGCTGGGCACAGGGTCTTAAGGAGACATACACAGATCTTTGAGAGTCACTGACCAGACAGTTTGGCTCAATGGATAAGCTTCAGGTTCAGTGAGGTAGCCTTTCTCAAAGATAAAGGTAGAGAGCTATTGAGGAAAAAAATTCCAACATTTTTACCTTTGGACTCCACATGTATGCACACATAAGTGCACATATGTACACTAAAAAGTACATATGCCACATACACATACTATATATATATACACTATATATAATATATACATATATAATATTATAATATCTTGGTGTTTTATATATTTATATATAACAATATTTTGGTATTTGATATCTGTCTATCTATCTATATTTGGTGATATATATATATTACAGTATTTTGGTCTTTGATATACATACATACATACATACAATATATCAGTATATGTAGCAGTATTTTGGTGTTTGTTTTATATGTACACACACACACACACACACACACACACACACACACACACACACCGAGGGTGACACTAGAGAATAACACAACGCATTCACAGAGGCCTCCTGCCAGTTCTTCTGTGACATCCAGTTGGATCCTGGCGGGATGCAAGCCCCGGAAATCACACATGTACCATGTGGCTGAACGCTATCTCAGAGGATTATTTAATCCTCCAATTACATAAGCCGACATATGTGACGTCCTCTCCCTACAGGTGCTCAGTAAACACGCAGGAAGTACAAAATGATAATCTCTGACTGAGCGGTTTCGCTTCTAAACGCAGTGACGGCCAGTGGCCAGATTGCAATGGATCTGTCCAAAGCTTTAGCTAAACCTTTCAGCTTCACAGAGTTTCGGAGAAAGGGCAAGTCAGCTGTTAGCCTAGAGATGGGTATGTAACCTCTTTAATTCCCTCTTCCCTTCAGATGGTGACCACTTTGCATTTGCAAACGCTTTGCTCTTTATTCCCTTCTGTCCCCATGCTGCCCTTGTTAAAAAGTGCCACTTTAGCTCAGCTAATTGAGTGGGCTTCCAACTGTATTAGCTTCGGTACTTGGTGGAATGGCTGCAATTGCTCTCTTCCCCATATCCACATCCCTTTACAATGGTGTCTTTTACCCTACACCCCCCCTACTGCCCCTCAAGTGGTAGTGAAATTTATTCCATTATTTAGACAAGAATTGTGACTTTATTGGGCCAACAGAGTCCTGTGGAAGTGACACATGCCATTTGTTAGCGCGGGGCTCAAAAGATCTTGTATAAATAAAGAAAGCCTTCAAAACTCTACCCAGAATCTGTATGAACATGTCCACACTACCCTGCCAGTTGTCCCCTGAAAGTCCAGCCATTATCTGGACAGATGACAGAATTAACAAGCAATGAGACACGTACTTTGTGAGCATGTATGTACTTGGGCACATCCAGATGTCTTCTGACCAAAGCCCTATTATGGACTTACAGGTCATATGAGCAGTAGATTTTGATAAATAGTTTCCAATATTCACACCAATAGCATTTTATCTTCGCACTTCTCGGCTCTCACATAAGTCAGCACAGAGAGACAATGATGTCAAAGCTCACCTAAGACCTTCATTCTAATCCAGTATGAGCTTAGCACTGATGAGAGTCAGTGCAGTTTGTAGGCTTGGCTGGATGCATTCATTCACTCATGTGTAATTCACAAACAGGGGCAAACCAATCTTCAAAACATAAGGTCTAGGCTGCAGAAGAGAGGCAGACCTTCTTGCTAACTTGAAAACCACAAACATCTGTTCAGTAAATTAAACCCCCAAACTGTATGTTAAAAGTACGATTTTTAATTGGTTTATAAGACCCTTCATGCTCCAGCTCAGTAACTGGAGTTCATTAGATGTGTGAAAAAGTTTAGCATGCCTGTTTATGTCAGTTGGTCATCTGGTCAACAGAAAACGCCCTGCTCTAGTCTGTTTGCAACAGGTAAACGCAGAGGCACAGAGTAAAGCAACTGCTGAGTCCTGGGCGACACTGAGACATCTGTATAATTTTCTCTAAGCCTCAGAGAGTCACAGAAGAGGAGCAGAAAGAATGTAAGAGCAGTGGGGGGGAGGAGGTGTGCTGGCTTCGGGACACTACACGGCTACCATGCTCAGGAACTCTTAACAGCACTGAATGGCTGGCTACCTGCGGAAGAGCTGAACAAAGCAAGAAGAGCCATCAACATTGCAGTACGGAGAGGGAAGAGACTCACAAGGCTCCACTCTTCCCCGAGCTGCTAAAGGCAGCTCATGGCAGCTGCTGGAGGCAAAGCCAAACTCTTCAGTGGTGAAGCCATTGGGAAGCGGGCCTTGCTGAAATCAACAGCTGTCACCCAGCTCATGCAGTCAACCAGAGTTAAACACAGTGAGGTAAGACACAGAAGAGAATTTTCAAAAAGATGAGAGAATGAGGGGCTAAGAGGGAAGAGGAAGGAGATAAGAAGATAATGGGGTGTGATGACTGAAGTACGTGATACCCGGGTATAAAACTGTGAAAACATTAAATAAGAGAAAAGAAAAACTTTCCGTTGAAGAAGTCGTAAGATAAAATTATGATCCTAACATATTTAAGCTGTCAAAAACCAGGATGTCTTCTGCAACTTTAATCTGCCTGGAACTTTTCCAGGCAGCTTCGTAGACTTCATCTGAAAATGGCTCTCCTGCTGTTCCTAATCCACCGGCCTCCGAGGATTCTCAGCAAGGGGGAAGATCAGATCCAGTGGCAAAACCAGAAGTTTTCTCCTGTTTTGCTGTGAAAGTTGGGGGTGTTTCTCTCTGTACTGATGGGCAAAACTTCTTCATATCCTCGGATTTATTTTAGGTGGTTGAAATAGTTTTTGAAAGCACTGATTTAGAATTTACATTTTTTTTGACTACGAAAGGAACATATATTCACTGGGAAGCAGAGATGGGATCTGGTGAATGCTTCACTGGCCTCCTATACAGATATAAAAGGGCACCAAAAAAAAAAAAATCATAAAAATGAAACACCAAAACAAAACCAACGAACCAAAAAACAAAACAACAACAAAAAAACCCAAACCCACAACAAAACAACAACATCAAACCAAGCAAAGAGCCCAAACAACTTCATAATAGAGAGACAAATGATACTGTCTTATATTAAAAATGAGATAATGCCAATCCCCAGCATCAATACAAAACATTTGATGATTTTAAGTAGAGAGCCTCTGCACTTGCAAGAGCCTTCCTCACTCACCTCATCTCGATCCTGGTTCCAATAAAAACTTCACAAAAACCCAAAGCTAGTCTGCAGGCTGTACTTTGCCAATTCATATTTCCAAACTATTACCCTGGATCAAAGGATATTTAGAGCTCTGCCCGATCTTGTTCTTGATTTTCTTGCTCACTGCCAACGAGGTACAGCCCTGGAGGCTCAGAGGGAGAGCTAATGAAACCGTTGTATGGCTGCCAGCATTTGCTGTTTAAAATGGCGGCTTTGGCTGATGTGTAGATTGGAGGGGGAATAAAGCAGTGATGATCGAGGATGCTAGTGATGAGGGCAACGTGCCAGACTACTGGTTCTCCTGTGGTCCAAGTCACCAGCGACCACAGATACAACCACAGACACCCAATACCCTCCCATTGCCTTGTCCCTGAGATTCTTCCATGGCATCGTCCTGCCTTCTGACTTCTCTGAAGTCTTAGGAGCTCTACTCTGGCTGATTATTAAATGACCCTGTGGCCTTCAGTTCTCTTAAGGGATCTCTAGCCCTGACTTTTTGCACTCTAAACATGTAGCTCTAGCTGCCCACCTGCCACGTCCATTCACCGTGTATTGAACACAACAACCTTTAAATAGGCCGACGTTAATGCTCATGGATGGTAAGAGTCCTCTGTGCTGGCGGGATTAGTCTTATCACTAATTTGAGTGTTATAAAAATTTGGTTTATGTTATGATTCTTAAACATTTTAAAAGACTTTTAATTGTGTGTGTGTGTGTGTGTGTGTGTGTGTGTGTGTGTGTGTGTGTGTACACTACAGCATTCAGGTACCAGTGGAGGCCAAAAAAAGGCACTGGACCCCTTGAACCTGGTTTTATAAGTGTTTGTAACCTACATGTGCCGATAATTAAACCTGGGCCCTCTATAAGAGCAGCAAGTACCCTTAACCACTGAGCCATCTCTCAGCCCCTTGAAAACATTAAAAAAAAAAAAAAAAAAAGAGTAACTCACATGTTGACATGATTAAAACAGTGTATGTACACTGAGAAATTCTGACTTTCGACTCCCTCAGCCCAAATCTATTAATCGTCTACCCCATCTATGGGAGGAATTATCACTAATTCAGCTGTTAAAGAAGAAGAATATCAAACTGTCTCTGTCATCTTCTCATTTGGAAAGCTGCTAACCTGCACTCCCTGTATACTCGGGTAATTAATTTTATTCCTTCTCAAGCCTCTGACGGGGTTGAAGACCAGATAGTTTAGTTTTACAATTAAGCTTAGTTGTTTAGGGGGTTAAGATGTTTTTAGGTCTAGATAGATGTTTTAAGTTGATAATGACGAGATAGGATAGATACTGATTTACATTCAGAATTTTAGACGCACTAAGATAGGAAAGATGTTTTCTTCAAGGCTGCCAAACACAAATAGCCAAAACAATAAGAATGTAACACACACACACACACACACACACACACACACACACACACACACATATATATATATAAAACTTCTGATTGTGTCCTGGTTCTTCTTGCTATAGGTAGTTTATTGTATATATGTGTAATAGTATAAATGTATGTGCAAAAATAAAAATATTTCATAAAAAAGAATACCAAAAAAAAAAAAAAAAAGAAGAAAAAGATCTCTTAATTCCTATTTCCCCTTCTTCCCCAACACCTATTCTATCAGCAAGTGCCACAGGTTCTGTTCAAATATGTCTCCATTTTTTTCCTGAAATAAAATTAGCACCTAAACTAGGCCAGGAGCGGACCTAGCTCCCACATATTTGTGGCAGCATCTACCCTGATAAAGAAGTAGGGGTTGGAGAGGAAGGCAACGGGGGGGGGGGCACAAAGAGGGGTGCTAAGTTTCCCAGTGAGTACATAGGGCCACTGGCTTGACCTTGGCAAATCCAAACCCTCACAGTGGTGAGAACTGGTTTATGTGCCCGGCTGCCCCTGGTAGGACAAACACTAGGAGATGTCCCAGAGTTTGGCCTACTGCACACTGCTCCTATCCTGTCAGTTGCATGCATATATCTGGATCTGTGACCAAAGGAGGGAATATTCCAGAAGACAGTAGATGCCAGGCCTTGTGGCTCTCGAGGAGACCATGATGGTTTTAATGACAATGTGTCCGGTCACCATCTGGCATGGGCCGGCTGAGAGAGGACTGCTAGCACACTCACTGTTCACAGCTGAGGCCAGATGGAAGTACACTGAAACTCCAGGGTCAGCTTTCCAAGCCAAGAGCACATTTCTCTGGGAGCCAAGTCCAGTTCTACGGAGTGCACTTAATTAGTAGTTACAGCAGATTGGTCCTGTTTCCACAGGACAAACAGCTTGTCTTGATCTCTGGCTTGGGTTTTGGGATGCTAGGACTTCTCATGTTTTGTGACTGTAAGATCCTGCTTCTAGAGATGGTATAAATTCAGCAATCACCTGCTCATTTCTAAAAAAAAAAAAAAAAAAAAAAAAAAAAAAAAAATAGTGACTCTGATTTAGTAGCTACTGCTTAGTGTGCCAGTTGCATATCAAATGTAAGCTACCAGAACCTTATTAAGAAGAAAATTTCTTCTATATGTTAATTGTTTTAAAGATTAAAAAAAAAAAAGGGCTTTACTTACATTGTCATTTTTCCAATTCAAGGGGCTCTAAAGAATAAAAGTATTACATTTAATCCCTCCTTCCCACTGAAATGTCATGGTTTTCTTTTTCTTTAATTTTTATTTCTTATTAAAATATAATTACATCATTTCAACCTTCCTTTCCTCCTTCCAACACTTCCCATGTTTTCTCTTGCTTTCTCTCTAATTCACTCCTTTTGTCATTGTTATATTAATATATACAGCTCAGTCCATTTGGTGTTACATATATATCATAGTTTTCATTAATGTAATTTTTAAAGTGTCTCTGACTAATCTTTTTTATTCATCATTATCACTCTTCATCATCATCATTATTTATGTGTGTGTGTTTTGTGTGTGTGTATGTATAATTTTATCTTTAAATTAGCATATCTTTTATTTAACACACTTTTCTTGCTTATTTACTTTTGGTTGATTCTCTACCCCTCTACTGTTACGGTATGTTGCTGCTACTCTACACATTGCCACCAGCATTAAATCTGGAAGTCTCTACATAACACGGATGACTTCCTCTCCTCTCCGATGCCCATCTGAAGTAGATGGTAAGACCTTGATTGGTTGCAGGACATGGAAAAATGAACGCAGGTAGAAGACAGGCTTCTGTACTTCACACTGACATGTTTACAATCCTAAGTGCTTGTTAGTACAACACAGGAGGTGTACATGTTACACAGGCCACCTACTGAACCCTTACAGCAAGCCTGTAGAAGGAGAAGGGGAAACGGGGAAGGTGATGACTGGATGGGTTGCTCAAAGCACATAACAAGTGGAAGAGCGGAGAGCCGGACACAGCGAGCGGGCATACCTCAGGGCTGGAACACAAGTGGGTATGCCGCAGGTCTGCGCCCTCAATCAGCAACGTGTCCTCTACACTAGCTTTTTAGTTCCAATTGTGGTTTTTTGCTTTCCTTACTTGACCCTAGCCTATACACATTTTCATGTAAAATAATGTGACTATAAAACAATGTCACATTTATGTTTTGGAAAGCACAGGGTTTCACACTTCAGTTACTGAATGCCTGGATCTGGTTGTTCATATAGGGTATTTGCCCTCGTTAGCGCCTCTTGTTTGCACGGGGGGGGGGGGGGGGGGGCTTTTCCAAGCCTGTGACCGTATTGATTTTCTCATTCTGAGAGCCCTCAAGCCTAAAAGCATATTTACCTAAACAAGGGCTTTTTCTCTACACTAACCACAATGAAAAAATTTCAGAACAAATTATGAGCAAGTATGAAACTAAACAAAGGAGATTAAGGGAAGTACAGTACTTGCCGGTGAGAAAACATCCCACTCTTTCATTATGTCGCTCTGTAAAGTTTCTCTAGATCAGCGGTTCCCAGCCTGTGGGTTGAGACCCCTTTATGAGGCTCTTATATCAGATATTTACACTACAATTCATAACAGCTGCAAAATTACAGGTATTAAGTAGCAACACAATAATTCTATGGTGTGGGTCACCACAATATGAGGAAGTATAATAGAGGGTCACAGCGTTAGTAAGGGTGAGGATCACGGTTCTAGACACTCCCTGAAGAGAATAGCCTACGCTTTCAAGCTATATACTGTAAAAGCAGTGCAAAGAATTAGAGCAGCTAGCCGGCCAGACACCTTGGTGCGTTATAAATGCTACTCCTTAAGGTCACTTTTAAGGGATAAGAACGCAATTCTATTTACATTCATCTGGAAAAGCCAAGCTACCTGGAACTTTTTTTTTAATTATTATTTTTATATATATCACATTAGGAACATCATATGCTACTGGCTGGCTGTAAAATTGAAACAATTTTTTTCTTAACATCTCTCCTCTCATTCACTATGGTAGAACTGTATTATTAATAAACCAGGGCCATAATATTTATATATGGTAAGTTTAGAGCATATGGTTGTTTGAGGAAGTGGGGATATTTTATACTAGATTCTCTCTCTGTAATAAACATAATATGCTTTTCAACATGATAGTAAAGAATAAATATACTTAAAGAACGTGGTGCCTGTCAGTACTGGCTGCAGCACTTGGGAGAGTGAAACTGCACTTTACCGGGACAGCACAGCAGGGGTGGTGCTGGTAGAGGGCATGAGTGAGGGAGAGCTGGCCCCACCACTCCTCTGCTGTGGGGTGGCCTGGGTAACCCTTTGCCCTCTCGCAACCCCCCCCCCTCCCCCCCCCCATCCCCCCCCCCCCCCCCCCCCCGCCCGCCAGCTGTGGCAGAAAGGAGAACTGTCTCTGTCCCTCACTGGCTGTGGGATTACAGGCGCGCGTCACTGCACCCAGTTGAAGTTTTCTTCTTTAGATCTACTTATTTTTATTTTTTTTTATAGATACCTGCATGTCTGTATATCACATGCATGCAGTGCGCCTGGACGCCAGAAGAGGATGATAGAGACCCTTGGATCTGGAATTACAGACAGCTGCTTTGTGAGTGCTGGGACTTGAACTCTGATCTGAAAGAGCAGCCAGAGCCATCTCTCTTGTCCCATCTAAGGGAGTTTTCTTGTTTAGCTCTTTGGTTTTATAAGCAGGAAATGATCCCGGGTGTATGCTTGGGGGTTGGTGGTGGGAGGGTGGGGGATGGGTGACTTTAATGTGCAAAGGGCACTAGAATTCTGGCCATTTTGTGTAACCAATATAGTCCAGTGAGAATTTTCTAGAGCCTACAAACCTACCTGTTTCTCTTCTCCTCACAAAGAGAAAAAACAAAAACAAAAACAAAAAAACAAACAAAAAAACAAACCAAGCTGGGTTTCTTGCCTACTCTTGGAATCCCCTTACGGATTTCAGGATGTGTGCTTTCATCCAGCAGGTCACTTCTGTCCTTTGAAATTGTCCCTGTCAGGCTGGAGAGATGGCTCAGTGGTTAAGAGCGCCACCTGCTCTTCCAGAGGTCCTGAGTTCAATTCCCAGCAACCACATGGTGGCTCACAACAATCTATAATGTAATCTGATACCCTCTTCTGCAGATAAAACACTCATATGCAATAAATAAAATAAATAAATCTTTAAAAAAAAAAAAGAAATTGTCCCTGCCACAGATATCACAAAAGCTGCATCTCTCCTGGCAGCAAGCAGGGGGAGTGGTGGGATGTCATCGGGGGACTGACACTTTCTTTTTATTTTTTATTTTTTTCTTTTCCTTCAGAAAGAAATTCCTCTCAAGCTCTGTGTGCTGAATTTTAGCATCACTGATGTCAGGCCAGGTTTGTCTTTGAAGAAAGGTCACCAGTGTGAGGGACAGATTGGTGTGGATCTGTACACAGGGCCTCAAATCGGGGAACGGGGTTGACAGGCACAGATGACACAAGAAGCTTCCGGTTTTTAACAGTGTGCTCCATCAGATGGGAACAAGAGAGAAATGCATTTTTCTTCTTCCATCACAATCTTAGCTTTCCACAATGGAAACAGGACTCTGGCCTAAAGATGCAGCTTTAGCCAATCTTTCTAGGTGAGACTTTCTCACCAGTTTTCTCTCTGTCTGTCTTGCTGTCTCTCTGTCACACACACACACACACACACATACACGCACATGCACACACGCGCACGCACGCACACATGCACTCCCTGCTTTGAAGGAAAACAACACCTTCAGCTGGCCCCTCATCTGGAGTATTTTTCTAGGCCATCTCCCTGTAGGAGTTTAAATGTCACCCTTTCTTTAATTCTGACATTTTTCAGTATGAGTCTTCCAAGATTTTCCCATCTAAAATTAATTTCTTTTTCTGCAGTACTACGAAGATTCTCTCTAGTGCCGCAGCTATGTTCGCAGCCTGCTTTCATTAGCAATGCTTTTTATTTTTGCTTTCTCAAGATGCTGTCAATTCTTGATTGATAAGGAGCAAAGATCAGGGATCTAGGTCTTGCCCACAGAAAATAAGTATTTTCATACGGCAACACAGAGAGCTATCGAGTTTTCAAAGCCATCTTAAAACCTGCATTAATAAAAACTTCATTTGTGTCTATGTGTGTGCACATACATGCACTCATGTATCATGACACACACTGAACAGGAGTCTGTCTCTCCCTCCAGCATGTGAGGCCCAGGGATCCAACTCAGGTTGTCAAGCTTGGCGGGTGCCCGCCTTCTCAGTGAGCCGTCTCACGGGCCCCCAAACCATGGTTCTGACATGCGAGAACTTGCAGGCGTTATACATTATGCTTCCTAAATATCTTTTATTGAAAAATTCAGTCAAAGAGGATGGGATCATAAGTATGTCTTTAAAATGAGAGAAGTAAGGAACACTGGGAAGAATGAGGGAGGTGTGGTGGTTCGTGACTCTGATTTCATGTGACATGTCCCCGAGAGAGGCTGGAGCAACCAGCTCTTCTCCGTTTAGCATGGCTGGCTCTGGAATATCACGGAGGCAACAGGAATAGTGTTCTTAATCAGATAGGAGCGAGACAGAAGCACAGTACTTATTGATTTTTTTACCTCCTTCCATAGTTATTAATATGAACACATATAAACAAAATAATTTTCTGGAGATGCCAGTGAGCTTCTTCCTGTCAACTTGATACAAACTAGATTCGCCTGGGAAGAGGTGACTGTCATCTAAGAGAATGCCTCCACCAGAGTGGCCTGCAGGCAAGTCTGTGGGGCATTTTTTTCTTGAGTAATAATTGACATGGGAAGACCCAGTGGTGTTACCTCTGAACAGGTGGTCCTGGGTTATTTCCCTTCGTGAGGGAACCACGAAGAACAAGACAGGAAGCAGTGTTCCTCCACAGTCTCTGCTTCAGTTCCTGCCTCCAGGTTCCTGCCCTGGCTGCCCTCAGTGATGGACTGTTCAGTATGTGTAAGCCAAGCAGGACCATTCCTTGTCAAGTTGCTTTTGGTCTTGGTGTTTTCCTCACAGCGATAGAAAGCAAACTAAGACACTGAAATAAGAATGAGAAAAAGAGGAAACAAGATCCGTTCCCAGCAGGAAAGGATGCTTACCAAATTAGTCACCTGAGGCCTTTCTCTAGGGTTGACTCATCACTTTCAGGTGTATGATAAGTTGTCGTAAGAATTGTCAGCTCCTATCACGGACAGGAAAACACTTGACTCACAAGCAGCTAAGGCTTGCAGTTAGCACAAGGATCAGGTGCCTCAGTTGTCTAAGACAGCCTTAGAGTGTACATTCATGCAGCACGGTGAGATCTGAGTTGGAACCCCCCCCCCGCCCCCTCCTCTCTTCACAGTGTAGTAGGAGGCAGTAAAGGAGGACAAAGATAAGATGAAAAGCCAAGAGGCCAAGGCAGCCACCACTCACTAGTTCTCACTGATAAAAATGACGCTAACATTAACTAGCAGGCCCAAACTGTATTAGGCACAGGCAGCCATAACAATCTATTAAATTAGCTACTATGGGCTTCATTTTATAGATGGGGAGGACAGGTACCTCACGGTGAAATACCCTGTTCTGAGGTCATCCAAGTGACCAACGGGCCTGCTGCATGTGCTTGATCGGAAAGAGAATCTGCCAAGTTCGGGATAATACAATTCAAACAAGCTTTATAAAATGAATCCATGGGAAGGACCAGGGGACCAGATGAAGGGATTAAAGCAAAACAAACAAACAAACAAACAAACAAAAGGACATCTCTAAACACCTAGAGAAGTTGGATGCTGCGGATGAAGGCAATGGGAAAACACAAAATGAAAGCAAGCAATGGAATCGAGTGAGTTAAGTTTAGAACCTGCACATTACAACAGGATGCTGCGAAGCAAGGAAGCTGAACTTAGCACCCTAATGAGACCAGAAGGAAACAAGAGGCACAAGGATAAACAATTTTAAAGCAAGATTAATTGGACTAGAGCAAGCATCATACAAGTCTACTAGGCAGAGAAAAAACCAAGGCAAACATCACTGACATGGAGAGACAGGTAACGAGAGGACATTTTTAAATATTGAGAAGGCTAGGAATGGCTATTGAGCTTCATCCTTCTGAAATGTCTATAAAAAGTGTTGATCAGTATTCCATTTTACAGACGATATATCACCCATATGTATTGGCAGATTGGGAATGCTAGAAATAGGGGAGGAAGTGACTCAAAGCTTTTTGTTGTATTCTTCTTTCTTAAAAAAAAAAAAAAAAGTTGATTTCACTCAAATTGGTTTGGCCTACAGATACTTATTTCACAATAAAGAAACTTAGTAAATTCTATCCGTATTGGTTATAAGTAAAAACTGGCTCTTGAGAAGATGTGAGCATTGATAAAGAAAGTTCAAAGGCAAAGAAAGGTCAGTTCAACTAAAAGACTAGAGAAGCATCCATGTTGTGCCTAGACACGGCTTCTAAACAGTGTCGTTTTCAGAGGTGCGGGGCTAAGGCTGGGCAATTTTAATAGTCAAAGAACCCAAAACTGTTTCTTGAGATGGGTGAGTAGGGTGGGGTTTTCAAATTTTTGTACTTTTATAATTAAACAGTGAGGAATATCAAGCTTTTCTTTGTTCCTTCCCCAGACAATATAGTTGCTCTGCAGTTGGAATAAGTATGTACAAAAGTGTGCTGGGAAAATAATAAAGACACATGTTTACAATAGAGGGAGGAGAAAGGGCTGGTGTGAATCCTAGGCGCCAACTTCAGTGCGGGTCTTCTTTTGGCATTGGAAAATCACTTCTAAGAAATAAGGTCTGGTACACGTTGATGTCCAGAGAGCCCACAACTGGGTCAAAGGCTTCACTGGACACAGTCAACATATTCAGGCACTTGTGTTTTCTTTGGTCCAAGCATTGTCTACTTATTCCCAGTGGCCTGGGACCAAACTGAGACGTATGCAAGTGTCTGGGCTGTGGTTTAACTCCTGGCACAGAAAGACAGTGCCAAGGGGCCATCGTGGATGTACCTCTGATAAGACAGACACGGTATAGGATACTCCATTCTAGTATGTATATACTCAAAGTAGGGTGCATCTGCAGTCAGGCTTAGTTGTCGACTGCTCTGCTCAGAGTACTACTGTTGCAAGTAAGTCTCAAAGCATCATGGGGAAGTAGCAGAGCCTGCAAATAAGAGCTGGGGCCTGACTCACTCCGACTGTGAACATCTGACAACTCAATTTCTTTAAAGTTTGGTTTTCAGAGGGAGGAAAGAAAACTGTTTTTGCCTCAGATGTTAATTTGATAGAGAGAGCTTTGGTATGTGGTGAATACTCAATACTCAGTATGAGACCTTTTTTTGGAAATGTTTATTGTTAAATTTAAATCTATTACTTTAAAACATACATAAATACTTGCTTAATTAAAAATTTCTTTGAGAATTTCATGATTTTTGTATTTGCATCATTTTCTGCTTCCTCATTCCAACCCCTTCTCTGTCTCTGCTCATCCTGTGTTTTTCAAATTCATTACCTCTTATACTTTAATTATTATTGTAACATATAAATATAACTTCTTGAAGCCATGCAGTTTTGTTCATATGTATACATGTTTAGAGCTGACCACATGTAGGGGCTCTGCATTCGGTGGGCATCCTCATGTCCACAGATACATGTAGCTCTCACCCCTGATCAAAGAAATTTCTGTTTGCAATAGAAAGCATTACAGAAAACCACAAACCATCAGCACGCAGAGAACAACTGGCTTCAGGCTACTTAACCTAGCTGATACACCTAAGGCTCAGGGAACATTCTGGAAGAGTGGGTGGGAAGACTGTAAGATCCAGAGGACTAGGATGTCTGCTGTCAGAGTGTGTCTTCTATATATGATGGGGACGCTACACCCATGAACTCTCAGCAACATGGCTGCTTAAGCAAGACCTGAACAATGACAAGGCCAGCTGATATGCCATTGTGGATGGAGGGAAATCTCGCAAGGCTCCGCCCTCAGATGAAGAGCTAACCATAACTGATGACTGGCGAGAGAGGAATAATCAGTGAGTGTTAGCTTGTATCAGCGGAGTCTTTGGTAACAGACTCAAGAGCTGAGAAATGTACAAAATGTTCAAACATCTTCTGCCAACCAAAAATAATCCTAACTAACTGGTTTGCAGGGGTATGTGCTGGGCATAAAGAGATGGAATGATGAAACAATCTAGTTGGTTGGATATGTACGTCCAAATGTATGTCTGCAGGGACTCCTGCCAGGGTGGTTTAGGAAGTGCTCACAGGCACACAAAACGGAACACAGCGTGGTCTAGCTGTCACTGCTTTAGGTCTCTGGTCCAATGTAGGACCTGGCCTACACTCTTGTCATCAGCCCTGATAATGTTCTTTACCCACCATCCTGCCACTCTGCGGAGACAGCTTGGATCTAATAATTAGAGAGCAACCTAGCCTGTGGCTATGAGCAAAACTGACTGGCCAAATGGGAATTGAAGCTGTGACCTTGGCCTCATTAGAAATGGCAATGTCCTTGAGTGGACCACTTTCACACAAACAATCTGGCCACCTTCTGAGAGAAACACAACACAGCATGCATACACTCACGGGCCAAAATACACAAATGACAACG
>OU015743.1:147728984-147751967 GCA_907169655.1 Acomys percivali
AGAGAGAGAGAGAGAGAGAGAGAGAGAGAGAGAGAGAGAGAGAGCGCATTCACCCAGAGGCCTTCTGTGAATTCTGCTGGCAGGCTTCAACTGTCCCTGAAGTAGAGAGCTGTTGCTCTCATTTGCATTTGTAGAAATCTCACAGTTAAGCAGTCAATCTGTACTGGTGGTATCTACACACCTCGGAGGCAAATAATATGCTGCCACCTACAATAGGAAAATTAGCACGCCTCCAGAGACAAGCTCAGATGGGAAACTGACAGCACTGTAGGCAAGAATATAAGCACCACAGGTCTCAAGCTTTGATCACCTCACTTATAGTATGATATAAAATAAGAACTCCCAGTAAAGCAGTCACAATCTCCTAGGGTGTCAGCTATGACAGCACCCAATTATATGAGGGCAAATGTGCCCGTGTACAGCAGTACCCACCCTTTCAAGGACCATGCTTGTATTATCTAGTTGGATTCCTAGGTCTACTGACATCAAAGGTGATGGGGAGAAGTTAGCTAACCAGTCCAAGGGTATCTGGTGAGTGGGATGAGGCTGCAGATGGGGAGGTCTAACTCACTATCTACGCTTTTACCCCGGGGCACAGCCAGCCAGTCAGACTCCTGGGAAGGACTGACATTAGGCATTGAGAAACACACAGCCTGCCTCAGGGAAACCCATCCACTTCTTCAGGCTTCTCTCTTTTGCTGGATTTTCTTTTCATACTGTTACTTTTGTGAGGTTAAGATTTTGGAAGAATTAGAAAAAAAAATAACCCCCAAACCAAAAAACCAAAACCTGAGAGCCAAACAAAATACCCAAAGCAAACCAAACCAACTACACAAAAACACCAAATGAAAAAAAAAAAAAACACCAAAAACAAAAAAATCTAAAACAAATAGATAAACAAACTACAAACAAAACAGCAAGAGACCAAGGCGTGAGGAGCCCTGTAGATGATCCAGCCAACACATTTGTTTCACAGATGAGGGGACCCAAGGACCAGGCCAAGGCTCTTCACAAGGGTTCTAAGTTTAATATTGGGTCCTCAAGCTGACAAGTGTGTGTGCTTCCGTGTCCCAGGCTGTTTTCAGTTTCTGCAGGCTTCAGGCCCTCTCTCCTTGATTAGTGCCTCATTTCTCATTTTCTTATGACTTTCATCAATATAAGAACTGTATTTCATTGAGACATTTTCCTACGTGTGCTAATATCTTGTTCTTTTTCGCCTAACCTGACTCTCCTCAGCCGTCTTCTTCCCTCCTCTCACTGGTTTTCCTTCTCCCCTGAGATGGTCCTTCCTTCTGATTTTGTTTTTGTAGCCTTGGATGTCCCGAAACTTGCTATGTAGACCATACATACTCCACAGAGATCCTCCTGCCTCTGTCTCCCAAGAGCATGTGCCATCATACCTGGCTTTCCTTTGTTTGTGCCACATACATCCCATGGCCTCTCTGGTCCCTCTTCTATTAGAGGTTATAACTATAGTTTCTTTTGTTTTGGAGCTAGGAAGCTTTTTCTAGCCATGGTTTTACTGACAATGGTCCCCAAATGTGGTCATGTCCTATCCTAACCCCAGAAATCTATGAACACTTTCTGTGGCAAAGAAGCCTTGTGTATGTGGCTGAATTAAGCATCTTGAAATGGGAGGATGGCACTGGGTTCCACGTGCAGTCACAAGGTCTCTCATAAGGGAAGCGGAGTTAGAGAGAAGGGAAGGCGTGGCCACATAAATGTGCAATTGAGGCAATGAGCTGAACTTTGAAGATGCATAAGAAGATACAGGCTTAGTCTTGAGAGAAGGGAATGTGAACATTCTCAAGTGTCCAGAGGAAAGCACCTCGGTAACACCCCATCTTCTTAGGCTCCTTATCCCCACAGGTTTCATACTCATCGTGCATTGCACTAAGCCACAGAATTTGCAATAATGTGATGCGGTAGCAGCAGGAAGGATCTAGAACACTGGCCGTAGCTCAAGTCCTTACGCCACTCAGAACCTGCGTCCCTGATTTCAGGCTTGCCTCCAGTACATTCCAGACTCAATGGCCACTCATCCATCCAATTCCTTTAATGCATGTATACCGAGTTGCTCCTAGGTAGCAAGCAACCTGTTTAGGTAAAGCCAGACCCATCCTTGCTCTGCTGTGCTCAAAATAATCTCCCTCCTTTTATATTCTGACCCATATCTACCAGATGAAAGGCAGCCTATGCTGTGGTGCATCTCACCTGGCTCTGCTCATCCCTGATTCTCTATATTTGAGTAGCTGATTTAGATAGTCATCCACTGACAAAAAGAGATTTACTTATTTTTATCTTATGTGTATGAGTTTTGCCTAAATGTATGTTTGTGCACCGTGTGTGTGCAGTACCCAAGGGAGCCGGGGGAGGACAACAGACACCCTGAAACTAGAGTGGCAGATATTTATACATGTCTAGAATCAACCCAGATCCTTCGGAAGAGCAGCCAGTACTCTTAATTGTCGAGCCATTTCTCCAGACCACAATCGTGAACTTTCCCCACCTCATCTTGGACACATACATCTGTGCTGTACATCTGATTCCTTTGAGGAGATACACCTTTTAGACTCGGGATGCAGGCTTAGGTAACATAGAGAGAAGAGTAACTAAGATTCTCTCTCAGCAGTCCAGTGAGAGGTTTATACTCTCCGAGAGGCCTGCAGACCAATGGGTGTTCCCAGGGACCCTTGTGCCACCTTTTTCTCTTCTATTACTGAAAAGCTCTGTTTCAATGGGGGGGGGGGAGGGGATGACTCATTATAAGTCATTTTTCATGCCTCAGAGTGCATTGAATGAGGGAGCCTAGAAGCTGGCATTCACTGAGAAATATCCATGCCTAGGATACAGAATCCTCAGAACTCACTTAACACAAATTTGCAGTTACGTTACTCAGCTTCTTTTCTTCCTGTGACATAAGCAAGTTGAGGGAGGAAAGACTGTGGCACGCATGTCAGAGGGTCACAGTGCATCATGCTGGAGGAAGCAGAACAAACATTGTCTGTGACAGTGGGAGCATGTAGCATTGTTCACGTGTTATCGATTAGGATGTAGAGACCACAGCCTGGACTAGGAGCAGGTAGGACCTTGAAAGGCTCATCCCCAATGACCTAATGTTGCAGTAAGCATCCCCCTGTGGGCATGCCCAATAAGTGGCATGTCCTATATGTAGGTCACATACAGCCACAGATAGCTATGAACGTAGCCCTACATAGAATCATGGTTGGGTTAAGAAAACTATTAGATTTTCTTTTGATTTGTTTTTTGCATTATAATTTTTTATTAATTCATTCATATTACATCTCAATTGTTATCCCATCCCGTGTATCCTCCCATTCCTCCCTCCCTTCTGCTTTTACCCTATTTGCCTCCCCTATGACTGTGACAGAGGGGACCTCCTTCCCCTGAATATGATCCTAGTGTACCAAGTCTCTTCTTGGTAGTCTGCTATCCTTCCTCTGAGTGCCATTGGGCCTCCCCATCAAGGGGACATGGTCAAATATGGGGCACCAGAGTTCGTGTGAAAGTCAGTCCCTACTCTCCACTTAACTGTGGAGAGTGGATTTTCTTTAGAAAAAATTTGTTTTTGGCAACTCAGCTGTGGTTCTCAAGCATGAATTTTGCAGATGGCCATGTTGTGTCATAATGTTAAAGGTTACCTCCACTGTGCTGAGATGACTACCACTAGCTGGGGGAGCAAGTGCTGAAATCCTAGCTTGTGGTGGGCATCATTTCATATTTAAACCACAACAATCTCTCTATTCAGAAAGCTTCGCTCTATCTGGGAAGCTGATCTTTCTAAGTTACCCACATGACCACGCTGACAACTCGGATCGAAGGCATTCAAATATCAGTGGAGTCATGCAGATAAGTGTAGTTTTATTCCGAGTTCCATCCATCCATCATCATCATCATCATCATCATCATCATCATTATTATTAATCTATCATTACTGCATGTTTTTGGCTTAGCACAGCACCTGGCACATCGTGGGGATGCAATATGCACAGAGTAAACATCTCCATGCCAACAGTAGGCACTGCGTCTGCATGTACTCGGCTTCACCTGCTTGCCATTAGATTTGCAGGCCTGATGTAGAGGTGTTTTGTGGGTGACTTCACCTTTATGCCAAGTGTACAGAGGTAAAAAATTTAAAAATCAACTCCTTTTAGACATAATTTATGTGCAATGCAATCAACCCATACTAAATGCAAGAGTAATCAAGTTTCAGCAAATGTCAAGGCTGTGTAACCACTACTCTTATAATATAAAACATTTCTATCATTTCAAGAGGTTTCCTTATGGGTCTTTGTAGTCATTTCCTCCCCTTGTCTCAGGAGACCACTGATCTGCCTTTTGTTATTGTAGTTTTGCCTTTTCTAGACATTCACTTAAATGGACTCACACAGAATGTAAGTTATTTTTTTATTTTTATTCTGTCTGTCTCTCTGTCTCTCTGTCTCTCTGTCTCTCTGTCTCTGTGTCTCTCTCTGTGTCTCTCTCTGTGTCTCCAAGTTTGCACATGCTAGGCAAGTACTCTATCACTGAGGCACAGACCTTAGTTTTTTGACATGTCTTGTTAAACAGCCCAGGTTGGCCTTGAACTTGGGATCCCCTCTCTCTGCCTCTGAATGCTAAGATTACAGAGTTGTGTCACCATGCCTCACCAGAAGTAGTCTTTGATGCCTAGTTATTTCACATGCTTTTGAGATGCATCCATTTCTAGTCTACTCTTTGTCTTGTGTAGACCATCAGCTTGGTATACTCTTGACACTTGTCCTGATGTCTTGTCCTTCAGTGCTTGTGTGCTCTGGAGGAAGATCAGGGCTCCTAAACTGCAGAGCTGTCTCCCCACCACTTGGGGAACTTGCCCTTCTCACTCAGATGACTTCCTGCCTATCCAGTGGTCACATGAGGAATATATAGTTTACCACCCGTCTTCCTTTCCTTAAACATTTTGTGTTGGGTAGACAAAGGGGTCATGATGAAATCTGGTACAAACTGTTTCTCTAACAATGTCTGTCTTGTGAGGGCCATGCAGAAGCTTGTGATGCACTGGTAGGCGTGGATACCTTTTGGATGTGCCCACAATGTCCCAAACTACGTTACCACCCTAGTTCTGCCCTCTCACTGAGATCCAACTGCCTTGTTCAGCCCATGACTGTCCACGCTCACTCCTGAACTGAAGAGACAATGAAAACAATCGTACAGACAATGTCTGATGCACGGACACATGGGATAATTCCTTCATTCCCTCAGGCCCCCATTTCAAAAGGTCACTCTCAATATGGACACTTGCCTCTTCACTTTACCATTGTTACAGTGATGATTTAAAGCAAGTAAATGCAAACAAAACAAAATAAGTCATGGCCAAACATTCCATTAATCTCAAAATTACAATTTAAGGAACTCAGGCTCCACAAAATAGCTGGAAATTCAGAAGTATGTTAAGCAAGTATCTGTTACTGTTGGGGCAAATATACTTCACTTGTCACTTTGGCACAGTGGACAATAAGTTAAATAACAGTCTTATTTATCTGGGGTCTTTGGTTACCTTCATTCTGCCTTAGCAGGCTCAGAGAGAAAACTCAAAGATGATGAGGTTGCAGAGTCTGTCCCACTGTATTATCTCTGTTTCCCTAACAATGCAGGGAGTGATTTTAAGGAGACATTGATGTATCCTGGGACACTGACACGTATGTACAAAGTATTTTTATGAATGTTCAAAAATGAAGGATAAGCTGAACAAATGTTAAATTATGTCCAATACACTCTATTTCCTATACAGGAAGTTTAATGAATCCTCCCAAGAGAGTCTCTCAGCAGAAATAGCCCTGAAGTGAAAAGGTCTCAGTTTTCTAGAAGATTCACTCATTTAAAATTCTTAGTCTTAGGGGTGGGTAAATGAAGTGTCAGCAAGTCTTCACTAGTAAATGAAGGATTTTCTTCCTGGTACAATGAGCCACAGCCACATAAACTTGCTCAAAGAAGGCACATAAAGAAACCTCCCGAAGGCTGGTGGCAAATGGGTTTCCGCTCCCCTGCCAATTACAACTGGTGGGTGGAGGTTGCCTGAAATGCTGCTGCACAGAGAGAGAACATTTTTGAGTTCAAATATGGCTGAGCTCAGTAGGAGGGAGAGCACCGCGGCTCAGAAAACACATGCTTGACATTCCAGTCTGAAGGTGCAGTATTTGATTGCGGAAAAACCAATCACAGGCGCCCACAAGTTCTAACCACCTGGAATTGTTCCTCCTGGTTGGAATTTTAGGGTAAGTGGACACTTTCAGGACTGGATGTGCAAGTCCTTAGACCAATGGCTCCAACGCTGCAAGCCAGGGGTACATCATTTCCATGGTGAGAGCTTTCATCTAAGTCAAATTGTCATTTCGGTTACCACAATGAAAAGAATACAAAGTCTTCGTGGTTGCCAAGACTACAGCCGGCATAAAAAATGACAATAGAAACACTAGAGACATACCTGGGAAGTCTGGACTGCTATGTGATTTTGCCCCCTACTTGTGGCCACCATAACCTATATTTTCTCTGGCCTTCAAAACACTGGTGGTGTCTTCTTTTATGTTTTATCCTAATGTCTCATTTGTCCCACCCAAGGCTTTGTTTTCATTCAATTGTGACTATTAATATTTTGTGTAATTAAATATTTATTGTCCTCTATTATTTTCATTTTTCTTACATAATACTTCTTAGCTTAACAACATTTTCTTGAAAATGTCATACATGAGTTAGGAATGCTTCTATTGGGGCTGGAGAAATGGCTTCATAGTTAAGAGTACTGGCTGCTCTTCCAAAGGACCCAGGTTTGATTCCTAGCATCCACATGGCAGCCCACAACCATCTGTAACTCCAGTTCCAGGAGGCCCAACAACCTCCTCTGCCCCATCAAGCATCAAACCCAAAGACACAGTGGTGCACAGGTACACATGCAGGCAAAACACATTTGCACATAAAACAGAATAAATTAGTTTAAAGTTATTAAAGACTTCTACCTTGAACTGAAGATTAAAAGCTTAAGGAAATCCTTTCTCTGACATAGGAAACATCCAGTCCATTTAAATAAATCATTATAAAAGAAGGCAGAACGTTTGATTTTGTTATTTTTAAAGTTCATTTATTTTATTTTTATGTTCATGATAGTTTGCCTATGTGTAAGTATATGCACCATGCATATCCCTGGAGGTCAGAAGAGGGTACTGAATCTGTTGGAACTGAAGCTACAGATGGTTGTGAGCCACCACTTGGGTGCTGAGAACAGAACCCAGGTCCTCTGACAGAGACACAACTGCTCTTAACTACTGAGCCATCTCTTCAGCCCTCAGGTGGGACACTGTAATGTGCCTTGTTATTTCCTGATTCTAAAGACCTTCCTTGAAATGCTTTTCCTACCCTTCCTCCTGTTTGCAGATTCCTGTGTGTGTGTGTGTGTGTGTGTGTGTGTGTGTGTGTGTGTGTGTGTATGTGTGTGTGTAAATCATCTATGTTACATGTCCTACCTTTAGGGACAACATCATAGACTCACATCATTCCTATGGTCCTTATTTGTGTCCACACTTTTTTTCCCAGACCAGCTGCCTCTTCTGCAGCCTGATGCATAGCTGTGCCACCCACCTTCTTATTCTGCTTATTTGCAGCAGTGACACTGGACATTCCTCTTCTGTCGTCCCTGCCTGTTACCTCGACGGCTCCACATCGACCATCCTTGTAGCTCCTTACCTGCCATGGACCCCTCACAAGCCCTCGGGGTTTGCCATGCTGAGCTGCAGGGACTCTATTCCTCGGGCTCCCTTCGATTGGGATGACTGTCCACGTGGATTTACTGAGGACTTGTCCTTGGGATGTGATGGGCTGTTACCCAATGGTTCTAGGCTTCCGCCTACCTCTGGATTCTAAGGATTACTCCTGTCAAATCTGGGTTGTAATTCTAGCTCAATCTCAGATAGGTGTTTAAATAGCCATGAATAGTTAAGCAGGGTCATCATGAGGAAAGTCAGTTTACAATTAGAGGATGATGGATACATTAACATTTTGACCTAGGGAGCAGGATACTTGTTCCCTATACAGTGTTAGTTACACTTTAAGTGGAAATTCAGTCTCCTTTTCCCTGTGAGTCTCTGCCACCATCATAGCCAAGTTTACTCCATTTACTCATAGCTTACTGTGTGTTCTTTGTATATCCCCACTCTTAACTTTCTATAGTTTGTTGACTTCCTCACTTTCAATCTCCATGTGCCCAAACCCTGCTGTGCCAGGGGCCAGGTAAATTACCATCCTCTCCATGAAATTACGTCAGACATCCCTTCAAGAGCTAGCACTCTTCTATTGAGTATTACAAACAGCAATGATTCCCGCCTGTGAGGGTTGTCTCTGATGGTCTACATTATACTCTGGTATCCTGATGGTAACAATCACACCATCCTCCAAATTATTGTAACCGGAAACTGGTGCTTCTATCTTTGATTTAAAATTTATCATCTATCTATCCATCCATCTATCTATCTTCTATTATTATTTGTGTGTTAGTATGGGCATGTGTATGCCAGAAGAGGCACTGCATTCCCTGAAGCCAAAGTTATAGGCAGTGGGAATAGACTTTGATTCCTCTGCAGAAGCAGTAAGAGTTTTTACCTCTGAGCCATCTTTCTAGCCCCTCTTCCTACCTTCCTACCAAGCCTTTGATCAATCTGCCCTTGGCCAGTACTGGTTCAAACTACTGAAGAATGCTCACTTGAGTTGATGACTCAGAAAAAGTAGAGACCATAAGCTGATCATAGTAAATAACTTTTGTGTCAGTTCACAGAGTGGCATCTGAACTTCTCACTTAGTAGGTTCATAAAGCAACAGCAGGGAAGTGGAGTCATTGGAAGAACTCACAACAAAACAATAATACTTATTAGTATATGCTGGGTAGCAAATTAATAACCTTATGAAGTAGCCACCAATGTATCGCCGATGTGCTGCTAGGGGAATGGATGCTTGTAGGAGTTAACGGGCTGGACTACTCATTTTCTCCTCACCTCCCCATATTCACACTTCCTCCATTACTCTGTCACTAACCCAGGAGTATAATCGTCACTCACTGTATCAGTGGGCTCTGGACTTTGGGTTTTCTGTTAGTTCAGTCAGGCTGAGGCACCAGCATGAGCACCAGGAGACCCAATTGGGAAATGAGGTCAGAACATTGATTTTCCCAACTCCATCCCTGGTGGCTAGGAACAGCCAATGGCAGTTTTTCTCTCCTCAAGACCTCAAATTCTGTCCAATAAACCCCCATCTCTTATGAATTGATTCAATCAACAGAAGAACCCAAAAGCACCATGCATCCTTGCTGTTTCCCCTACATCCTGCCATTCTGAAACTCTAATGCATTGTATCTCAGAGTGCTTATATCTGCAAAGAGTTACTTTGGGTATGAAGAGATTGTCTAATATGACTGTTGTCCTGTTACGAAGACAGTATGAGCAGGGAGGAGGCAAGGGGAAGAGTCTGCTAACGTGCACATCACAGTTAGATAGGTGGACGTATCTCTGATATTCTGTTGTATGCACACTAGAGAGACTGACTGTAGCTAACATCGGTTCATTGTGTATGTCAAAGCAGCTGGAGGAAAGGGCTTTTATGTTCTCATAACAAAGAAATTATAAATAAGCTATGTTAATTACTCTGGTTTTATCATTATAAAATGTCTACATACTGAAACATCACATTTGTAATCCAAAAATGTGTTCTAGTATGTGGCAATCAAAAATAAAAGTGAAACAAGAATAAATAGTAGAGAAGAGAGTGGAGCGAAGGCAGACAGAAGAGGGAGAACAACCGAGGCAGAGATTCCAGGCTTGTCAAGGGACACCAACGACTGCTGGGTATCAGGGGGAACTAAAAGGAGGCAAGAAAGGACCCTCCTTTGGGTTTCAGGAAGGAGCAGAACCATTCTAGCACCTTAATCTTACTATTCTCTAGAGCTGCGAGGCAACTGACTTCTGTTGTAAGTCATTCCATCTGTGGTCCTTTGTTACAGTATAGCAAGCCAGTACTTCCAGCTGTATGCTCCCTATATTACCCAATCACAAATTCTCTTTAATTAGCTTCCTTTGGGGGTGTAATGTGCTTTCCATTGCCCTCACCTGCCAACTCTCCTAAGGTTTAAAAAAAAGTTCACAGATGGAATCTGTGCTGCGATGGCATCAAGAGTTTATCTTCCATATGATGCCAGTCATTATGGGTAAATCTTGTACTGGGTTCTTATTCAGTCTGTATTGCCATTTGGCCAGTGTGGTAGGCCTGCCTCCTGTATTAACTGGCAAAGCTTTGAAGAAGAGGAAGTGAATGAGAAAGCTGATGAAGAGGCAAACAGATGTGCAGAATGCTACAAGTGGGAGTCACAGACCCTGGAGGTTCAAGGATTTCAAATGCGCTCATAGCTTCCCATGAAAGTTAGCAGAACACCAGGTGGGGGTGCAGGTCCCCACCTTTGTGAACATCAAGCTCTTGGGCTTCAGGGACTGTCTTCCTTTCTAAGGTGGACAGTGGGGACTGTGAGGGAAGTGAACCCCTTTTAAATACAAATCAGCTCCTCTGTAAGTACCAGTTCTTTCCGATGAAGAAGGAATAAAGAGCAGACAGATGAGGGGTGTAGAGCTCAAGGTTTTCTGTGCCACAAGGCAGCCCCTGAATGTTCTCCCCTCTGGACATTCTCTGGCCTCTGTCTTTAGCATCCCAGTTCCTGCCCACGTGAGCAAGTGGAGGAAGCGGCTGTCTGAGTAATTACTGTCCTACCATCTCCTCTTAAGGATGTCACTATTTTAAGAAGGAATGACTCATTCAAACAAGCAGGTACCCAGGGTGGGGAAGGAATGATCTGACCTCTACGTACAGGGGTGCTATATCCATCCTCAAATTTGATCTTTTCTCTTGATAATCACCACAGGCAAAGGCACCAAGAAAGAGATACAAATTTCTCTTTGAAATTGCAGCATATTTGCGAAATGGAAAAACTCTTTTTAAAAAATGTGGCCAGGCATGAAGGTGAAGAGAGGGGTAGAAGCACAGTGGGGTCCCCCTCCTTCCTCAGAACCAGAACCAGGCTAAGTATGTGAGCTGCCAAGAGTGGGGAGGAAGCCTGGGCCTTTCTAATTTCCCCCTCAAGAGCAGGGAGCCCACCTGGCTAGGCACTGCGGGTCAAGAAGCTCTGGGAGAAACTCAAAGGCTCTACTTTCTCTTCTCAAAGAGAAGTTGTACTGGACTCCTAGGACAAGCAACTGCACCCCCCTGGCATGTGCAACGTGTTTCGAGGACACGCTCCCGAACTCTTAACAATAGGGTTAAAAGGCAGGCAGTATTGTTACCAATGTTACATAGTAATAAATCAGGCTGGACTCTTGGTCTCTCTGCCTCCCTCTGTCAATGTGTTTTGTGGGTTTGCTAGATGAAATAAGTATGCTAGACATCCTCCTGTTTCTGGTGCTTAGGTGTAAACTTTCTTGTCATTGTACATCATCCAACATGAGCAAATTCATTAAAATCACATATTTTATATCAGTGTGTTTTGCACATTTATTATTCAGCTGGCATGCTCTCTTAACAACCAGTTAGTAAGCCTTGGAAATACCATGGACAGTTCCACATAAACTTGCCCGGTAAGGCAACCAACACAGCACTAGGCAAATCTTGCATTATCATTCTTTGTACGGTTAAGAGGGGGGGGGGGGACAGAGTTCATTATAAAATTAATTAGTTTAAAAGAAAGAATTAAAAATGAAACATGTTGGATAAATTCAGCTTAATAGTTCTTGCTGAAGAACTATTATGAGAGAGTAGAGACATGTCTTAGCTCTCTTGTCAAGAGGCCCTCACAGGCACGGCTATTTCCTTCCGTGGCCTTTTCTCCTGTGAATACACACATATATTTATAATTGCAAGAGCTTGTTGGGTTAAGAAAGTACAAATAAAGGATGTGACAGTGAACCCCAACTTTTACATTTTCTAAAACTTTAATTATAGCATTGCAGTTTGATTTTATTTAATGGACTCCCTAAGCACAATGGCACCAACAGTAAAAGGTTAGAGAGCAGCTCTTTGCAATCCTCCATTGTTCTCATCAGTGACAGACATTCCTGCCTTCTGCTGACATGAAGCATATCACTGTATCCTATGTGGATTCCTGAGTTTATTTTGTCAAAACACTGCTGAGTGAGGGGTTTTACTCACTTCTCTTTATGGTCACGTGTGATTCCTAACCAGACCTCGGCCGTCCCACGTTGGTGCCAATGCTCACCTGGCTCTGTCCTCCAGACATCCTTTCTAGTTTTCTTTCACCTGAGCCCTGCACATTCTCCACAGCAGTGTTTAAACCCCATGTCCTTTTTTTTTTTTTTTTTTTTTTTTTTGCCATTCCGGGCTAATCCTCCTGACTACACCAGCACTGTTAATAGAAATGCATCGTGGGTTGCATGTCACTCTTAAATGTTATGTTAAAAGGTGACAGGAAACCGGTGAAGCTAGTTTTCACCTTATAGTTTACTTGATAAAATAATCCACATTCTAGTTTCAGCATGTAATCAGTATGCAAGTTAGCGACAATGGGTGAGCCAATCAACTCGTGTTATCTATCTTTAGATACCAAACTACCCATGATCTTAGCTCATCTCCATTTGGATGAGTATCCTTTGAAGGGCTCAGTGGTTCCTCATCCTGGCCACTGAAGTACTAGACCGCACGCATTTAGAAGATAGGAGTAGCACCCAGCACACAGTAGGGCTCAAAGACTGTTGTTTCCTAACCTGTCTTTAATTATTCTCATCTCTGCTAGGGCACGCAGTGATCTCATGTCCTGGGCCAGGCAGGCACACTCCAAGACATGCACAAGTCTCCTCTCCTTGAGCAGAGAGACCCAGGAGTGCAATTGTTTCTCCCATAGAACATAGGCCTCCTGTCTCTGGACACAGTGTTATTGTGCCCAGGATGTTCTTTCCACTTTTTTTTTTTTTTGAAAAAGAACACTTGTTCTCAAACACCACCCTGACCTCTGCTACCTCTCAATTTGATTTAATGCCTATTTTCTGAACACTTAATTAAATTTATGTTGTCCTCTCATAATTAATGAGATCATTTATCTCACTCACTGATGGATGAGTGGTTTCATGCACTTGTGTGTGTGTGTGTGTGTGTGTGTGTGTGTGTGTATGTGCATGTGTGTATGTGTAATCCACATCTTAGTGGTCCTAGATTACCAATAAGTACCATAATATAAAACTGATATAAGAACAGCAATAGTATCTGTTAAATAAAATATGGATTCATCTTAACATTATTGAATAAAAAGGCTTCTGATTACAATAGATTCTACACTCATCACATGCCAAGTATGCACGTGGCTAGGTAGTTAATGTTTACCCATTCCTTGGAGCGAGAGAAGGAAAAAAATGGATCTACACCTGTGCCATCTCACTAAGTCCCATGACCACCCGGAAGAGGAGATATTATTATCTCTACTAATAAGTGTCTAGGAAACAATGTGAAGAAAAGGGCCTAGAGTCCAAGAGATTTGTTCAAGGTAGCACGGTCAGTGAGGTCTGTTTCTGATGGTGCTATTTGCTTCCAGGCCTCAATTCCAGCAAAGCTCTGAACCAGGAACCTTGGGTTACTGAAAACAAAGTGAGGCTGCAGGTACTAATCATGCAGAGTAGTGGTTTCCAACCTGTGTGTCATGATCCCCTTGGAAGTCAAGCAACCTTAAGATTGTGTCATGATCCCCTTGGAGGTCAAGCAACCTTAAGACCATTGGAAAACACCGGTGTTTATTTACACTACTATTCATAACTGTAGCAAAGTTATGAAGTAGCAATGAAAATAGTTTCATGGTTGGAGGTTACCACAGCATGAGGAGCTGTATTAAACGGCTGCAGCCTCAGGAAGACTGAGAACAACTGCTCTAGAGCATAGCAAAGCCCAAAGCACAACCCTTGCATCTTCTCCCACCATTCTCAACCAGGACAAGTTAACTTCTTCCTTGCTCTGTCAGATGATGAAGGTAAGTGGCAGAAGACGTTTCCTCATGAGGGTAAATGGACCTCCGAGTTCAGATTTATGTCGATGTCTTGTAGCCTCTGAGCACATTGAAAACAAAACAAACAAAACCAGAGGGACCTGGCTTTGTTCCTCAACGGATTTGATGAGGGTTTTCTTACACACGAGATAAGCTTAGACTTTTTTTTTAAGGCAATAAATCAAAACTGCCATTTGCCAAATCTTCAAGATTTCACAACCGAGGAAAACCCATCATACACATCAACTCAATTATTATTCATAGTACCCATGAACATTAACATCAGCATTATCTGTTGTGAAACAAGAAATCAAGCTCTAAAGGAGAGTGAAGTCATGGGGGCAAACCTGGGACATGAGTAGAATTGCCCCCTGCACCCACGATGGATGCACTGAAGGCCTAGCTCCGGGTGGGCGTGACCTCATTTGGTCCAGGGTCTTTGCAGATGTCATCAAGAGAAGACGAGATCATCCTGAATCTAGGTGGGCCCTACCTTTGATTACAAGTATCCTTAAAGAAGAGAAAGATTTAAGCACAGCAAACACCCACAGGAAAGAAGGCCATGGGATGGCAGAAGCTTATCAGAAACACTGTCACATCTAGAAGCCCCAAGGAGGCAAAGAAGGAGTCTCCCGAGAGCCTGAAGAGGGGCATGGCCTTGTCTAGCATGTCTAGCATGGGTTTGATTTCCCAGGATGATGATGATGACGATGATGAAGAAGAAGAAGAAGAAGGAGAAGAAGAGGAGGAGGAGGAGGAGGAGGAGGAGGAGGAGGAGGAGGAGGAAGAAAAAGACAGATTCAGGAGACAGGTAACCTATCCTCACCAGGGGGCAGTACAGTCAAGAAGCAATGGCTGACTTTGGAGATGTAGAGATGGGAGATCTTAGAATTGCTCACAGTGGCTGTGGGCTCTGAGTGAGGTCGGCCGTCTGTGAGGCTCAGGGTGCTGGCTTGGGCAACTGGGTGCGTGTTTATGTCACAGTGAGGTGATGAGAAGAGTTTGTTGTCGTGGATCCAAACATCACAGACTACACATTAGCTGAAACACGCTAGCTATGGAATTCCATAAGAGAACACTCTAAAGTCAGGGCAAGGAGGGATGACCTGTGGTATGGCTGCTCACTTACTGGCAGGTCATTTAACTCCTAGGGAACATGAGACTACACGTGTAATATAAACTGTTGTATGTAAAAAAGCCTGCGGCAAGAAAATATCCCACCAATTTTAAGATTTAAGAAATTATTTTTATAACTAATCTAGTATGCTCTATTCCTGGGACCCTTTTAATTTCGTATGTACGGGTGTTTTGCTTGCATGTCTCTCTGTGTACCACATGTGTTCCTGGTACACACAGGGACAGGAGAGGACATCTGGATCCCTGGGGACGGAGTGACAGATGGTTGTAAAGCACCGTGGGGTGCTGGGGCTCTAACCTGAGTCTTCTGGAAGAGCAGCCAGTGTTCTTCACTGCCATCTCTCCAGCCAGCCCTTCTGCCTGGGGCCGTCTAATGGTGTGTCTTACTAATCTCCAAATATCAACGTCCCCGTTTTTATTTCCTGAAATGGATGTAAAAAAATCATGGAGGAAATTGCATGGTGTATTGTTGTTAAGGATGAATGAGAGCATACTCCAGAAAATAGAAATTGTCTCCTAGTTGTCCCGAGGAACTGCAAAACGCCCAGCAACATTTATCGCAGGAGTTTTGCAATTCTGGTTAAGAAGGCGACGCATATGAATGAAAGCTGAGTGGTACAGAGGATCCAGATTCCTTTATTTGCAAGGATTCATGAGAACAACTTGTACCACTAATGAAATAACCCCCTCTCTCTCCTAACAGGCTCTCCCTCCCTCCCAGGGCGACAGCAACCATCAGGTCCCTGCTGGACATTTTGTCCTTTTCCCAAGGTGACAGTGTATAGTGCTTTTCAGGGTCTCAGAGAGTGATCTCTTCCTGAGTAGGGTTCCCTCTCCCCGTCTTCCCCTCTGTCTCTCCCTCCTCCTTCCCTCTCTCCCTCCTCTCTGGGGCATTTTATCTCTTCAGAAGCACAACACCCACCATGGCAGGTGCTGTTTATGTGTGCAGCCTCAGAACTACACAAACAACAGTTCTCACTCTTTTCTTGAAATATTGAAGATAAAATGCTTAGTATACATCACTGAAGACCAGGCATACTTTAGTTAATATAACCAGGGTCTGTATCTTTCAGTGGAGATACCAATGAGTCTGTATGCCACTAGTATGGGAAATTCGATTTCCATTTCCTTTAAGAACATAACTTAAATGATTTATTCTATAAAAAGAAAATAAACTCTTGAGTTAAGCATTATCATGAAAGGAGGAAATGGCTAGCTCAGTGACAGAAATCTTGCTGAAGCTCCTCCTACTCCAACCTGCCCGCCCCACCCACCTCCCCAACCATTCACCATTTTCCTCTCAGGACTTTTTAAAATAAATTATTCAAAAGTGAATGTTCCACTACTTACTCATCCTGTCCCACTCAGATCTGCCCTGACCTCCATATTCTTCGTTTTGGTTAATATCCCCATTGTCTGAGTTTTCTTGCTATTAGTGCAATTAAATACCACGGTCAAAAGCCACTTGGGGAGGTAAAGGCTTGTTTGGATTATAGGCTACAGTCCACCGCCAGGGAAGCCAAGGCAGGAGCTCAAATGGACACCCTGGAGGAGTGCTGCTTACTGGCTCGACCACCATGACGTACTCAGCCAGCTTTCTTGTACCTTTTAGGACCAGCTGCCATAACCATTAAAAACCACAAAAGACAGATAAACTTTGGTTATTATTGAATTATAAAGTAACCAATTTGGCTTTGAAAATAAATTATTTTATTGTTTAATAGTTGATTTCTCAAGCCAGGAGGTTTCTTTATAAACATTATCAATAATAAAAATGTCTTAAATCAGAAAAGTCTGAATTAAAGTGATTAAAATATTCATGTAATTTTGTAATTGCAAATTTGGCAGTTAAAAACCAAATAGTAAGCCAGGCATAGCGGCATATACCTGTAATCCTAGCACTCAGGGAGGCAGAGGCAGGTGGCTCGCTCTGAGTTCGGGGGCCAGCCTGGTCTACAAAGTGACTCCAGAACAGTCAAGGCTACATAGAGAAACCCTGTCTTGAAAAAAAAAACAAAAACCAAACCCAACTAAAGCAAAACAGACCAAAACAAAACAAAAATCCCGAAAAAGAAAGAAAGAGAAAAGAAAGAAAGCAAGTAATAGGTGGGCATTGTGGTGCATGCATCTAATCTCAGGACTTAGATACAGAGGCAGGTGGATCTTTGTGAGTGTAAGCCCAGACTGGTTTATATAGTAAATTCTTTTTTTTTTTATTTAAGTAATTTATTCAGATTATATCTCATTTGCTATTCCCTCACTTGTATCTTCCCATTCCCCCTCCTTCCCTCTTTCATCCTATTCCCCTCCCCTAGGTGTGTGACAGAAGGGGACCTTGTCCCCCACTATAACATCACAGCCTATCAGGTCTCTTCCTGGTAGTCTGCTTATTCTTCCTCTGAGTGTCACCAGGTCTCCCCACCAAGGGGAAGTGGTCAAATAGGGACACCAGAGTTCATGTCCGAGTCAGTCTCTGCTCTCCACACAACTGTGAAGAATGTGCTGTCCATTGGCTAGATCTGGATAGGGGTTCTAGGTTTACTGCATGCATTAACCTTAGTTGGTACAGTAGTTTGAGCTGACCCGCCTGGGTCCAGATCTGCCAGCCTTAATGGTCTTGTAGGTTTCTAGGACCCTCTGGATCTTTCTATTTCCCCATTCTTCCTTACATCTCTCACCTAGAGTCCCACTAGGAAATCCCAGTATCTATCCCAATCTCTGGCTAAGTCAAGACTTTTAGGGGACATCTCTATTGGACTAGTGTCCAATTATAAGTGAATATATGACATGTGTATCTTTCTGGTTCTAGGTTACCTCACTCAGGATGATCATTTCTAGTTCCATTCATTTGCCTGTAAATTTCAGGGTTTCCTTGTTTTTAATAGCTGAGTAGTATTCCATAGTGTAAATGTATCATAGTTTCTTTATCCATTCTTTGACTGAGGGACATATAGGTTGTTTCCAGGTTCTGGCTATTACGAATAAGGCTGCTATGAACATGGTTGAGCATATGTCCTTGTTCTGTAGTGGAGCATCTTTTGGGTATATTCCAAGGAATGGAATAGTTGGGGTCTTGAGGAAGCCTTGTTCCCAGTTTTCTGAGAAAATGCCAGATTGATTTCCAAAGTGGTTATACAAGTTTGCACTCCAACCAGCAATGAAGGAGTCTTGCCCTTTCTCCACATTCTTGCCAGCATGTGCTGTCACTTGAGTTTTTTATCTTAGCCATCCTGATTGGTGTAAGATGGAATCTCAGAGTCGTTTTGATTTGTATTTCTCTGATAACAAGGGTGTTGAGCATTTCTTTAAGTGTTTCTCAGCCATTTGATATTCCTCTGTTGAGAATTCTCTATTTAGTTCTGAGCCCCATTTATTAATTGGGTTATTTGGTTTGGTGGTATTTAATTTCTTGAGTTCTTTATGTATTTTGGATATTAGTCCTTTGTCATATGTAGGGTTGGTGAAGATCTTTTCCCAGTCTGTAGGATGTCACTTTGTTCTGTTGACAGTGTCTTCTGCCTAACAGAAGCTTCTCGGCTTCATGAGGTCCCATTTATTAATTGTTGACCTTAGAGCCTGGGCTGTTAGAGTTCTGTTCAGGAAGTTGTCTCTTATGCCAATGAGTTCCAAGCTCTTCTCCACTTTTTGTTCTAACAGATTTGGTGTGTCTGGTTTTATGTTGAGGTCTTTAATCCACTTGGACTTGAGTTTCATGCATGGTAATAAATATGGATCTATTTGCATTTTTCTACAAGTAGACATCCAGTTAGACCAGCACCATTTGTTGAAGATGCTATCCTTTTTCCATTGAATGGATTTGGCTTCTTTGTCAAAAATTAAGTGTCCATATGTGTGTGGATTTATTTCTGGGTCTTCGATTCAATTTCATTGGTCAACTAACCTCTTTCTATGCCAGCACCATGCAGTTTTAATTACTGTTGCTCTATAGTACAGCTTGAGATCTGGTAAGGAGATTCCTCTGGAGGATCTTTTATTGTACAGGATTTTTTTTTTTTAGCTATTTTGGGTTTTTTGTTTTTCCATATGAAATTGAGAATTGATCTTTCAATATCTTTAAAAATTTGTGTAGGTATTTTGATAGGGATTGCATTGAATCTGTAAATTGCTTTTGGTAAGATTACAAAGCAAATTCTAAGCTAGCCAGGGCTCCATAGTGAAACTGTCTCAAAAATAAATCTTTGTATTGTATTTTAAAAGCATATAAGTACATTTACTATGCAATACACATTGTATATATGTATTATACATTATAAATGTACTTATTCTAATTTAAATAGTTTTATACCAGTTTACATATATTTTTAGTCTACATATCTATCTCTTTTGCCACAATGGAAACTCCTTGGATATAAAGGCTGCCTTTAATTCACAATTGTCTCTTAAATTCTTAACATGGTCATATTTTTATATATGTATTTATATATGTTCATATATATATGCTTGAACATACATAATGTAAAATATAAATGCATACAAACACATTAAACGGTGAACAATAACAGAACCATATTTCAGGTCACAGGAGTAAGGGCATAGGGCTTTAAGAAGACAGTCCTTGTCTCTAGTCCTTCTCTGTCATAGCAGCTTTGTAACCTTAAGTTTCTGCTCAACTCAGGCTGCTGACTGGAGTATGGATTAGAAGAGAGGCGGCAGAGAGCAAGCCTAGCACACAGCATACACTCATCTGTGACAGCTTGCAATGGCTGAACCTTTCATACACTACTCTGACCTTAATTTTCATATTCTTTTTGCTCGACTACACAAGACTTTAGTTCACACGGCTTACAGTACTGTCTTGTGCCACCATATCCCATATATATGAGGATATATGGAGCCATTGTTCTTTATTCTGTTTCAGCCTAACTGGCAGGATGACCTCAGAATTGGAGAGTGCACCCTGCTAGTGTCAGGCTGCAGACACCACTACTTCAGGTCTGTGGAGTGTTGAGGCAGCCAAGCCTACCTATCACTTACCTTTTGACTTCTTTCCAGCAATCTTATGTGGCACTCTATTCCTATTTAAATAAGCACTATGAGTTCTTTCTTCTAATTTTTGAAATTTTATTATTTTCCCCAAAGCATATCAGAGGCACTCCCATAACATGTTTGAAGGGCTCAATGAAGACTCTACGAGATGCAAAGGTAGACACTCAACAAATCTACCAGAGTGAGCCCCGAATGTCGGAACACAAGTCTCCTGTGCTAAAGTCTTCCAAGTCTCAGGGCGCAGGCTGAGCCCTTGGAAGAGGCTGCAGCTCCATAGGGACCCCCTTGTCTCGCCTGCATTGTCACAGCTGCCCAGTGTCACCTCATGGTCTTGATTTTGATATTTTTCCATAAGATACCTTTTTACCAAAGTATCTACACTGAACGCAGATCTTTCCCTCCCCACCTTGCAGAGTTTTCATCTTAGTTGCCTTATTTATAAAATATAGACTTATTTTTTTCCAGGATGGCTTTGCATGACCAGCCTCCCTGTTCCCCATATTCCCCATAATTCATTCTCTCCCTTCCTCCCTCCCTCCCTCCCTCCCTCCCTCCCTCCCTCCCTTCCTCCCTCCTTCTGTCTTCTGCTTTGTGCTTCTCCATCGCCTCTTGTCTTTTAACATTTTATTCAGTTTACTTCCATTATTTTTCTGAGTCCCTCTTCCAGAATGTGATCTAAGGGAAGGGGTTTCTGTCTCTTTTGTCAACTGCCACACTTCCAGCGTGACCTGGTAGTGGCCTGTTGGGGGGCAGGAGAGCCACCCATCTGTGTTCTTGCAGAACCAGGTCCCTCTGGGAGTTTGACACCCTCATTTCTCCTTTTCCCTGGTTCATGCTTCCCTGAAGGCAAGGTGCTCTTTAGGTGGCATGATAAAATAAAGTAAAAACAGGACTCGGAGAAAACTGCTCTCACTAACACTTTAGCTCTGGATGTTCTTATCTTTGCTCTCCTAACCAGCAGCATTTCAGATACATAACAAGGATCTCCATATCACTTTGTGGGAGAGATCATTTGATTGTGTTTTCTAGAGACTCATTATGTTAGTATTTATCCAGAAAACAGGACATTTGCTGGGCATTAGAGTAAGGAGCGGGAAGCAGGAGTTTGTATAAGCAACTTCTTTGTGTAGAGCGAAGAGACACTGATCCGGTTCCAGGAGGTGATTTATCATCATTGCTTCTGCCCAAACCCATCAGGTGATTTCACTGTTGACATTTCCTGTGCGCCTCTCTCTGCCACAGGTTAATTGGAACTGGGACTTAGCTAGGGGCCTCTGAAACTCATTATCCGGTATCAGTGATGTGTTTTTAGCAGAGGTGAGGCGCTCTAATTATAACAGTGCTGCCTTCAGTGATGGACATCCAGAAGTCTTCCCCGAGCGGAACTCAGTTTCTCAATGTCTAAGACAGCACATGTAAAATTATGTCTTATGAAAAAAAATTATGTCTTATGTCCATTCCCCCTGCCCCTTGCCCCGGTACTGATGGTAGTGGCCTATGGGATGGAGATAACACACAACGAAGTTTTCAGTATTCTGGAAGTCTATCTGGGGACAGTGCCAAAAGTCAAGCTGTGTGTGAATAAAGGGGCAAGCTGCCCACAGAAGCAACCAGAAGTCCCTGGCTCCTATCTCTGTCTCCTTGAAAGTTTTATCTACAGTGGTCAAGGGGAACACTTTCAGGAGAAAACTAGAAGTTTGCAGTCTCAGCCTCTGTGGCCATGGTATAGAGAAAACACCATCACCACCACCACCACCACCACCACCACCACCACCACCACCAACAACAACAACAACAACAACAACAAGAAGCCATTTCCAGGACACAGAAGAAACACCACACTGTTGTCCTGTCACAGCAATTCCCAGGTGGAAGATGCGCTCAGTAGGGAGGGCTAGCTTTAAACACAGGAGTACATCAGAGGAGGCATCCTCTCTAAATGGGATCAAACACGACCTTGTAGCTGACATTAGATCCTTACTGTCGGGACTAATTTATACTATTCTAAGCAGGTAGCAGATGCTGTGGGGGAGGTTTTAAGGTAAGCCACTGGCAAACCCCAGAGAAGCCATGGCTTATATTCTTCTTACGTTAGATATTGACTATCTTGGCATGAGATAGATTAAAGACCAAAACAAAGCTGAAAGAAGCTGTTCCCTAAAGGTTTACTTACTGAAAAACAAACAAAACCGAACAAACAGCAGCACATTAAGACTGCAGGAAGGCTATGAATCCAGAATGGAAATTCACTGCAAAACTCATTCCTAGCATTATGCTGATATAAGACACTATACACTATACAGGGCATTTACTAAAGAGAGGAGCTAGTAAGACATACTTCAAGTCTTTTTAAAGAATAGTAAATTAACTGTTGAGTGTCTTTTAAAAGAACAGTAAATTAACTGTTGAGTGCTTGTCACATACGTCAGACATATACCTAAATGATTCATTGAAATACTACAGGGAAAGGCCCCAAGGCAAGGAGATTAGGGCTTGGCAGGAGAGACGGCTAGTGCAACAGAATCAATCATGAAACTGGCACTAAGAAACATGAGGCTATTTGTAGACAGGCACTGGGGCAGACGGCAAGGAAAATGGCCCTGGCGTAGCTTTAAGAGGGATGCTGTGGATACAGAGCTAAGAGGGAAGCCATGGATGCTGTGGATACAGAGCTAAGAGGGAAGCTATGGATGCTGTGGATACAGAGCTAAGAGGGAAGCCATGGACGCTGTGGATACAGAGCTAAGAGAGAAGCCATGGATGCTGTGGATACA
>OU015743.1:147751977-147767541 GCA_907169655.1 Acomys percivali
CCCCCCTGGGTCTAGAGCTGCACCTTCAAGATCTTCTTGTGGGGCTCCTGAACCATCTGGGTTCTTCTATCTCCCCATTCTTCCATCCCACTCTCACCTGGTGTCCAATAGTGAGACCCAGCATCTGTCCTGATCCCCTGCTGAGTGGAATCTTTCCCAGAACATCTGTGTTGGGCTAATATCCACTTATAAGTGAGTATATATCATGTGTGTCTTTCCAAGTCTGAGTTATCTCACTCAGGATGATCATTTCTAGTTCCATTTGCCTGCAAATTTCAAGGTTTCCTTTTTTGTTTCTGTTTTTGTTTTTGTATTTGCTTTTTTGCAGTTAGGAACAGGTAGTTTTATTCCATACATATTACTTTTTTTGAAATTTCATTGTTTCTTTTTTAACATATACATTTATATTATTACACATAAATAAAATAAACTACATACAGCAGGAAGAACCACGAGAAAATAAGGAATTATATAAATGTTACATTCATAGTAATTTGGCTACTTGTATTTGGCAAACTTGAAGTAAACCTCTTTCCTATCTTGTTGGGTCTAAATTTCTGAATGAAAGTCAATATCTATCATATCTCATCTCTATTAACTTAAAACATCTATCTTGATCTAAAAACATCTTAATCCCTAACCAACTAAGCTTAATTATAAGACTAAACTATCTGGTCTTCAATCCCATCAGAGATTTGAGAAGGAATAAAACTCAAAATACTTGAGTGAGCTGAAAGTGCAAGTTCCAAAATGAAAAAAAAAAAAAGAAAAAAAAAAAAGACAGAGACAGTTTACTGCCTGAACAGTCACCCAACACTCTCTATAATGTTGGAACATCATATTCAACCTTCTAGCCCAATATATCTGACAGATATATTTGTGAGGCAGGAATTATTGAGGACTTGCTTACCCTGTCTTGGCAAAGTTTGGCTGTCGACTCTGCCTGCATCTAAGCTTGCCCATTTCTAGGCAGAATTCTGTCTATAGCAGAAATGAGGACATTTTCCTCAGTGGCTTGTTTGCCACATTTGAAGCCGTCTCCATAAGGAGGTTCTTTGATGCTCATCATCTTTTTTGTGACAGGCTGGGTTTTGTCAGAGAATGCCTATGCATAGACAAGGCTTCATGTTGGACTTATAATTAGAGGCCATTCTTAGTATGGCATGAAGGAAGATTTGCAGATGTCTTACTTCTGCTCATACAATGAGCAGAGAGCCAGCCTTAATTGCTCTATGCATCCGGCATACCTCATACAATCGTAATGTTAGAACTGTATAATGCTTGTGAGAAATTTGTTTTGAGAAGAAAAGAACCAGACACTGATGCTGGGTTAGACCTGACAGGATTCATTCCTGTCAGCAAGCTGGAGGGTGATATCCTGCATCCTCCATGTTCCAGCCCCAGGTGCCTCGGTTGATGTAACCCATCAGAACAGGACAGCTTCCAGGACAGCATTGTAGAAAGCTTCTAATTCCAATTGGTCCAGCATTTCAGACTGTCCCACATAGGACTCCCATTAAGCCTAGAATTTCACAATATTTAGAAAATGGACCACAAATGCGATCCCTGGGTTGCTTAACCATTTCCCCCAATTTTCTGGCTCCTTTAAAGGTATTATTTGCCCTAAACCAGCCTGAAGAAACCTTAAGAGAACAATATCCAATTTCCTCTAAGGGGGGTGGGTAGGTTTCTGTTTGCTCTCTTGGTCTACAGATGTGTATTTCCATCGGGAGTTGGTTGTAAGTTATTATTGGTCATATACGGAGAGGAAACTAGGTTGAGACTAAGGGATTTCCTTATTTTTAATAGCTGAGTAGTATTCCACTGTATAAATGTACCACAGTTTCTTCATCCATTCTTAGATTGAGGGACATCTAGGTTGTTTCCAGATTCTGGCGATTACGAATAAGGCTGCTATGAACATAGTTGAGCAAATGCCCTTGTTGTATGGTGGAGCATCTTTTAGGTATGTGCCCAGGAGTGGTATAGCTGGGTCTTGAGGAATAGTAGAACTAGGTCCCAATTTTCTGAGAAAGTGCCAGATTTTGCTTGCACTCCCACCGGACGCAGAGATGTTAACTGTGCTGGAACTGACAAGGCTTGAGGCAAGTGATGGTACTTGGTTTGACCAGAGAAAGTCATTTTTAAAAAGCAGGCTCTTACTATGTAGGCTTCCCATTTTCGGGGTTAATATTTTAGAAAGCTGTTAGTGATCTGATGCATAGGACTCCCAGCATGGAGCCACAGTGCTGAGCACGTGGGATCCACACCTCCTTTTCTTTCTCCCTGTCTGCAGCTCCTCTCTGTGTCTCTGGCTCCTCACTGTCTCCTCTTTTGAGGGGTAGATTTCAAAACTCTAAGATTATGAGCAAAAAGAGACCTGCTTAAGGTGAAAAGGGGGGAATTCTTGATGTGAGAACTCACAGGAGTGGAGGGAGTCAAGGAACTGGATTTGGAAGCAACTTGCAAAGGGTCTTCAAGAAATCTAGGCTGCAGGGTCTGTTTGGTGATCTTGTCAAATGGTCTCCAATTATTTGTCCCCATTTTGCGCTATTTCACTCATATTTCCAGTGCCCAGGAGAAAGACAGAAACTCTTACGTGGCCCATACCATTTGCACTAAGAGAGTCAGAGACCTCAATCATTCGGTGGAATCAGAGTGCTGCATTGGAGGAAATCTCCTGCCAACCAAGGTCTTTGTCCTTGTATTTTCTAGGTCTTTCCTGACAGAGTCTTAGCCTTCTGGACCAACAGGAACAAGAGACTTGCCCACGATTTTCTGGTAGAGACAGAGATCTTCCCTCCCTCCCTCCCCCTCCACCCCCGGAGACAGGGTTTCTCTATGTAGCCTTGCCTGTCCTAGATTTCTTTGTAGACCAGGCTGGCCGTGAACTCACAGAGATCTGTCTGCTTCTGCCTTCCCCAAGTGGTGGGATTACAGGCGTGTGCCACCGTGCTCAGTGAGGCAGCACTCTTTTCTTGAAGCAGTCAACACATGTTGCTGAGAGAACAGTACTTTCGCGGAACTATAGCCAAGATGGTACCAAATAGCCAAGAAGGGGGCATCCAAGTGTACTTGATGGGTTTTTGATTGTTTGGGACTGGGTTTCAGGCTGGCGAATTTCTTTTAAGGTTGTTGAATGTGAACCTTCCCATTACAGAAGATGAATTGTGAGAAGATCCCTAGAAAAAGTTGACACCAGCAGGGCTTCAAGCACAGCCCTGAACATGTGAAATACTCTAAGAATTCATGCCATCCACTTAGAAGTGAAATAGTGAGGGGAACCCTTTTGGCACACTTTGGTGGCCATATGCCTTAGGCAGCGGCACCTGGATCACGTTATTCATGTGTTCCGTGTGTCCCAGGTCATGACTCATAACTTGTTTCTGAGCTTCTGCATTGTGGATTTTCTGCACACTTTCCTACCTGGGGCTTCGCTTTGCCAGTGGCGCCTGATAATTTGTCCCACGTTCTTTTCACCAGGTCTGGCTCATTTTCTCATCAGTTACTAGTTCCAGCTTTCTTGATTAGCACCTCAAAGTAAAGGACTGGCTTGGGTCCCTGTAGCTTAAGCAACAAATGTTTCAGTGGGGCGTCCTCATCTCTGAAGAGGACCCAGGCCATAAGCAACAAAGCTCAGGCTACGTAAATGTGAGTTCAGCCAAGGCAGGCCAGTGGGGGAACCAATCCCTAGCAGCTCAGTGTGTCTTCTACTGTGTGTGCGTAAACGCTCTGTAGTTCCCACTAGCTTCTTCCTGCGTTTTCCATCTCATTAGGCTGCCAGGCAATATTTTTGTATGTTATTGAAAGAGGCCGCTTTCAGTGATGGGTGAAATGATTTCTAAAAATAACTTGTAATCAATTTGCTCAGCTTGTAGAAATCTTGATAAAGAAAGGTGCTATGAAATATGAGGAATAAAAAAAAAAAAAAGCTCCTTTTAAGTTTGGAGCACACTACCAATATGAAAATGCCCTTGGTTCAGAGAAATGCCGCTTGGAACTGGATAATGCCAGCCTCACAGACAACTGACTGGCTTTAGGCAAATCATAAAACCTCTTTGGAGTATCAGACTCCTCAGTTGCAAAGCGAGGGGATGTTATCTCCTTCACTGTGTTGTGGCGGTACATGTTTTTGCCAAATGGTGACCTTTTTAGTTTTTTTTTTTTTGTTTTGTTTTTTTGTTTAGTCTTAGCGTGACTGATACAGCTCTGATGGTTTGGCGTTATCATTAGCAAGGGGAGCCAGTGAGAGAGTCTGGGACCAGGGAGCTACTAGGCTCCTCTTTGAATGGACCAGAATAATGCTAAAAAATATTCATTATACTAAAAGGAAGGGTCGTGTGATGTAAGACTTCACTTTCACCCTAGTTCACCACAGGTCAGTTGACATGACGAGGGTAGGGCTTGCCAGTGTGACATAGCTGATACCATCTTCATATAAACAGAGGCTTGCATTCATGGCTGTGCTCATGTGAAAGTCGCTCCACTGTCCTGATGCTCCCTTCTGCCCAGCATCTACCCTTCTTCCTTCTGGAAACAGTGCCTCGACAGTCTCGGAGGATCTCATTGTGTTGACTACTTATGTGTCAAAATGGGATAATTGATGAACAGAGAATGGGTAAAACATTATTGCAGTGAGTTTTTATGAGGGTGTTTAGGCAGAAAAACAAATGTCTGTAAAAGTGGGGATACTACTAAGTCCTAGGGTATTTGCGAAAATAAAATGGAGAAACAGCCATGAAGGTGCTGCCTTCTATATGACAACCAAGTATTTCTCTGGAGACCTATGTGTGAATGGAACCTTTACTTGGCACATAGTAGGTATGCAGTGGGTACTGATCACTGTATTTTGTTGTGTTGTTCACTAACTACTATAGAACATGATTATTTTTTCTCTCGCTGTTGTTGTCTCTACTTAAAGACAAAGACAAAGAAAAATCAACAGATAGAAACACTGGCTTTATGTAGTTAAGCTCTTACCCTTTCAATACCTGCAGAATGAAGAGGTTTAAACACAGTGTTCTCCACAGTCAAGTACATTTGGAGTACAAAGTGCGAACAGGACATTGATGAGACGGACAAGACCGGAAGTCATCCTTCCGTCCCTCCTGAAAGGTCAGGTTTGTTTTTTAGTTTCCTCTCAAACAAAGAAAAGAGTGCTGGGTAAGAGGGACTGGATGTTTAGAGAGATGATTTCTGAGGCACACACTCTCTCTTAAAATCCAAATCCAACTTCCCTCATTCCTCTTCTCTCTACCGCTCTTGTGTTTTAATCATTAGCTAGAATTAAGTTTGGGTTTTTTTTTTTGTTTTTTTTTTTTTTTTTTTGGCTTTCCCAAAATATCCAAAAAAAAAAAAAAAAAAAAAAAAAAAAAAAAGGTTGGTGGGAGGTTTAATCAATGTTGAACGGTAATTTTCCTTAAGAAATGAACATGTCTTACATCATTTTCAAATCTGGAATTTTCAAAATCTCACCAGTAAGGAAAAGTCAACTAGCTGAATTATAACAGAATTATAATTTCCATTTAAACATGGCTAACCAGATTGCTGTAAGCCAGAGGGTCTCAACCTGTGGGTCACGACCTCTTTGGGGGTCAACCCTTTCACAGGGGTCCTATGTAAGCTTTTTTGCTTACATAGCAAAACTATTATGAAGTAGCAAAGAAAATAATTCTATGGTTGGAGGTCACCACAACATTAGGAACTGTATTAAAGGATCACAGACTTAGGAAGGACCACTGCTATAAACAAACAAACAAACATCTTAACTCCCCCCCAAAAAACCTTGGTATGGCTGGAAAGAATTCTCAGCAGTTAAGAGGACTGGCTTCTCTTCCAGAGGAGCTGGGCTTTATTTCCAGCACCACATGGCAGCTCACAACCATCTGTAACTCCAGGCCCAAGAGCGACAGTGCTTTCTTCTGGCCTCTGTGGCCACTCGGTACACACATGGTACACAGACGGAAATACAGGTAAAACATACATACATAAAAAATAAAATAAAAAAAAAATCCCCAGACCATTTAATTGTTCATCTCAGATAATAATATTTTTAAAACATTAGGAAAACAATCAAATTTGCACCAAAATACTAGATGAAATATTAAATGTCAGCTTTAAGGTATTTATTTCTATACAGTGTTATTTTAGCAATTGCCGTAACCACTTCCCACACAGTTTAGACACATCAACAAAAGGCGTTCTATGTGATAAAAGATCTCCATTGAAGTTTTGTGACTGCATTGAGAAGAACATGTACTCTAATTGAAGATTTATTTTCACTTTAATATCTACTTTATTTGTTTCTGGGAAATCTTTTTCTAATGCTTTTTAATAAAAGGATTGACAACTTACTTTATTAAGGATGAAAAAGCTACAGGAAAAGTGTTCCTTAAGATAAAGGCTGACCAAAGGAAAGAAGGGCAGGTGAATGTGCCCTTCAGAGAGCAAAGTTTGAAATGTACATATTGAGAAACAAGATTTAAAACTGAACGTATCTTTAAACTTTTTTTCATTTTTTTACATTATTTATTTCTTGCATGTGTGCACATGGCATGTGCACCTGTGGAGGTCATGGGACATGATTTGTGGAGTCTGTTTTCCCATGCAGGTTCTAGAGAGTGAATGCAGCTTATCAGACTTGGAGGCAAGAGCCTTGACCTGCTAGGTGACCTTATCAGCCTAGCATATACTTAAGTGCCAGTTTTAGATTATGTGTAATGTAAGAATTCACACATATGTAGAGACACACTATAAAGTCGTGCCAATGTTGGTTAGATATAGGGATCGGCAAGCCTGTACTCCCCACTGCTGTGAGGCTACCTTATGGAGACAGACAGGAAGCTGAGGGAGGCTTCATCACCCCTCAGGGTCACAGACGACAGGAATGGTTCCGAAACATGTGGAGTGCCAAACAGGAATGGAGGGGCGCTCATCAAGCCAACTCCCCTCCATCAGGGGAAGATGTTAGAGCTTATCTGAAGAAAGCAAGTGGAACCAGGAAAAAAGTCCTTGCAAGTCTTAAATTTGGAGAAAATAAGTGGTCATCCACGATGTGTTATCCAAGAGTGGCCATTTTTAAGCTCGAGTTGGGGGCCCATATAGGAACAATTTTGATTGTCAAAACTGGAGGGGGGCCGCTATTGAATCCAAATGGACCGAGGCCCAGGGAAGTTGCTCAGCCCTGTAGAGCACACAGCCAGCTCTCCCAACAGAATTATACCGCCCTCACCCCTGAGAGGCCAACTGTCATAGAGTGAAGCCTACCTTGTTCATGCTTGTCACTCATGGCTACCTCCAAAATGCTTAATTATAGATGGCTAGCCTTTTAACAGACATTTAAATAAAGCCCCCACAATGCAAAGTCTGAGTAGAAAGGAAATAAACACCAATCTAACAACAACAACAACAACAACAGCAACAAAACAACTGGATTTTTAAAAAAAATCAGAGACACTAGAGATACATACAAAGAGAAATTATGATTGGTCCATCCAACTGGAAATGCAATTTGGCAACACCCAGGAAGCTAGAACCAGAACGAAGATGTGTCCCCGATGCTCTTCTTGCAGGGACTTCTCACTGGGCATGTGCACAGATTACTTTTAGTAGCGTTACTGACTAGAAACAAATACCTAAAATTGATTTAACAGTCTGCCAAATAAAGAATGGACAGATTAATTGTAGTCTGCTCATACAATTAATACTACCAGTCACTTAGAGAGAACGACATAGAGGTATTTAAATGCAGATAAGCATCACAAATATGATAATGATAACGTATTGAAATGTCACAGTGTACCCTATCAATATGGCCAATTATGTGCCAATTAAGAACACTGCAGAATCCCACACCCAGGAAGTTATCATCTATTTAAAGCTAAAGAGCAGGCAGAAACTTTATGTGCTTTAAGGAGTCATTCCTCATCTACATAGCACATTCTTCTAGTTCTTTGTCAGACTCAGGAGGAATGCTCTCCTGAGAGGCAGAGCAGACAGGATGATCGCAAGAGGTGCAGAGAACTTCAATTTGTCATATTTTATTTGTTTTCATGTGTTTTGGGCTGCCTAGTGCTTGCTATATATATGTTTATATTTTTTAGTATGCTTTGGATTTTATTAAATAACATCTTCAAAATGATAAAAGAGTACATTGTACCTAGTAATTGGTGTGATCTGGTTCAGGAAGCTGGAATACAATTTCAAAAATGCAATAGTTACAAAAAATTCCCAACATGTATGGTGTTTATTAAATACCTTAAAATATAATATATCGGGATGGAGAGGTGCTCAGCAGTTAAGAGCCCTAGCTGCCCTTCCACAGGACCTGGATTTGATTCCTAGCATCCACATGGTGACTCAAAACCATCTGTAACTCCAGATCCAGGGATCTGATGTCCTCTTCTGGCCTCCATGGGCACTGCACAGATATACATAGAGGCAGAACAGCAATCCCTCTGAGGAACAGTCATAGGGGAGGGGAATAAGGGGAAATGGGAGGGAGGGGAGAATGGGAGGATACAAGGGATGGGATAACCATAGAGATGTAACAAGAATAAATTAATAAAAATAAAATAAAAATAAAAATTAAAAAATAAAGGAAAAGTAATATATACGCATATGTATATGTAACATAGAATTAAAAGATAGAATTCAGATGTGTTCCTTTTTAGATTTTTATTTATTTATTCATTCATTCACTTTACACCTTGATTGTGGGCCCCTTCATCCTCTCCTCCTGGTTCCAGCCTCAGTCCCTCTTCCTCCTATCCTCCCCCCCCCACTCCTCAGAAAAGGGGAGCACCCCTTCTCCCACCAATCCAACTGACCGCATCCAGTCGCATCATGTCTGAGCAAATCCTCTTCCCCTATGGCCTGATGAGGCAGCCCTGTCAGGAGGAAGTGATTGAAACTCCAGCAACAGAGTCCATGTCAGAGACAATCCCTGCTCCCCTTAGTGGAGGACCCACATGAAGACCAAGCTGCCCATTAGCTACATCTGTGTAGGGAACCTAGGTCAAGTCCATGCATGATCCACAGTTGCTACTTCAGTCTCCAGAAGCGCCCCTGGGCCCTGGATAGTTCCCACTTTTGGTTTTCTTGTTGAGCTCCTGTCCCCTCTCTTCTATTCCTCCCTCATGCCCTCTTCAACAAGTCTCCCTCTGCTCCACTCAATGTTTGGCTGTGAGTCTCAGCATCAGTTTCGATCTGCTGCCGGGTGGAGCCTCTAAGAGGGCATCTATGTTGGGCTCCTGTCTGATAGCATAGCAGAGTGTCATTAACAGTGTCAGAGACTGGCTCTCTCCCATGGGGTAGGTCTCAGGTTGGGCCAGGCATCAGTTGGACATTCCCTCAATCTCTGCTCTATCTGTTCTATCTTTAGCCCTACACGTCTTGCAGGCAGGGTAAATTTTGGGTCGAAGTTTTTGTGGGTGGGTTGCGCTCCCTTCCCTCTAACAGGAGTCCTGTCTAGTTAGAGGATTTCCTCTTCAGTCTCCATGATCCCTGCCACTAGGAGTCTCAGCTAGAGTCACCTCCATATTCTCCCAGGAGCCTACCCTTTCATAAGTCTCAAGCTCACCGCGGAGATGCTCCCATCCATGGTTTCTCATCTCTCTGCAAGTCCTCTGCCTTCTCCCAGCCCCCCTACCCCCCGCTCTCCCCATGTCTGATTTCCACCCTCATTTCTCTCCTTGCTCCTACTCTGTCCCTTCTCTTCAACCACTTCTGCTATTCTATTTCCTCTTCTGGGTGAGATTTAAGCATCTTCCTTTGGATCTTCCTTGTTACTTATCTTCTTTGGGTGTGTGAATTGTAGTATGGTTATCCTGTACTATGCAGCTAAAATCTGCTTATAAGTGAGTACATACCATACACATTTTTTTTGGGTTTGGGTTACCTCACTCAGGATGATCTTTTCTAGTCCCATCTGTTTGCCTGCAAATTTCAAGATGTCTTTGTTTTTAATAGCTGAGTAGTATTCCATTGTGTAAACATACCAGTTTCTTTATCCATTCTTAGGTTAAGGGACATTCAGGTTGTTTCCAGTTTCTGGCTATTACGAATAAAGCTGCTTTGACAATAGTTAAACAAAAGTCCTTGTTGTATGGTAGAGCATCTTTTGGGATATGCCCAGGAGTGGTTTAGCTGGGTCTTGAGGTAGAGCTATTCCCATATTTAAATTTTTTCCCTCTTCTTTAATAATTTATTCAGATTACATCCAGATTGTTATCCTCTCACTTGTATCTTCCCATTCCTCCCTTCCTCCCTTTTTTGCCCTATTCCCCTCCCCTAGACATCTGACAGAAGGGGACTTCCTCCCCTACCATATGACCACAGCCTATCAGGTCTCATCCAGATAGCCTGCTTCCCAATTTTATGAGAAAATGGTGTTGGTCTAACTGAATGTCTATATGTAGGAAAATGCAAATAGATCCATATTTATCACCCTGCACAAAAATCAAGTCCAAGTGGATGGAAGACTTCAACATAAACCCAGAAACACTAAATTTATTAGAAGAGAAAGTGGGGATCAGCCTTGAACTCATCGGCACAGGAGACAACTTCCTGAATAGAACACGAACAGCGCAGGCTCTAAGCTCAACAATTAATAAATTGGACCTCATGAAACTGAAAAGCTTCTGTAAGGCAAAGGACACTGTCAACAGAACCAAGTGACAGCTGACAGATTGGGAAAAGATCTTCAACAACCCTACATCTGACAAAGGGCTAATATCCAAAATATATAAAGAACTTGAGAAATTAAACAGCAACAAACCAAATAACCCATTTAAAAATGGGGTACAGAGCTAAACAGAGAATTCTCAAGAGAGGAACATTGAACGGCTGAGAAACACTTAAAGAAATCCTCAAAGTCCTTAGCACTTAAAAGAATTGTTCAATGCTCCTAGTCATTAGGTAAAAGTAAATCAAAATTACTCTGAGAGTCCATCTTACACCTGTCAGGAAGGATAAGATCAAAAACTCAAGCGACATCACATTCTGGCAAGGTTGTGGAGAAAGAACACTCCTCCATTGCTGATAGGAGTGCAAACTTGTTTGGAAATCATATATGTTCCTTAAAATGTCTAGTTTATTTTCAAATACAAAGTTAACTTGAACCCCAGTAGCATCATTGTAGAATTGAATTTTCTTCTCTTGTAATTAAATATATGAAATAATTTGACCCTGTGCTTTGGAAAGCTCCACAGCTCTATGCCAGGATGTGTGGCATGCCCAGCTATGTTCTTATACCAACTACGAGTTGAGATAAGCTATTCATTGCCATCAGAGATGAACATTATTTTTGAGGCATTTAGCGGTTATGGTACATTCTACAAACAAGGGGAGGGAAATTAAACCAACACACCCTCAGTGCTTTGAGACTTCACTGATAAACTCTGCCTGGAAACAAGTGGCGGCATCAATGCTTTTGAAACTGTAACGACTTCTGCAATTATTTAACAAATACGCTTTTCTTTGGCACTACAGAACTCAATTGCAATTTGAGAAAAGTCTAAAAACTGTCACTTAGTATTTAAGTGACAAACAAAGAATTGAGGGCTGAATAAGTGAACATTTTGATCTTCTTGTACCAGTTTACCTAAAATGATCGTCTTATTCATTTGGTTGCAAATGCTGTCTTATTATAACAAGTAGTGAAATCTTTAAAAATACACATTACTAGCTGAAATACTCACACCCTCTCATTGGTTCAGTGAAAAGGACCCCAAATTGACACAGCTGAGAGTTCCTACTCTCCAGAGGCTTCAAGCAGTAATTCTCAGAAACTAGCTTCGGGAACAGAAACAAGTTCACAATTTTTTAAGAATAGCAATGAAAATTTCATCAGGAAAACATTGATTTTTAGCGTAAGTGTTCCTTTAACGGCACATATCCTGTCAAAGAGGAGCATTATAATTTTCAAATCTATAAATGAATATTAAAAACATTGCCAGTAATAAAGCAAAAAAAAAATGACTAAAAATGGCTTACTACAATATTTTAAAAGTAAAATGCTTATTACATTTGTACACTAGTTCCTGAAGTTCATTTTATTTAAGTCATTGAAGTTTTTTCATAAGTGTTTATATGGCAAAATGCTAATAAAGGTGTTTACAAAAATAAAATGGGAACTGAGGTCCCTGAGTGGTTCTGTGAGAGTTGCTTCAGCTCTCAAGGTTAAGTACACATCCTGTCCATCCCTGGGGATGCCCCGCAACCTCTACCTCCCCCACCTCACTTCCCTGGACTTCCAGTGGGCCATAGGATTTCAGAGAAGAAGAAGCAAAAGGAAACGTGCTGTACCTACAGCACAGGGGCCTGAGAGAAGGGGATGGATGACAAACCCATGAGACACGGGATTCTGCAGGAAGGAAAACAATTACTGCACAAGTGACGTGCACATGCAAGGTGGCTGTGCACAGAACTCGTCCAGTCACACCGGCATCAAGTTGCTATTCATGTCTAGGTGAAGAGCCTGAAGGGCAGAGGGGCGGCCTGACTTGCAGAAGTCACAGTACAGTTGAAAAGGCTGGATGCAGAACATACTATCATACTATTTCCAAGGAACGTGTTGGGAGCCTGCGAGGTGTCTGGCTTGGAACCAAGATGGGCACAAGAACGGAGAATAAGACCCAGTTTGTACCAGGAGATATTTGTGCTCTGGCGTTGGTAGTGGCTGGGTTGGGGAGCACTGGGAATTACTGTAGTAACACTTGATCATCTTGGCAACAACCGTGGTGTCTCTGAGGACCGTGGCATTGCACAAACAAGACTGGAACTGTGTGGGGACCAGAACACTTGGCAAAGTAAATACAGAGAAACAAATTCAGATAAGCTGCAGTCCAGAAAATGTACCTTTGGAGGAGAACTTGTATTCACCTATGACCTTAGAAAACTTTTTAAAGCAACAGCATTTAAAAAAAAAATGGGGAAACTGTCCCCACCATCTGCGGTTGTGGAGAGCGAAGCTTCAGGTTTAGACGTGACACTGCAGCATCACATACAATGGCTTTAACGGGGGATGGCTACACCGGGCAAACCCTGCTATAAACAAAGGCTTCATTCACAAAGCATCACGGTGCATGAAAAGCAGTCTGCTAAGATACCCTGCAAAAGTACACCCTTACTACAACCCAACAATATTATAAAACCATCATTCACAAGGCGCACCCTCTACTTTTCTAAAAGTGCAATGTGCATATGCGTGTGCATGACAAGCACTGGAAGGCAATGCAGTAAATGATTGCTTGTGATCATAGCAGGTGGTGAAAATACCCATGGTCATCACTGCTTCCATTGCTAGAGCTGCAAATTTTTTCTGCGTGTGTGTTTGTGTGTGTGTGTGTGTGTGTGTCTGTCTGTCTGTCTGTCTGTCTGCATGCAAACATGCAGAGGTCAGGGGACAACTTCTGGCATCAATCTTCATGCTCTTTCCTTTTTGGGGGGCTGGGGTGTTGAGATAGGGTCTGACAATGGCCTGAAGCTTTGCCAAGTAGGCCAGTAGAGCTAGCCAGCTTCCGGGGATCTGTTAAGCCCTCATCTGACCACCCCAAGGTTACAGTGTCTGAGCTACGCATCTGGCTTTTTACATGGGCCTGTCAGCTGAACTCAGGTCCTCAGGCTTGCGAGGTGAGAGTCTTCTGGCTGAGTCTTTTTCTCATCTCAGTTTCCAAATGTCCCACAGCAACTCCTTTAATGTGAAAATCATGCTAGTGCACTTTTCCTGACCAGGCTGACGCTCTGAAATGAACTGCCTTCTACCCACTGGCTTCAGGCCACCAAGTGACTCAGCCTTTCGGTTCGGAACCCAAAGGACAAGAAAGGTATTGAGACCTGTGCCCATCGCCAGGACTTGCTGTTTACTGACCTAGCCTACGTACCTATCTCCAAAATGTGGTCACTGATATTTCCCCACAGATGAAATGATAATATCTGAACAACAACAACAAGAAAACAGTCAAATGCTAAATCACCAACTTCTTTATTCCATTAGACAAGTTACATCACCTTACACCTCTGCTGTAAGGGTCGGAGTGACAGTAATGCCTTCTCCTGGGCTCATGTTGCTGCCCAACTGAACACTTCCTGTAGTGTCAGGAAACTTCTGCACTGCCTGAGGTAATTTTGAAGCATATTTATTTTGGTTTTTATTTTATTTTTTAAAAAGATTTATTTATTATTTATATAGTGTTCTGCCCGCATTTGCACCTTCCCGCCACAAGAAGGCACTGGATCTCATTACAGATGGTCGTGAGCCACCATGTGGTTGCTGAGAATTGAACTCGGGCCCTCTGGAAGAGCAGACAGTGCTCTTAACCTCTGAGCCATCTCCCCAGCCCCCTTATTTTGGTTTTTCAAACATGTTAAGAATGTAGACTCTTTTAAATCTCTCTACACTTCTACAGTTTAGACAAACAGCAAATGCAGAATGATCACACTTTGAGAAAGTCAATGTGAAGGACATAGTCAAATTTTAAGAGGCCATTTGAGTCTAAAGTCTTTCCCACAAAGGCTCTGACACTGGCCTTTAGGATGGGCTGAAGGGGAAGGGTGCAAGGGTGTGGTGGGCTGGTCGCTAAGCTATTAGATGCCAAGGGGTTCTTACCCGAGTATATTTGTGCCGTTCTGTGAATGCACAGAACTCAGAGCTTCTCAAGTTTAGGCTCCCTATTGCCAACTGACAGCCTCGCGTCTTAAATGTTTTCTTTAATTAACCTTCTCCGTTTTCATATTTTCTCACTTGCCCATGGTGCTGCTGCTATTCTCAAAATGCAGACCGAAGAGATCAACAGTTCAGGGTTCTCAAGATTTGTACACTAAGTTTAGAATTTTGTGCACACACAGATGGCCAAGTACACCGACTTCTCCTTATGCACAACAAAACTCGGAAACCTAAGGACCAAGATCAAACTATTAGGGCTTTTAGATCCAACCTTCAGCAACTGATATCTGGGTTTCATTTTGTCAGCGTCTTTCCCACAGGAGCGCTGGAGAGGTTTGAGAAAAAAATCAGCCTATTGAAGGATCTCTCTGTTGTGGTAAAGTAAAATTGGCAGGTGCAAGGACTTACTGGAATACATGGTCTACAGGACATCCATTGGGAAGACAGACTCAAAAAGAAGAGGACAGTGAAGGACACATCACAGTGCTCTCAGATGGTGCCTGTTGCATTTCCCTGGTTATTTTGGTATGTTCTGACTTGTAACTGTCAGTAACGTGCTAAGGAGTTTGCACACCCAGCAGCCCTTGGTCAATGAAGGACAGGAATCGATCCACAAATGCTCACCTTTGAAGCAACCTACTGTTGCTCTAAAAAAATGACCAAATACCCTCAGTGATGAACGAAACATAGCTGTATTACTCAAGAGTTTTGGAGTCCATACATTTGAAATGGTCCTTGTTGGGTTAATATCAAGGTGCTGGGGAAGCAGATCTGCTTGGCGGGTGGGGAGGGGGGCTCTTGAGAATAATTTATTCCTCTGCCTCCATTAGGATGATGTTTGGATCTCTTCGTGTGTGTGTGTGTGTGTGTGTGTGTGTGTGTGTGTGTGTGTGTGTGTG
>OU015743.1:147767551-147779041 GCA_907169655.1 Acomys percivali
GTGTGTGTGTGTGTGTGTGTGTGTGTGTGTGTGTGTGTGTGTGTGTGAGAACTCTTTGCAGCCAAGGCTGCTCTGGAATTACTGACCCTCCTGCCTCCACCTCCCAAATGCAGGACTTACAGGTACACATCACCATCCTATCTTCCTTGGCTCTTTTTTAGTCCCTGCTTTCATCTGCAAAAGCATCAGGGTAATACCTCCAATTTTCTCTCTGGCCCCCTCTTCATGTCTCTTACAAGGCCCTTAAGGATTCTTTGGGTCAACTTGGGTAATCCAAGATAATCTTTCCAACCCAAGATCCTTAACTTAATCATATCTGTGATGTCCACTATATAGGGCAACATACTCCCAAGCTTTGGGATTAGAATATGGACAGAGACCATTACTAGGACTATTATCTGGGCAATTTATCCCAGAAGTGTCTCCAGGGGAAAAGGTCTCATCACCTGTAGTGGAGGTGGCTCTATAATGTACCTAAGTGGTCTGCTTCTTCGGCTTTCCTTACTTCCCCACTTTCCTGTCTGTGTTTCTAGACCTCCTCACTTCTACTGGTAGCCTTGTCTCGGGGTCTGATTCTGAACAGCCCCTTAGTAAGAGCTTGAGCAAGTGAGAGCTAGAGAGATGAATCAAGAAATGTGACCTGGGCCATCAGGGTAGAAGGAAGCAGTGGGAAGTCAGGTGGCAATCTGATTTGCTTAAGACGATGCTGAGTTCCATTTTGGTGCAACATTTTAGTGAGACATTAAGCCAGCAAGCAGAAATGGTGGCAAAAAGTGTAGGGTGTCTCCTTTAAGGCAGAGGTGCTAAGACATGCTGGAAAATATCGCTAATGAAACAAACAAAAGATCCAAAGGACATTACCATCATTCAAAAGACGAGAATAATTTCCACCTCAGGGCAGGGCGGTAAGTCCCTGGGGATCCTGAAATGTCTAAAACACTGGCTCACATTTTCCTTCTTGGAAATCTTCATCATTGCACAGTGTGCACTTTCTATCTCGCAGAAGGCTCTCCCGCAAACGCACTCCCATCACCATTCTCTGAAGCAAACACCACTATCCCTCTTATTTTTTAGTTGAACTAGAGACCAGAGGAGTTAAGTAACTTGCCTAAGATCTGACAGAAAATGGTAGGAGCAGGGTTTAAAACAGAGTTCGTTCAGCTCTGAGGCTGAAATTTTTACCCTCACATTCTCTTGCTTTGGTTCTGATCATGAGGAAAAAGAATGTGAAATCTCCAAGTCTCCTGGAAATGGACTTGTCCACACTTTGGTCTACACTACCAGACGCTTGCTCGACACTCTTTCTGACAAACAATACCAGATGCCATTTCAATCTTACTTAATTCAGTTCATTCTCCCAAATTAATCTAATTTATATAATTCAATCCCACTTTTGTACAACTCAAATCTGGAACCTTTGAGTCAAATCACCTAATACTTTCATATAAGCAAGGAAAGTGGAATGTTCCAGAAACCTATGGTGTATAGAAATCAATGATGAATTATCTAATTAATAGAGCATGCATCTTTTACTTACTGTTCTACCTATAAATACCCATATGGCATTAAGATATATTCATAATCTCTTTTACTTTCTTTTTTCCTTTATTTGCTCTTTGATAGTTTCATATACATATAACATATATCTTAATCTTATTCACCTACCTTACCCTTTCCCATTCCACTCTCACTCCCATTGAACCCAAGTTTCTTCCCAACATCTTATTTCATTTCTTCATGGCGAGGTAGGGTTACTAAAACCTACTCATCATTGAGAGATTTTATAAGGTTAAAAGAAAACCTCTACGTGAGTTTCCTTTGAGTTCTAATACAATGGTAACAATCACTGTGACTCATAGCCTAATAAGCTTGTTTTTCCTTTTTTAATGAATGACGATTTGAGTCAAGCTTTTCCTAGTAAATGTCTGGTGTTCCTTAAAACGTGGCTGTTCTAGATAATGAGAACATTATCATGTCGTAATCTAGTCATTGTCTCCCAACTGGAACCAGTATATGTTGAGCGTTCTACCCCAGTCACTTTAATAAGCCCATTTACTGCAGCTATGTCTAGCCTTTTTTTATCAGAAATAAGCTGTTTTCTCTCTGCTTTTTGGACACTTTGGAAGGGTAATCAATGGATAATGTGATGGTCTTAACTGTCAACTTGACCCAGTCGAGAATTGCTTGGGAAGAGCATCTCAGTGAAGGCTTGTCTAGATTAGGTTCGAATGTGTGCACACTTGTTGGGACTATCCTGGTTGTCTTATCCTCCAGGGAGCGCACTGCTCCATGGACAGGAGATCTGACCTGTGTAGGAGTGGAGACAGCAAGCTGCACACAAGTGTGTAGGCGTTAATTCATCACTCTCTGCTCATGACTCTGGATGTGGCTAAATGCTTTGTATTCCTGCTACCTTGAGTGCTTCACAATGACGGACTATAACCTGGAATTGGGAGACAAATAAACTTTTCCCCAAATGCTTCCTGTCAGGTTACTGTACCCAGCAACCAGAAACAAAACCAAGACAGATAACCATGGGTTAAATAGCAGAAGACTTGTCTGTTTGGTCTGTTTTCCACACAGGTGGTTTTTAGTAAGACTCTGTAACAGAACGGGTCAGCTAGCAGTTTACACCACAAGAGCTAAGATAACAACAATGTCTGCATGTTGCTTCGCCTACAGGTAAACGCTTTTCAAACCAGGCATTTTTAACATCACCACGAGGGCATGCTATTATTTTTTTAATAATTTAAATGTTTATAATTGACAAAGATTTTTGGGTTAAGTAATTTTATTAAAATGTAAACTTTGGGGGGAGATGGCACAGCGGTTCAAAGCACTTATTATCGCTCTACCAGAGGACCAGTACTTTGACCGTACCCACCCATATCCAGAGACTTGCAAACATTTGTTAACTCCAGCTTCTCCAAACTCCAGAGTTTGATGCCTCTTCTGGTCTCCACCAGCACCTATGCACGCACATGTGCACACACATGCACATAAATAAAAAATCCTTAAAAAAAGCAAGCTTTATATTACTACTATAACTCAAATCTAATATTTCTTGCCACAAATAGGAAGTAAATAAATACAGTGATTTAGCCATTCCACAAACTATACATATGTTTAACATATCTTTTCTATGTGCGGTGCATCTGTGAAGAATTAGGGGAAGGTGTGGGGAATGAATATGATCAGAATACATTGTATGAAACCCTCAATGGCTAAAATACTATATTAAAAGCATAATATTATGAAATATACATATACAATTTTACTTATATATTTTAATACAGATGTTTATTTATAAAACATAAACAAATGTAATGAAGAAAGTCTAAAGCATCTTTTCGTTGAGTGTATATATGTGTGTGTGCATATATATACATATATATGCATATGTATATGTATATGTGTATATATAAAGGGGGCGGGGCGGGGGAGGAAACTCCTATGTATCAGTCAGAATGTAGAGACAAGCTATACTGTAAGATGTTCTACCAAAGCATTTAGGTGAGGGAACATGTTAAAATCTTACTTTGCATGAAAGCTTAAGTGACACTGAAGTACTCCTTAAAGATATTGTTCCTATTTTATGGACAACAAGACCAGGACTCCCGGAGCTCAAATGAGTCACTCTGCGATTATAAGGTGGTGAAAGGCAGAATGGGGACTCAAACTGTAAACTCTTCCTTCCCGCTGCACCCAGTCCCTTGCCTGGAGGGAGGGGTGTCAGAGAGGACCTGGGTCAAACACCAAAGATCCCCCTCAATTGCTTATAACCAGGTCAAGGAGGTGAGCAGTGCAAAGTGATGCATCTAAATGGCATTGACAGAAAGTAGGTAAGTGTGCTTTGAGATAATTGACTCAGAGAATAACGGTGTGTATTTGGCAAGTGAGCTCACCGCAACTTGGATCGCTAGGAATACCCTTGGGAGCATGGGAGTGAGATTACTACTGCAGGACGAAGGTGGGCGGAACCAGAGAACTTGAAGAACAACAGACAGAGGTAAAAGCATCTCAAATAACATCATGATGACATTTAACAAAAACATTACTTAAAAAAGTTTAGCCTTGGGTCACTGCAGATCGGGACGATAAGGGCTCGTTAGGAATTTTCATGGTCACTCTGATAGTCCTATGTGCGCCTTGGTGGTACTAGTGACTGCCGTAGGCTCTTTAAAAATGAATTATTTTCTTTAAGTATGTCCAACTTACAGTGTTTGTGCTTCAAGAGAATGATTATGGGGGGGCATTAAATGTATCAGGAAGCCCTACATCTTTACTTTATAAATCATTCTAATGTTTGTCAATTTAACTATGTTGACACTGGGATTCTGTGCAGTGTTGATTAAAAACATGTCAGCCTCTGCTGCTGAAATGTGGTCCTTGGACCATACCTTGCGTTTACCTGGAACTTGTTAAAATGTAGTTTCTGGGGCAGGAGGTCTGAGGGGGCTCTGAGCTGCTGCCTCTGCAGTTTTCTAGTGATTCTCACGGCACTGAAGTGTGAGCCAGAGGACCGAGGCACAGAAAGACATCAGTAATAGTAAAAAAAAAATTGCCTTCACACAAAGAAAGAAAAAGCGGTAAAAATGTGTAAGTTCAGATAACACAGAGACAAGACACAAAACAAATGAGAATATATACCCCAAAAATGGTGGGATATAAGAAACAATTTACATTTTGTTTGCTGATTTGTACTTTCTATTACTAACTTGCCTTGAAAAAAATTAAAGTGGGTCTAGAGAGATAGCTCAGTGGTTAAGAACACTTAGTACTCTTGCACTGGACCCAGGTTCAGTTTCCAGCACCAATATAGCAGCTCAAAACCATCACTAGAAGATCCACATCCTCTTCTGTCCCTCACAGGCACTGCATGCCATGGTGTGTGTGTGTGTGTGTGTGTGTGTGTGAGAGAGAGAGAGAGAGAGAGAGAGAGAGAGAGAGAGAGAGAGAGAGAGAGAGAGAGAGAGAGAGAGAGAGAGAGAGAGAGAGAGAGAGAGAGAGAGATCTGTGCAAGTGTATCCACTATCCAATCTTTCTTTTTAATCTTTCAAAAAGGCCACAAAGTTATAGGAATAGGCATTTCCAAGACTGCCAGCTGAGAAAATACTTCTATGATGAGCCAGATCCATTTTCTGAACAATTATTTTAAGCTCTGGATAGGACTGTCCCAGCAGTGTCATTCAGGTTCAAAGAGGCGCCAGCTGGCTGTGAAACGCCTCCTCACCTGCAGTACTTGGAAAATGTACCTTACATGTACTCATTCTTTGCAGTTCTCCCTCACTTTGGTGATTCCCCTTTTCAGCACACAGTAACAGGAATGTGACTCAAAATCCCAGCTTTGGAATATTGGGGTGTTTAGGTAATGAAAGTAAAAAGCCCACACTCTTTCAAATGTGTGTGTATGTGGGGGGTGAGGTGCGCTTTAGTCATTAGTATTAAGTGAAAAAATTAACACTGAGCATAAAGGAGACTTAAAACTTGTCTGAATCATTAATTTCTTCTTTAGCAACATTGTACCATGTACTCATACAGAGGACATAAATGATGTCAGCCATTTTGCCTTATCTGGGATGTTCTGAGGTACCCTACAGGTTACAAGCGCTACCATAACGAGAAGACCAGGTCTTAGGCAGGAACTGTAGTGATCCATCCATCTATCTATCTATCTATCTATCTATCTATCTATCTATCTATCTATTATTCCCAAGCTAAATTCACAGCTTTAATCCTAATTTATATACTTCTCTATGGAATAATGTGTGTTGTGATCATTTCCTGAAAACAGCCAACCAATTGAAAGCAACTAAAACAACAAACATTATCCATAAATGTCAGAAGCAACACATGGACACAGCCTGACAGTGTCCGACCACTTGCAGTTTTGAGGGCTGGATCAGTTGGGAGCAGTGCAGTTACTTCTCCCCCTGCAAGACTCTGTTACAGATTTCTGTAAAGAGTCCCCTATTCTGAAGGGGAAATAGGCACAAAGTCTGACCCCCTAATCAGGAAGCTATATGCAATTGATGGCTTCTGGAGAGGAAAAATACGTTTTCTCCCTTGGAGTGGTTCACACAGTGAGGGGCGGACCTCATGCTCAAGAGCAGTCAGCTGACATAAAATGGGCCCCCACGTCTGTTTGTTTGCTTGCTTTCTGCATGTTTTTGGTTTGGTACTTTTTAATGAGAGACGGGGGAAGGAGGGGGAGAGAGCTGGGGGAGATAGATCATGAAGTTGTGGGGGGGTTATCTAGAAGAAATAATATGATTAAAATATCCTGTATTGAAAAACAGTTAAGAACCCTTCATTTGGTTCCCATGCCATATTTTCTGGGCTGTTTACTGAACACAGAGCAAAGCCCTTTGTTAGGGTCAGACAGAAGATAGGAAGAAAAGCAGAGAATCCTATTTTCACTTGTTCTTGTTCAGACTAATCGAAGAGGAAGTTGCTTTATTTTCATGCCTTAATGAGCTACTGCCAAATAATAGGACTAAGTTTCACTGTGGAGGCAGGGATGGTAGTGGAGTCTTTCTGGAGAAAGTGACATTGCACTGGATGTGACGGACTGTAGGGTTTTATTCAGGATGGTTGGAAGCTTCCAGACAGTGGGAAGGACACATGTGAGGCCTAAGTAGGAGAATGAGGTCACGTGTTTACACAAACCGTTAGCTAAATGAAAGTGGGTAGAGATGAGCTTGGGGTACAGATATGGGCAACAGAGGAATGAAGCGATGTAATGAAGGTGTCAACAGAGCTGGCTCACACAGGGACCTTGTGAGCCATGTGGGGAAGTTTCATCTCCTCGCAAGGGCAGTGAGAAAGGTCAAAGTCAAACATGACCAATGAGAGGACTTAGGAAGGTTGCTCTGAATTGGAGGCTGCAGACCGCAGGCAGGCAGTTGGCTGACACTGCTGGAGGGACACACAAGAGAGTTGATTCCATCCTGAAGTAGCTGAGTGGACAACTGCAAACGGATTGAGACCAGCATCTGATGGGGAAAGACCGTGTGATGGAATAGGCACCAAGGAAGTCCTTAATGCATTCCTAAAATAACTAAAATTAAAGCCCTGTAAACAAAAGCTCTGTGGGAACCTTCCTTTTCTCTCTCTTACTAACCAGTTCAGGCCAAGGGAAGATTAACTTAGGGGCACTGAACACTACCTGTCTCGTTTTACCATTTCTCAAAGTAAGACCTGAGGATTTTTTTCCCCACTAAAGATCAAGACTATGTTTATAACATGAAGATGCTATATTTGGTCCATTGTAGATGCCACCAAATAAGAGGCAAACTTGCAAAAAAAAATTGTATCTGTGTTAAATGTGCATTTTTTGTCATTTTTAATACAATATAGCAAATGTATAATTTATATTGCATTGGGTATTGTAAGTAACGCATAAATAACTTAAAGTATATAGGGGAGCTGTGTGGGTTATATGCAAATACCACGTTACGTAAAAGACTTGATTCTTGACATCAAACTTCTCTCAGATACCAAGGGACAATTATGTTTTCCTGTTTGGTTTATTGTAATGATGATGTAATACATGATGACGTCATGGCTGTGATGGCTGACACCCTGTATTAAGCTCCAAATGTCTTTTGAGTTTTAATTTGGAGTATGGTAAATACAGAAAGATAAAATCCTATAAACAAAAGGTCTTTGGGATCCTCGGTGACATTCATGGTGTTGTAGGGATAAAAGTCATCACAAAAAAAAAAAAAAAAAAAGGCACTTAAAGGCCAGCTATCACCAAGAGTGTGGAAAACTGAGGGAAGGCAAACAGTGCTGACTGAAGAAGCTGATTTCTAACTTAGCTTTGCTGTCTCTTCAAAGCAGAGCTTCTGCCTACCAAGCACAAGAGAAAAAAAAGCGCCTGGAAGTAGAAATATGAAATCTGTATCTGCAATTCAGAGGATTCTTTGTTCATTAGACAAAGTTAGAAAACAGAGCAAGTGAGTAATAACCAGAGATCAGAACAAGATTCATCGTGTGGGCAGGGAAGCAGGAGGCTGTGATGTGGGCTGGTAGAAAATAACACAGTGGTGAGAAGCTATGCAGAAGACACCCCATGCCAGAGGCGCTGAACCCGAGTGCCCACGCAGAGGGATGCTAGCCTTCCTTGTGGACCAGTCTCTCCTCTTATCTTCACTATGTTCTGACAATTCGCTCTTAACACCAAGGGCAATGTACTAGCCAAGCAAGCACATCCCAGCAGTCACCCATAATGCCATCTACAGAGGTCAGGAGGGAGTATAGCAGGCTGTCTTGTGCCCTGAAAAATCCTGGGGTATCCACTCTTCCCAGAAGCCACAGGGAATCTCAGTGTGAAAAGTCTGAGGGAGGTCAGACGAAAAGTATGTGGTTATACAGAAGATTAGTCAGGAGACTGAGGGCAGGGCAGGGTCAAGGCTGAAGACTAGGACTTCATGGACTGGTAAGGATGAGTTTTGTGTTTTATTTGACTCCAATAACATAAATTCAAAGATCCACAAGAGTAGGTGCTACCTTAGTGGTGGTGTTTCCATCGCTCCGGTGGAGGGAGTTTCCTAAATCTCTGGAGAGCCAACTCTAAGATGCCCCATCGATGGGCAAGATGGATGTGGACTCACTCTTTATGTAGATGAGTATGTAAAACCTCTGTTTCTCATAATACCCTGGAGTCAGCTACCTAGAACATCTCCTAGAAAAACCAGCCTGGTCTCCTGGGAGAGGAATTGTCATAGGATCCTGAGGGAGAAGCAGAACTGGAGAAAGAAGAGACAGAAGTCTTGAGAATTTCCATGGGACTCAGCCCTGAGTCGTCTTTCGAATCTGCTGTGTCTCTGTTTGTTACCAGGCTCCAGTCACAGAGGCCTTCTGAGTCTTGCCTGAACATTCTGGGAGGTTCCTTCCTGTCTCAGTGCACAGTCCTGTGCTTACTGTCTTCTTAGCCTGGGATGTCCTTTCCCATCTCTGACTTTTAGGCTGGATGCTTCTTTGTTACAGAGTCCTGTCCTGTGCATTTTAAGATGTTTAAAGTAGGGTGTGTGTGTGTGCGCGTGTGCGTGTGTGTAGAGATGGTTCTGAGAGTAAGAATGCTTGTTGTGCAAGTATGAGGAGCTGATATGGAATCCCCAGCACCCATGTAAAATCTGAACATCCAGTCCAAGTATCGGTCATTCCTTTGGGGAGATGGCAGAGTGAAGCCAAACAGTTCCTAGAAGCCTGTGGGTCACTCAGTCTGGCATGTACAGTGCGAAAACAACGAAGAGACTCTACCTCATACAAAGCAGAGGATGAGGACAGAAGCTTGAGGTTATCCTCTGTGTGCCATGTCATATGCATCCTCTACACACACACACACACACACACACACACACACACACACACACACGCACTCATGCACTGCACACCTGCAAGGATCTTTAACATCATACCTGGCCCCTGTATAGCAAAAGTCACTAGAAACCCCATCCTTGGCTGTGACAATTAAAACATTCCAGATGCCAAATGTCCCTTGAGAGGCAAAGTCACCCCTGGTTAGGAATCACTGCCCTAGATATCTGCCTGATTTACTCTGTCACTTAATTTAGGTCTGCGCTCAGATTTCACCTCTAGGGAAACTTGCTCACAACCCACTCTGAAACAGAAGCCCTGGCTCCATCTGCCCCCTTTCCGATCTTGTTTTTCTCCTGTTATTTATTACAACCCAATGTTTTGCCAGATATTCTACTGTGAGTCTACTTATACCACACAGATAGCAGGGAGATGTTTTGGTGGAAGAGGAAGGAGTAGGGGGCGGGGGTGGAATAAGAACTTGCCAGGATTGAAGAAAGGCTTCCACTTAACCTGCTAAAAACTGCAATGGGCATTGTTTACATCGATGATAAGGCTTTAGGGATGTTCTAACGAGAGGTGCATTTTCACCCACTCCCTCGAAAATGGGGCTTTGAAAGCAGAAACAAGTTAGCATTGAGTACTTTTGTGAACAACACACACATTCAAGAGTCAAAATTGCAGTCCTTTCCCACCATCAAAAGGCGGTGTTCTCAACCAATATTGATACCCATGTCTGCTTGCCACAGCGCAGAAATCGTGCTGATAGTTAGGAAAGTATCTGATTAAAGGCTGGCATCTTGTCCTCATTCTTCTAAGCCAGAAGTGTGTCTCTCTGAGTTTTAAGCAGCAACACCATGCACTCTCAGCAGGTCAATAACAATTGCGCCAGACCCAGCAACCGCAAGAGCAAGAGCGAGGTCCCCCTCAACAAAGACCTGCTGCTGTCTTCCTGACTTCCTTAAAGCACACTGGACTAATTTCCAGGACGCCAACTTTCTTCTGGAAGGAACTTCAAGTGCTGAAGAGAAATTGTAAGTGCCAAGTAAGTTTCATGTTTTGGAGAAGCTACGGGCAGCTCTCCCTCGACTGCTAGCAGATCTTACAGAGTAACCATCTTCCTACGACTTGGGCTTAGTGAGCTATTAAAAGACATTTTATTGCAGCGCAGCTCCCAAGAACCTCCAGGGAATGAGGACTTCCAAATACTTTAGAGAAAACTTCTTAAAATTAAGTAATTCAATCCTCGCATTTTTCAAATACAAGTGGATGGAAGTGTTTTAGTAACACTTTTTAAAGACAACAATAGAAATCTGGAGAGAGAGAGAGTGTGTGTGTGTGTGTCTGTGTGAAGTGCACTAGTGACATATGCTCATCCCTTCGCAAAAATTTACATCAGCACAACCAAATGTGGGTACAGGCCTCAGAATGTGGGACCCTGAGTGGCCCCAAAGCTTGCTGTCACCTGCACGGACTTCTGCAGGACACCTAGAGACATGAAGGTACTGCAACAGCCTGCTTTAAAAAAACCTGACAGCCTAGTCAAAGGCTGACAAGCTCCCTTCCCTTCTGGGGCTATCTTAATTTCAAATATACCAGCTTCTTCTTTATTCCTTTTAGTCCTGTGTGTGGTTTTCACCATTGGTCCTCTTGGGGACCATCACTCATCCGTTTCCTATCAGTGTTTGAATGGAAGGGATAATCATCATTACTCAAATAATTTGTGCAGATAAATTTATTGTGCACATATCAAGTAAAACGCTTTTTGATAATAAAACAAGTTAGCCTGTGTGAACTTGCCTAATTACTTTTCCTCCTGTGGCAAGAACACCTAGATTCTACAACAGTATTATTTTTTATGTTGCATTAGATGTATCTATGCTATTTTAGAAGCAGGAGTATCTTAAAAGCATGCATATATGTGTACCATCTGTGTGCCTGGTACCCTAAGAGTTCAGAGGCATCAGAGCCCCTGGACTAGTTCAGAGGCATCAGCCCCTGGAACTAGTTATGTATGGATAGTTGTAGGACACTGTGTGGATTCCAGGAACTAAACCTGGCTCCTCTACAGGAATGGCAAGTGTTCTTAACAACTGAACCATCTCTGAAGCTCTTGCTCTATTATTATTATTATTATTATTATTATTATTATTATTATTATTATTA
>OU015743.1:147779051-147791939 GCA_907169655.1 Acomys percivali
TTATTATTATTATTATTATTATTATTATTATTATTATTATTATTATTTTCTTTTGGAGATAGGCTGGGATGGTGAGTGCTAAGTGACCTGGCAGAATTTAGAATCAAAGGGAGGTGCACCGTGAGGGGTTATTTTGAATATATTAAGAGATGTGGGAAGGTCTACCCACTGTGAGCAGTTCCGTTCCTTAGCTGGGATCCTGGACTGTGTGAGTAGAAAAAGGGAGCTGAGCAGCAGTGTTCATTCATCTCCTCTGCTTCCTGATTGGAGGCCATGCGAACAGCTATTTCACCCTCCTGCAGCCTTGAGTTTCAAGACACGGTGGACTGTAGCCTTGTGCCATGAGCCAATAGAAGCCCATTTGCTATAGTTTGCCTTTGACAGCTTTGTTTCTTTGTCTGATCACAGTAACAAGAAAAGAAACAAAGACACAGTGTGTCTCACTGTAGCCTAGGCTAGAGTCAAACTCACTGCAATCCTCCTGTCTCAGTCTTCCAAGTGCTAGAATTATAGGAATGTGCCACCTCAGCTGGTTCTTAATATACTATTTTAAACTATAATTTTCATGTTGAAAATTTGGTTTTTAAGCTTGCTCATCCCACATATCTGCTGCTGTGTATGGAGACAGAGAATATACAATGGTCAGGTATTGGAAAGGTGGGGAGAGGAAAGAGGTGTAGGTTGAAGGGCACAAAAGAGGCTATGATTTTGTGTAAAATAAGGTGTAGAAAGACAAGCTCTACAGTGCCCCAGACCCTCGGTTCAGTCTCACCTTTACAACTACCAGTATATTCCAGCCATTAGAAAATGAAGACGAAGACTTCTTGACATTTGGCCTGCCTAGTTAGGGTTTCTAGTGCTGTGAAGAGACACCATGACCACAGCAACTCTTATAAAGGAAAACATTCAATTGGGGCTGGTTTACAGTTTCAGAGGTCTAGTCCATTATCGTCATGGCAGGAAGCATGGCAGTGTGCAGACAGACACCATGCTCAAGAAGGAGCTGAGAGCTCTGCATCTTGATCCGCAGGCAGCAGTAGGAGACAGTGTACCACGCTGGGCAAAGCTTGAGTATATATGACCTAAAAGCCTGACCCAACAGTGACACACCACCTCCAACAAGGCCACACCTCCAAATAGCACCACACCCTAGGAGCCAAGCAATCAAACAGATGAGTCTATGGGGGTGGTCCCTATTCAAGCTACCACAGTGCCAGTCTGTATTGTTTTAAACCATCCAAATCTAGTTTTGAGCAGAATTCCACATATCAAAGAAGTGATCTGTAATGGGTAGTGAGTTGGGTATTTCATATAGTATTTTTGAGATACATCAACTTCCTCTTGTATTTTGCTCTCAGGTGATGGTGCACTGATAGACAGAGAGGTGATTAAATAGAGTAACCTTGCCCTTCACAGTTAGCACTGTAATTTCTTAGCAGGACTTCAATTTCGAAGGTACCTAACAGAAAAGACTCACATATTACCCAACTAGGGAGAAATGCATTTATCATTAAAAGGTTGCTGTCAAAATGTTTGCTTTGGAGCTCAGTAAGGATACTGTAGCAATTTTCAAACGCCCATTTGTGTGATTATGTTTTTAGGATTCTAGCAAAAAGAATCCACACAAACTCACTGCATTTGAAGGCTGAACTCTTCCACAATATGGTTTTGCTGAATGGCTCAGCATCTTGCTTGAGATTCTGAGCTTATTTTATTATTATTTTTAATTGCTTAGGAGAACTACTCCCTCTTTTTTTTCTGACTGAAATTCCAAAGCCCCTTGCAGTGACCACACCGTATTAAATCTTTCCATACAAGAGTCATCAAAGGTTTAGCGTTTCAGTGATTTGACTACATGAAAGTCCTGATAAAATTTAGTTACAAGGAGAAAATGCATGTGTGTTATAAGATCTAGTGGACTGAGATGTATTAAGATAAGTGTGAATTGGGTATCAGCTGTATACAGCTAGGGGTATCTCACTTGGTTATAACATCACTGTGTCACTTGGATAGGCACTTGTGATCCTTGCTGCCAGCCAGATTTTGGTATTAAGGACATGGCAAGACTAGACCCAGAAGAGGAACTTCCATATGTCTAAACACTTGGATCCCCAGTATCCACTGTAGGAATGTCTTTCTATCTGTTCAATAAAAGAAAGAAAAATCAAGAATTTGAGAGAAAGCAAGGAGGTTCATGGGTGAGGCAGGGAGGGAAGGAAAGGGGGAAATGACCTATTATATTTTCAAAAAATATTATTATTTTTTTAAAAGTGACCCATTTTTACTTCAACTTTGGGAACTTTAGACTATGATGTCAACTTATTTCCCCCATGACTCTTTCCAAATTTATACTGGCGTTTTGCCTTTTGAAATTTTAGAGCTGGTCTGAGAAAGTGGGACACATTTCCCTTGACATATTTCAAGATATATGAAAAGGAAAGACCCATCTGCAATAAGCTGTTCATGTGAATATTGGCAGAAAGCAATCAAGTCCTCCGCAGCATGGATCTTACCCAGCCCTCCTCCACCCACACTTCTCACAATACCCCGAATGTGAAGTCTTGTGATGAATCCTCCTTCTGGGCATGAAATACAGAGACGTGATTGACTAGGGGACTGTTCAGGTGCAGAGCTTGCTGACTCCTGTTCGCAGTTATAAGACACTCTGTCTTGGTTTCTGGCACTGTGCTTTGGGAGGGAGGGGCCTCCTATTGCCCAGTGCGCTTAGGGCAACATTTTTATGACCAAATTAGTAGAAGTGCGGCTAAACTCTTAAGATCTTTGGGACAATTACCTAACCTGTTCTAGTTACTTTAACATCTGTGTGATTCCCATCAGAACTATACTGTTCGCCATCATCATTTTTATGGGTTCTTTTGAGGCATTTTATTTATTTACATTATTCAGGAGTGAAGGACATACAGCAAGGCCTGTGTGTGGAGGTCAGACAGTAACTATCAGGAGTTGCTTCTCTCCACCAGTGGGTTCTGAGAATCAAACTCAGTTCACTAGGCTTGGCAGCAAGTATGCTTAGCCACCTCACTGGCTTTCATATGAATTCTTTACACAGCTCCTAGGTAAGATGAGTTTAGCTATTGTTCGTCTTTCTAAAACCAACTTTAAATTATTTCATTGTGGTCAGGATACTGCAGTTTGTGACGACATGGTAAGAAGGTTCTAGGAACTATGATAATAATTTTGGCTTATATGATGAAGAGGAGATTTCACCTTTAAGATGGTAAATCACCAGCACATCTGCCTAATTGGTCATGGAGGGCATTTTAAAGGTCATTTGTGTTTTGCACATGCATCTGTCACAGACCAGGCATATGTTTAAGGCCACCTCACTATTGTTTCACATCTGTTCTGCCTTTGCTTCTCTTCCTAGATCTTCCTTGTGGATGACAGCTGAGGCTGAGACACAAGAGGAACTGGCTGTGGTGAGGACCTCTATTGCAACCCCCACTAACTGGAGAAACGGTGGTCTCCAGGGAGACACGAAGAAGACACAGAAGGAGTCAGCCTGGTAAGCTGTTAAATTTAGGGTTTATAGAAACTTTTCTCCTCTCCCTCTTTCCCTCTCCCACCCCCAGAAAATTTCCTCTCTGTTTTTTCCATCTCTGTCTCTCTCCCTAGCTCTCTTGGGACACAGGGCCTTTCTATGTAGCCCAGGTTGGCCTTGAATTTGAATTTGCATCATTCTTCCTACTCCATCCTAGGAAGTGCTGAGGCCTTTGTTTCATTTTGCAAAATCAGGGTTGGGGATTTAGCTCCATGGTAGAGAGCTGGCCTAGCAAACACAAGGTCCTGGATTTGGTCCTCAGCTCTGAAAACAAAAAAACAAAACAAAACAAAACACCAAAAAATAACAACAACAAAAGGGTAACTAGCAATTAAAGTAAAATCTTGAATACTTTTATCTATCTTTATTTTATTGTGGCTCTTTTAGACAGGGCCTCATTATGTGTGCCTGACTGGACTGAATGAAACTTACTATGCAGGCCAGGCTGACTTTGAACTCACAGAACTCTGCTTCCCTCTGCCCCATGCATGCTGGGATCAAAGGTATGTGACACCACTACTGGCTTACTTAAAAAATAAAAACAAACAAACAAACAGTTTAGAGATGAAGTAAAATGGACCTCAAATCCAGGCAAACTCATATAAAAGCTCTGCTGACTCAGAGGACTTTGTCACATATTATCATCCATTGTTTGGATTACATGCTCCATTACTATAGCTAAAGCTTTAACTGTCAACTGGCACAGCTTATAGTCTCCTAAGAAGAGAATCTCAAAGGAGGGTTGCCCAGATCAGACTGGCTTGTGGGCATGTCTGTGGGAGATTGTCCTGATTGTTAATTGATTTATCAGAGCCCTGCCCACTGTGGGTGGCACAATCCCCTGGGCAGTTGGTCTTGGGCTGCATAAGACAGCTATGTAAGTGTGAGCAAGCCAGCAGACAGTAATCATCCATGGCTTCTGCTTAAAGAACCTGCTTTGAGTCTCTACCCTGACATCCCTCAATGATGGGCTGTGACGTGGAAAGTGGACCAATTAAACCTTTTCCTCCTGTAGGATGCTTTTGGTAAAAATGCTTTATCACAGCAACAGAGACCAAGCTAGGTTGGATTCTCTTTAGTACACACAGCAGACACTGTTCAGAATATATGCTGATGCGTGCATTGTGCTGTGCTGCCTTGGTCTTCATCCAAGGCAGTCTTAAAGCTCCTGTGGGTCCTAGCGCAGTTCTGTGAGGCCAGGGAGGAAACACAAATGAAGACACAGGCTAAAGTTTATAAATGCCACGCTGCTAGTACTGTGACCAAGAAATGCGAGCAATCTTTGTATCTTAAAAACCTCTGGATATGAAAAGAGGTCTGATTTGAGGGCTTTCGAGTCATCAGTTCAACTTATTCTGCAATAAAGCACCAGGTACTGTAAACAGAATCACAGAAGATGATACACAAATCTCAGCGAATAAGTAAAGATGGAAGTACCAACTTGAGGCAGCCTTGTCTGAAAACTCAAATGTGAAACTACACAGTGAACAGGTAGATTATGAGGTCTGAATGAATTCATCACTGGCCCTCAAGTGTTGCTAAGCTACAGTGCTGTTGGAAGTGGGCTGTGATTGACAACCATCCACATGTCATATTCTTTACATCTGGAACTTCTTCTCAAAGTCTGTGGTGAGTAATATTCATACTGAATATATGTTTCATGTGCAAAAAAGGAAGAAACTATTAACAAAAACATCATCATGTTACCTGCTATAGTTTAAGGTCCAGAGTATTAGGGACTCAAAGAAAACACTTAAACAGAACTCATCCTGACTTCTTCTCTGTAGTTCTGAATCAAGTTTCTCTTCTCCTTTTATTTTTGGTGCATAGTGTTACATGTGTGTGTAAAGAGTATGTATACAGAATGGTGTGGGTATGTGTGTGTGTAAAGTGGTACATATATAGAGAGTGATGTGCATATGTAGAGCAGCGTGTGTGTGTATGTGTGTGTGTAGTGGTGTGTATGTGTGTAAAGTGGTGTGCATATATGTAGAGGAGGTGTGTGGAGTGGTGTGTGTATGTGTAGATGAATGTGTGTGTGTGTGTGTGTGTTTGTACAGCAGTGTATGGATGTCTAGAGGAGTATGTGTTTGTAAGGAGTGGTACATGTATGAGCTGCATCTCCAAACCTTTCCATTATCTCTGTATTACCATTGCTAGCATTCTCATATTTTTATCATCTTTTTTCCTAAATATAGTGTGTGACACAAGCACCTACTGTGGAAGCCACAGATCTGTTCTGTGCAGACAGGCTGCCCTTGTTTCAGACCTTTCTCCCTGCCTGGTACATTCCATGGCAACTATTTCCTTTTGTAAATCTTAGAAACATCACTTGTCTCAAAGTGAAGGGAATTTAAAATCTTTCACTGCAAACTAAAAGAGAGAGAGAAGAAAAGGAGAAACAAAGGAAAATGAAAGGAAAGAAAAAAGTTTTTAAAAATAGTACCTTATTCAGATAATTTCCAACTCTGAAAATTTCACCCTAAAAATACACTCATGTGGGTTGTTTTGAAAACAAACAGCAATCCTATGTATTCACAGACACAGCATGGTGACCTCAGCTGGGTCCCAGGCTCACATCCTTTATGGAATAAATATTCTGAAAGCTGATCTCTGTTGACACTGGCGAGAGAAGCTTTTGTGTGCATCTGGAATTGTTTTTCACTTTGGAGCTAATGTTTTGACTTAATCGGAGTACCAACAGCAGAAGAAGGAAAGCAAGGAGACAAAAATATGCCCAATAAGACAGGCAAACATTAATGCTGTCTCCCTCTTTTGAAAATAAAGTTTGAAAGCCTCACTCATGAAATGATGATAAATACAATGAAGTCAAAGAGGCTAATCAAGAAGTTAAGTAATAAATGGGAAGAAATCTTGAGCAGCATCCAAACAGGAGGCTCTTGAATGTGCATTTGACTTCCACGAGCCAGACACTCAGGTCTCCTTAGTCCTGTTACTTCCTAGTGAACAGTTTACAAACTTTAAGCAAGCACTTCTACTATAGAACATCTTCATTTTAAGGGTACTTTCATTTTATCTAAGATTCATCTTTGTGATCTAATGCTTATTTTATTTTCACTGATTCTATGTCTTTGTATTTATAGAGAAAACACTGGCCACCATCTTTAATGTAACTGCAGAGATGATATAATCACTGAATTGGTGACATCTCCTTCCCTCCCTCCCTTCTTCTTTTCTTCCTCAGAGAAATAGGCTTTGTTCTTCTACCTCACTCCAGGGCATCTTTTGTTAGTCATCTTCTAATATAAGATACTTTCCCATAATGCCTTTCCAAATTCCTCCTACCCCATTGGGTACACTGTTGTTTTGAGAGGAGAAAGCATTGTAGAAACCATTAACTACTCTTAGGCTTTGTGGGCTTGTTACTTTCACAATGGGGCCTGAATCCCGTGGAAATTGTAGAGAGTGGTTTTAAGACATTGCATGTGTAGCCCTTGGCATATGCCAGTGGACTAAAGAATCCTATAGGAGATTAAATCAGATGCTGATGTCTACAATGTCTTATACTCCAAGACTATTGAAGTAATATAAAACCGTAGCTCCTCACAAGAGGTAATTTAGCTGAACTATGAACACCTGGTTCAACATGTATTTTGGTTGATATATTCCTTTTTTTTTTTTTTTTTTTGGCACCATTGCATCTGTAACAGCAAAGGTGAAAACAGTTGATTAATATTTGGTTTGTCGTTCTTATGCAATGCCTAAAATTGAATGATCAATCAAGGTAGGATTCAAGGGGCATTTCATGAGGAAGAAGCAATGTGACCAGATGCCCATCAGGTGCAGAAATGTGAACTGGGCTGTCTGCTAAGTTAACAAGTCAATAAGGATATTCCAGTCCCATCGTCTAGGCTCTTGCTCTCGTCTTTAAAAAGCCTTTGTGAGAATATAGTGTAAGTATCAGAATCACAGACGCAGGCAGAATAATGGAAATGATAACTTCTAAAGAACCTTCACACATCCTTATTACCGAGTCTGGCTGGGAAAATCAAGGAGAGGAGAAATGTCAAAGGAAGAGTTTCTAGACCGTTTGGAGGTACTAGAATCAAGCAGAGACAGGATGGAAAGGCAGGGTTTAAGTGATGTTGTTAAGGGCTATTTTCCTGCCCTAATAGAATCTGGAAGGTCACCTCGAAAAGTAATGAAATCCTTTCTGCAGTGCAATAAGACTGTTCAATTTTTAATTCAAGGAAAATCCCAAAGCAAAAAGCACATAAAATACTGGGACTTGGGGGTGGTAGTGATAAAATTATCATCAGAATTTAAAGACCTGTCAATCTAACCAGTGCATACGGATCTGTTTTTAAAATAAATTATATTGTCTTGGAAATGACAGGTGCCACTTTTATCATGCACATTTCTGCAATCTAATCCACAACGAAGCTTCAAATAGCTTGTGACAATTATTTTCAGTAGTGCTTTATCTAGCACTTGTGTTGTTTGCTCTATTTCTGTTGTGCAGTTGTGAAGCAGTTTTAATTTATTTCATATTTCTACTCAAAAACAAAACAAAAAAAATAACATGCACCAGAAAAGAGTGAGCCCACAGAACATCTGGTACACCTTCCCCATTTTAAAAATAACACTGAATGTAGGTGTTTCTATTCTAAATATTCTATCACCTTCCACTTAATTTACAATCCAGGCTTTCCCTCTATCCTTAGCCACAAACTGCATCTTTCATCAACGCAGGATGACGTCAACACAGTCTCTCTGAAAGAAGACATTTTTGCCATATGCCTTTAGGATTGCTGCAATACTACAGGAGACCCCAGAGGAACATGAGGGCTATTATCTCATCTCCCTCTACAGATGGATCAGAGACACAGGCTATTTACTGTCCTATCCACGGGCCCCTCCTTGAGGTTTAACTTAAAGGACATTTCTGTGAATAATTAATAATAAAAGTTTAGAGTCACAGTCAAAGAAAAAAAAAACATCGTGGCGAAATTCATCTTGAAAAGCCTTCTATATATTGTTGCTAGGACAGAGATTGGCATACATGGCTTAATTAATTCCACAAGCACTTATTAAGAGTTTACTACACATTTTCCCTGGGTGAGATATGTCTTTAGCGGTATCAGCATTTCCCCGTACAGATCATTTCTGTTTTACACTTTATGTTCGCTTAAAAGCACTTGATATTTAGGTGAATGAGATGCAATCCAACTCATGATTTAATATGGCTCTCAGTAATCTTTAGTTTAGTTAGTATCGGCTATATTCCTATACTTTAATGTGCCAGACAGTATTGGTGCAGAAACAATTAGTACCCTTGAAAGAGAAGGACAACTCACTGAAGGAGAACTGAGTGGCAAGTGTTCTTAGAAGACTTCTATGAATGATCCAGAGCCACAATATTTGGTTACCACAGGGTCACAACTGACTACATGTGTGTAAATGCATAGCTCTGAGGTGCTCAATAAGACACCAGTGGTGATGCTGTAAGGAAGAGAATGACTGTCCCTCATAGCAGCATGTGATGGTGTCTGATTTTCCAACACGATCTAATTTAGCAAGTCACTTCCTTTGAGAAAGGAAGGTTTGAAAGTTAAGATTAAGTGGAAGAGTCAACAAGTGCTTCAAAACAACTGCGCACAATTTTGCTCCCCAAAAAGATGAGTTGGAGGACAGTGTAAAATGTTTCAACAATATGGTATGCACTGGATTTTTTTTCCTGTGGGGCATGGAAGGATGGGAAAAGGTCCTTCTATATACTAACATTATTGACATGGGGTCATATATGTCATCCTCCTTTCAGTAAGTGCCACCATGTCATTTATAAATGGGGACACTGAGCTTACACTCAATCCAACTACTTCCAGATACTTTTAATTCCCACGTCATTAAGTTCAGAAATCCTTCAGTCTTCATTTAAAGTGGGAAATAAAAATGATTCAAGTCTTCCCAGGTTCTCATTTGTGACATTGCAATTTTTATATATTTAGGACTTTAAGCATCTTTGAAATTATGAGGGCATACTTTAAACCCCCAAGCCAGTTAGACTATGTACCACTAGAGTAAAACCGGTCAGCGAGCCACAGTTTAAAAACTTCAAGGGCCTGCCCAGCCTAGCTTTTCTTCCCGCTGGTCTCTCCCACATGCCATTCTCTGCCTGGTGGGCGAGCCTTCACCCTCCACACCGTGTCACAGTCTGCACCACTGGATACCTGTCTTACATTGCAGTTAGATTACCCACCACAGTGTGTAGCAGCGGGGGTGGGGGGATCTGACTTCCTCCTCCCTTCCAGGGGCATTTTGCAATGTCTGGAGATACTTTTGCTTATTCTAACTGGAGGATGAGTGTGTTATTGGGGTCTTGTGAATGAGGCTGGAAACGGTGTTGAATGGTTCAGGGTACTTGGGACAGTGCCCTATGACAAAGAAAAATCATACCCGATCTGAGAAACCTTTATGTATACCTTTGCACACTAGACCTCTGGTAAGTGGTCAATTTCACACTGCATATGGAGTTGATTACATGTAACTCGGCCAGGTGACCCCCTAAACCGCCACCCAAGATACACAGTTAAACCAACCGATGCCAATCTGCACGCCTCCTTCAGAATGACTGAATAGTTTAGGTAAGAGAGTTTGGCTCAACATTCTATTTTTTACTGTATTTTGGCTTAGGATGGAATGTGTACAATCCCTGCTGAATGTTTTGATAAAAATTTTCAGACTTGGAGATACAGTGTCTATAAAAGAAGCCATGTATCCAGTTTCATTTATACACACCATGACATTTCATTCCATTTTATTTGAAGTACTTTCTCATGTACACATTTTTTTTTCTGTTTCAAAGGAAATAACCACAAACCGACGAGATGGTATTTGAATAAAGATTGCAGCATTAGCAATATAAAAAAGGAGCCATGACTACAGTATGCATGGGATGAGGGTTTGAGGGGAACTGGTTCACTGCGTTCACCACATCTCTCAACTCTTCTTACCAAAATGAGAGAAACCAGAAACAAGTGGGAACCAAGCACACCCTATCTGAGCCCTGCCCTCACCAGTCAGCCATACATATCACGCTGAGAGCCCTGCCCTCACCAGCTGGACACACAGCTCATGCTGAAGTTGCTTCTAGGGTAGACTTGAAAGAAAAGTCTAGCTACCACTGTGTCCCGGCCCTATATGTTCAGACTTGGATGATTACAGGACAAACCCAAGTAAAAAAACCACAACCAGAAAAGGCTCTGATGCTTTCAGTGTACATGCTGCTGCTACTGCTGCTGCTGCTGCTCCCCCAGCTGCTGCTGCTCCCCCAGCCCTCCACTTTTCCCTTTTGAGATGGTCTGTCTCATCACATAGGCCAACCTACCACCTTCACACTTGTAGCAAGCCTCCTCCCTCAGCCATCACAGAGCTGGGACCACGCCCAGTGACACCTGCTTCTTAGCAAGGTGGGATTTAGAAGATGGGGATTGCTTGTCTTTAGACTCAAACACAGCTCCAAGGCTGTGGCACAAGCATGTGGCACAACCATGTGACACAACCTCACCAAGGAACAAAACAAACAAACAAACAGCCCCCCTAAACCAAGCTCATGTGTCTTCATCAAAATTTCTGCTTTTACCTTCATAGCACCCAAACCCCCATGTTCCTGGAATCACCTATCTTGTGACAAGATTCAACCAAAATGAAACACGTATGAAAAAAAATCCCATCTGGAAACCCATCTAAAAATAAAATACTTTTAAAAACCACGTAGGATCGTACTTCCTCTCAACAGGTAGATTCCTTGCAGGTGAAATATTATGATTGCCTGGGAGATACTGGAAGTTCAAGAACATAGCCCAAAGGGTGGCAAAATCTAGATCTAAAACCAAGTTGTCCTTCTTGCTTTGTTTTGTGAAACTCAAATCAAACTGCCATGCGGTTCTGAACAGCACTCAGAAGGCCCACAACCCTTCCGGACGCTGGAGAAAGAACAGAGTATCCTCGGCCTGGAGACCTGAGTGGCCCTCTCCAGACTGAAAAAGAGTGGCTGTGAGGCTGCCTGACACACCCACGTGGCATTAAACATCTTCTTCTTGTCATGCAGATGACTCACTTCAAATCATGGCAGGACTCCTTCTCCACATATGCTTAACAAAGCTGAATTCATCTGCAGTTTGCCAACTGTTCTATAAAATAATTTTGCACCCTGGAGAATCGATCTGTTTACCTCAAGGCAAGTCAATGTGAAATATATTTTCTTTAAAAAAAACAAAAACAAAAAACCAGACATGGAAAGTTCTAATAAATGCTCTTGGGCACATTCTGTTCCCCTTTCTCCTGTAAGAACAAGGACATTTTTGTTTATTGCTTGGTGTATGGCGGCTCCTCAGGCAGACTGAGCTTCCCCGCACTCAATCCTAAAGTTATTGCTTCTTCCCATTTCATGGAGCCTCCTAAATATGCTGAGAAGGAACTCTGTCAACAATGAAGAAGCTAAGACTGTCATCTATACATTAGGCAAGCATAAAGGGTAGTTTTCTATGCACAGGCCTCACTCTTGGTGGGCTCTTGTCAGGAAAAGCTGTTCAGCTTTAAATACTGTCCTCTCTACGTTTAAGTTGCCATACAAATTAGACATTCTTATGTGTATGGAACCAAACAACGGGGACCTGTGCAGGGTGGCATTTTTGTTGTCCTCACAAGATAAAACACCAAGAAGGTGTCAGCAGAATTCCAATGGTAAAGAACAGAGCCACTCCACAGAACAGCAGGAGTAGTCATTTCACAGGGGAGACTTTGTCTTTTCTTCCCTCTCTGTAAAACGTTGCACCATCCTCTACACTTTATGATTTAGTTATGTAGTTTGCATTGTCTGTCTGTGTGGAAGCTCAGGAGGGTGGGGCTTTGGATTAGCACTTCTTCCTGCAGGGGCCTGAGCAAGCCGAGCAAAGGCCCGCACAAGTGGACTGGCTTCTACATCTCCCATTCATCCTCCCCTTTAAAAAGGGTACTCAAGTAACTTTTGAAAAATACACATACCTTAAATATATAAAAGAGGCCTTTTTGGGGAGAAATACCTTGTTCCCATGCAGTCTGATTAACTTAACATTAATTTAAAAGCATGGTTCACTACTATCGAAAACCAGAAATGATAAACCAAGACAATTCTCTCTTTGGGTAAAGTGGTTGTTGGCACTGATCACAGCATACCCTCAAATTCACCACCAGGAAAGGAGTGGCTCACCCAGAAGGCCTAGCCAGCTCTGGGAAGCAGGTGAGAGCTCAGAGGCTCAGGGCAGCTCTGCAGCTAGGGGGGTGAGTGTGTGTGTGTGTGTGTGTGTGTGTGTGTGTGTGTGTGT
>OU015743.1:147805940-147829905 GCA_907169655.1 Acomys percivali
ACACACACACACACACACACACACACACACACACACACACACACACACACACACACACACACACTCTTCAGCAATCAGACCAAAGCCTTCCTCCTCCCGCAAGTGGACAAGAAGTCTTATTTGTGCTGCTGAGAAGCTGAAAGTTACCGTTTTTAGTCCAAGGCAGTCTATCTTTCACCTCTTTTTCTTTTTTCCCTGGAACATGGGGGAAATAACTGTTCTTGCTCCTTTCCAAAGTCAACCTTTTCACTTGTGTTCTGGAGCCCATCTCCTCTGGCTCTCACTGCCTAGCTCACGATGTGGCTATACCTCAAACAGTATTGGATTCTATGCAAACACACAAGCACACAGAGATCTACTGGTTATGTCTAGGAGGGAAAGACCAAGTGGGGCTGGTTAGCCCAAGAAGAAATGCCCTAGGTAAAGGAAAGAGTCAGTCTTGTCTCTGCCCACTTGCTGTCACATGGGAAATCAGATCTCAAGTTGCCACAGTAGATTTTCCAAAACCAGAAAGAAACCTGGATTTCCATATGAAAACTGCACTCTTAAATGTTGGCTACAAACTTAGGAGATTGGACAAGAAGGTGTGTGGGTGAAATGAATCCCTCATGGGCTCCCATCCTGGGTTTTATCTTTTGCCTAAAAAATTTACTTATCTCAGCTTCCCACTCAAGGACCATGTGAATTTACTGACACTTGCGCAACATCTTGTCTGAGACTATTGACATCTTTTCCACAGCTAGAGTTTTCTCCTCAGCCAACTTTAACATATCTTCCGTATTACTGGATGTGTACTTTCCAGGGTCACCAGTAAGGGTCTAAAGACCCAATGCCCTGGAATAACTGTGTGCATGCATTACCTTTTCATACCTTTCAAACAAGGTTATTGCATAGACGCTGGGAACTTGCTAGAAATGCATCATCTCATGCCTTCCCAAGACCTATTATACCTTGACTGTGCACTGACAAGCTGTCCCCGTATTCCTGATGACTACAAGTCTGAGGCCCACTGCCCTCTGTACCTGCCTAAAGATCTACCCTTGTATCTTGCTGTGTGCAACGTCAGTTTCCTTTCTGCATCTGCGGGAAAGGCTTTCTGTAGATGAAATACTTTTTAATTCTTAGATTTTTCACATTGTATCAACTAACTTTCACATATAAGAATCTTGCATGTTAGTAAAGTAAGTCAGTTTATTTTCCTCATTCTGACAATCTTAGGAATGTGAAATTTGAAAATCAGTAGTAAGAGATGCATCAGAGTTAGTATCTGTCTGGTTTCCTGACATAAATCATAGCCTTTTCTTTGCCTCAGTATTTTGGCAATAGTATTAAAAAATACTTGCACTCATTTGGCAGAATAATATTAGAAGGTGCTCCTCCAGGACCTAGGGCCTATCTCTTCACAGGTTCTTGTGAAGTGGGACTTAAGGCCAGTCAAAAAAAGCAGTCGGTTACTACCATGATTTTCATGCCACTATCACACAAGCAGGCATCTTTTGCCAAGTCAGTCAGTATTGTAGCTCACAGGATTCACAACTGGCTACGGTTGATGATGACTTTTCTCCACCAATAGTGTGCACAGGTCCCTCCCAGCACAATAAATGCCAGCCAGGAGGGATGACACTTCCAAGTCAGTATCAGACTCCTAATGTCTTTTGTTATACTCACAGACCAACACATCCTTCAACTCTCATGTGAGACGCTTTCGTTTCCAGCATATGGTGATTAACACCAATGTTAATCACAACTGGCCAAGATGCAGAAGAATGAGACTACAGGATGCTCGGCACTAAATCTAACGCTTATAATGCACTGCTTCCTCCCTAGATTTAGGGATCATTTCTGGAGAGTGTGTGTGTGTGTGTGTGTGTGTGTGTAGGTGGTACAGGAACCAGAGGTGGTGGATAACTAGAAGGAAACAGTGTCTTCTGAACACAGCAGGGTGGCTACACACAGAACTCACAGCAGTTGTGCTACGAAAGCCCAAGCCAGAGCAAAGCCCAGCATGGAGACAGGGGTTAGGCTCAACATCCCACCCCTAGCCACAGAGCTATTGGTGTCTGTTAGCTGCTGGGAGGCTGATCATACTGCCATGTTCCACACATCCTAGAGTATTTAGGCAGCACCAATTGGCTTTGCCTTTTTGTTTTAAGGGGCATGAAGTTGGATGGATGAGGAAGAAGGACAGATCTGGGAAGAATTAGAGAAGGAGAGATACCATGCAGGTCGTCAAGAATAATCAAAACACTCATGATAATCAGCTGTGTTAGTTGCAGAAAAGCCAGAAAACAGAGAAAAGACAAGAGAAGAAATCATCCCTAATGCCACAACCCCACCTTCCAGTCTTTTCCTTTTAGTCTTTTTTTCTTTTCTTTTGAATGCTGGAGTGCACACTGTTTAAGTACAATCCCTCTTACAAAGGCAAGCAAAACTCTGCGAGGCGATAAGGGCTCCTTGATTCTCAACCTCTCTGAGGCCACATGTGACCTCATAAATAAATTTTACATGTCTTTGCTCATCAAATTTCTAAGTAGCACTAAAATAGGTACAGAATATAAATAAAATTAAACCGGCTTTGCTGAGTTTTCTAGGACTACAACAGAGGAAACATCTAACCCTGACGTGAAATATTCAGTGTGCCTTATGCAACTGGGCAGCTGAGGCAATTCCAACCATAGACAACATGACAGACTCGGTGTGACCAACGGTAATAACGGCCCTCCTACGCCATAACTGTGCTGTGTCAAACAAAACTGATATTGCTTGCTAAATAAAAGAAAAAAAAGCACTCAAGGACAGGCAGTGAGAAGCTTTTAAGTTTTAGTTGATGATCCAGGGGACGTTCATCTCTGACTCTGGCCCTTCTCCAACCCTCTGCCCCCCCACCCCACAGTCTTTCCATAACTTCATATGCTGAACCTAAGGCTGGAGAGCCCCAAGCTCATGTTATTTTGACCAGTAGCACTTATGGAACTCAGTTGCAGGTATTGGTTTTAGCTGCACTTGTTCATCTTGCTGATTTCCCAACTGAACAAACTGTTTCCTAAGGTGTTCTCCGTTCCCTGGGGGCAGTTACCAATACTGAGATCAGCGGGTTTGCTTCACAGCCCAGTTTTTTTTTTTTTTTGTTTTGTTTTGTTTTTTGTTTTAAAGAGGGGAATGGGGGTAATTCTTATTAACAAGGATTGCTGAGTGTCTTTTGTGTGTTAGGAAAGTGTGTTGAGGCTTCCCAAGGTACTAAGAAAGAATCTCTTTATAAAAGAACAAATATTTTAATTAAACATTGAATTATGAATCTTTCACCTCAAATTTTAATATCATTTCATGTTCAGTTATCTGCAAGAAATAAAGTTTCACAGATAATGTTGAGAACCTCTGTGCTTCTGTCCTAACTTAATCCTCAATCACATCTGTCCATCACCATCTTGAATTTGATATTTATCATCCTCATATTTCTATGTGTGTATGTGTGTGTGTGTGTGCACATGTGTGCTATAAGTATGTGTGTATGGGTATATGAACTCCTTTGTGCATATGTGGATCTAAGAGGGAATTGGTTGTCTTCTTCTGTCACTCTATTTATCCACTTTTGATTTTTGAGACAGGGGCTCATTATGTAGCGTTGGCTGTCCTGGAACTCACTATGTAGACCAGGCTAGGCTCAACAGAGATTTGCCTGCCTCTGCCTCCTGAGGGCTGGGATTCTAGACAAGAGGCACCATGCCCTACTTCTCCATCCACTTTTTGAAACAGGGTCTCTCACTGACGCTGAAGCTTATTTTGGCTATGTTGTCCCTCAAGATTTTCCTGTATCTTTCTCCCAAAGCTGGCATTGGAGGCATGATCATGTCTGGCTGGATATGCCTGGCGTTTATGTGGATGTTGGACATTCAAACTTAAGTCTTCTTGCTTGCATAGCGAATACTATTACCTCCCAAGCCTCTCCCCAATACACTGTTATATCTTTACATTCTTCTCATTATATAACTATATGGATATATTATGTAATTTGTTTCTATGAGTAATTATATAATATCCATTTATGATTTACCTTTTCTGCTCCTTTGTTCCATTATGCAAATTCTTATATACACATTTAGCTTCTTTAAGTCTTAAATTCCTCATATGTAAAACAAGAAAAATAACTCTAACTACAAGAGTAAAATGTTTTAGCACAGTGTTCAGTAGGTAACAGGCATTTGGGAAAAGTTAATTACAGAATGTTCTTATCTGACATAGCACTCTGCCTTTCAGGAGATTAGCTAAAGCAAATTCTTGTCTTATCTGAAAGTTCAGTTTTACTGTGTCTTTGGTAAATGCCAGTATTTCTACCTGCTTTGTGTGACACAGAAACAGACCAAGCCTGAAGATAGCATCATGGACTGATGTTACACATGGCATGGTGCAGATATAAAAATGCATGCACACACCTCACACAGAGCGGCTGTGTCAGGAACTCATGAAAACTTGTCTGAATCAAACTATCTGATGCACTAACACTACGAGGTAGGCTTCTTCATCCCCTTCATCTTGCAGAGGAGGAAACTGAGGCACACAGAGTTTAACAAACTGTCTGCGATCACAGAGCTAATAAGAGGTGCCACAGGAGGATGCTCCAAGCAAATAGATTTGTTCTTAAGAATCTGCTTTCTGAGGCTTGCGACTTCTCAACCTCTTTGCCTATACAGATTTTTCTATTTTACCATTTTCCAAAGGCTACAAGCTCACAGACGAGATATATATGACAGTGAATGTCACTGTCGCTGTACAGGTTATCTGATGAATTATTTACTAAGAATAAATCCTCAGAACTATTTGCATTGGAAACTAGCTCACACTCAGCCCAGCTGGAATAGATAGAAAAATTTTGTGCAGGCTGATTCCCACTAGAGAATGCAGGCACCACAGGCTGGAATATATGCTTAACTAAATGACAAAAGAGCCTCTACACTCTTATCACAAGATTTTAAAACTGGTCTCCCATTGACACTGTGGGACAAGCCATCTACAAACTATTGATGTACTGTGGTCCTTTGAATGAGAAAGGTTCCCAGAGGCTGACTGCAGAGGACCACCAAGCATGCTTCCTGCTTTTCAGTGGAGAGGACATGAGGAAGCATGCCTATGGAAATGAGAAACAAGAACTCCCTCCCATCTCTGCAGCATCTGTCTCTCTGGGGACACTGGATAAGTGAGGAGGCACATCTGATCAGCACAATCAGCTCCCGGAGCTATTTCCAGATGCCATCAATATGCCCCCAAGAGTCCCATGAATCAGCAAATCGATGTGCGTGTGTGCGTGTGTGCGTGTGTGTGTGTGTGTGTGTGTGTGTGTGTGTGTGTGTGTTCCAAATATCGAATCAGTTCACCTCTCTCTTTTGCTCTCGGCTCTGGTTGCTTAGGTGTGAAAAGGTTTTTCAATCCAGCTTCCCCGAATCTGTAGTCAGATTCACTAATTGTTTCCAAAACGCATAAAGAGCACATTTTTCAGGCCAGTTTCCCTGTCTGAATGATATTATAAAACTCAACCAAATCTACTCTGGTTGTTGGCCGTGTTTTGTATCACTTGTGAAGACCTGCTGTGGTGTGGAAGTGTCCACCAAATGCCAACATCCTCAAAGGTTTAGTCCCCAGCCTGTAGAACCACTGGGAGCTTGTAGAACCTTTAGGCAGGTGCTTCTCTGCCAGTTGAAGCCAATATGGCCTACATAGTGAGTTCCAGGGCTTCATAGGGAGAGCTTATCTAAAAACAAACAAGTAATCAAACAAACAACTAACCAAACAAACAGGTTTTGCTTAGTAGAAGGAAGTTAGGCCACTGGGAGTCTGCTCCCAAAGGGAAAGTTGGGGTCTCGGCCCCTTCCTGTCTCTCACTGTGCATCATGGAGACTATGAGGTGGGTCTGTTCCTTCCGTGTATGCTCCTGCCATGGTGGACTGTGCTGCCACTGGCCCAAAGGCTGCTGGAGCCAAGCAACCATGGGCTGGAACCACTGAAGTCCAATTGCAAATCAACATTTTCTACTTTAGTTCATCTTTCTCTGGAATTTGTCACCACAGATGGAAAGCCGATCAACACAGACCCATCTTTGAAGGAGGTGGCTGTGTTACATTAAATGAACACAACAAATACCACCAAAGATTTTGAAAAGGAAAAAAAGCCATCAAGGTGGTCTACTGCTCGTGGGATAAGACAGAGGTGGGAAAGCATCATTCAGGAGTTGTTCTTTCTCATTAGGAGGCAATACAGGCATGGCAAGGACTGCACAAGAAGCTGGGCATGGTGGCACATACTTGTAATCTTTACACCTGGGAGGCTTAAGCAGGAGGATTGCCATAAGCCCGAGGCTAGCTTGGGCTATATAATGAGTTCAAGGTCAGCTGGTGTAATAGTGTAACACTCTGTTTCAAAACAAAATGAAGAGAGAAGAGAGAGAGAGAGAGAGAGAGAGAGAGAGAGAGAGAGAGAGAGAGAGAGAGAGAGAAAGGAGGAGGAGGAGGAGAAGGAGGAGAAGTGAGCAAATAAAAACTCAAGGTTCTTAAGTGAATTTGCATGGTAGGATAACAATAGGCCATTTTCACTAGGATGTTTGTCCCAACACTTTGGACGTTACATATATATGAAAAATTATCCAGTATTTGCTGGAAATTCAAACTTTCTTAAGCACCCTGTATTTTTTCTAACAACCTTATTAGGAGGGGCCCTGCAGTCTTACAGGCCACATAGCAGCAGGACACGTGTGGCCATCTGGGGGTCCTGGTAACATTGTTCTCTCTCAGTGTACATTTTTCAGGGCAGCAAATGATGCTGGTGGAATCATAACCCAGTTCTCCAGCCTGGGATGGCTCTTTGTGAGAAAGCTCAGTGGAACACGCCAATTTGGAGAACGGCTTACGTAGTTTCCAGACCCTCTAGAAATTCAATCAAGGCAAGAAGAATTCCATGACCACTGGATGCTGCCAAGTAGACTGGTGTTTAATGAGAGAAATGTTACCAAGAAATGACACAGACATTACAGGCAATTCTAACTAATAGCTCTTAAGACTGGTTGGAGTGTGATGCCTCACTGGGTCCCACAACTCAGGGAAAGTTACTGGGGAGACTGGAAAGATGTGGGGGAACAGTGATTTCTGTGTCTTCTTAGCTGTGTAAAGAACACTTTTACCTAAATAGCCTTGCGCAGCCTATAATATCCCCAAATTCAGTCGAGTTCATTGCTTAGCTTACTTTTTTTATTTTCTAACACCACTGTCCTTCTGTGGTTCTGTTTAACTATAGACACCACAGCAAGACTCCATCAGTCCTGGCTGAGAGTCCATAGCAATCCCAGATACTCAGTGACCAGTCAGGTAAGGCTGCTGTCTCCCAACTAAAGATGTTAACTTCTGGACCTCCACACCAGCAAGAGGGTCTGGACAGCCACTTCTTTCCTGAATTGACTCTCCTTGCTACAGGAGTAATTGTCGAAAATGCAAATATAAGAAAGCATCTTCACTTATTTAAAAAAAACTGGTTTGCCTAAAGAACACAATCCAAATTGACTCCAGGCAAATGCACAAGTCCTTCAAGCTTTGGCTTTGGTCTTTATTCCTAGCTGGTTGGCCATTGCTTTCCTCAACAACATATCCTGTCAAATGACCAGCCATGATCTGATGCTTTTCATACCCAGATGGCTTTGCACCAACTGTTCTGTTATGCCTGATAACGCCTGTCTATGCTGCCTTCGGAAGACTCAGAGTTTGCATGGGTTTTAGCTATGCATCCCCGAGGCCTGTTTCTTTCTCTGATGTAGACATCGCTTCCTGTTTCCTGTTCCACAGCATGCAGCATGGGCCTTTGCTATGGGGCTTTCCACCTCCACTTGGTATTATAAGCCTAAGTGCAAGGACCATGCTTTTCTCACACTTTAGCCGCTGGGACTCCTCACAAGCGCTGACTGCAATAATTACTGCAGTAGATTCTACCATAGCAAATGCCAGTAAATGCTCCTGCACTGCTCTACTTTCTAGACCCCCCACTTCTATTTTAAATTTCTGATGTCGACAACAACACTTTTATCATCTCTATTTGACAGTAGGAAACATGGAAGCAAAGATGTAGAAGGCTGGCCAAAGTATTCCAGCTAGAAACCTGGAGGTTTAAATTAAGCTGCAATGGTGAAGATGTTTACACATTTTAATGCTCAGTCTTACATGGCAGGGGCTGGGACCTGCACCTCTTATAGACGTGTGCTAGCTGGTTTTAAGGTACAGCCAGAGTTCAGAACTATGGGTCCACTTGCTTCTAGGAAATTTAGTACTGAGAAAACCAGAACCGAAGAACATTTCTTTTTCTTGGTTGGGGAGAGAAACCCAAACACCAGCGAGGGGAGTCAGTGGCTTTGTGTTCCTGGTCCCATGGGGACCATCAGCACAAGACCCTTGTACATAGGCATGGTGCCAGGCCCACCTGACATGCCACTCCAAGTTCTTCCTGAATGTGGAAAACAGGCAATGCGTCTTCCCCTAGTCAACGCGCCGTGGGGGATAGAAAGTGGGTGGGAAGGTGGAGTGGGAAGGTGGGAGACAGAGGCAGGCTCGGGGTGGAGCCGACATCTCAGAGCATATGCAGTGTCTTCCCACCTGTTCTCCATAGACAGGCCGGGTCCTGCTCCTCTCTGTACACCAGCTGCTGCTTTGCAGAGAGCTGAGAACGTACAGGAACGTGCGGGAACCACTTTCCATGTAGTCAAAAGTTTTCCAATGGCACAATTTGACCTTAAACATGTCCACTGGATGAGAGTATGACAGGTGTCTGGTTACACGGCAGCAGAGCTGGCTGCTTGCCAGGGAGGAAAAAGAAAAGAACTGGAAACTGGGCAGAAAGACTCAATTCGGGATGGAGACACAATGTAAGAGGGGTTGTTTCCTTAGCAGATGCCAAAGACCCAGGAAAGGCGAACCCCTCAGTAAGTATCAATAGCATCCAATGTGGGAGAATGATGAAGGCTCATGAAGGTATAGCAAGATCAATTCGGGCCCAGAAATTGATCGATTACAGTGTGAAAGATTCCCCAATGGCTGTGACAAGCAAGTCGTTGTTTCACTCAGGGTACAACTGTCAAAGCAACTGTCAGAAGAAGCCAAATGCCACCTGGCATAGGATATACAGTAGAGCAATCCTGGGACTCAGCCCCTGGCTAGGCTCTTTTATAAGCTGTGTCTTCATGGGAAAATGCTTTGTAACCTCACTAGGCCCCAGTTTCCCCACATACAAGTACTCTTAATAAATACGTCCCTCTTGTGTAATGAGGGCAAAGAAATGAAAAACTTACTTCAACAACAACAGTTATCACATATAAAGGGTGTTCTGGCTAGTTTTAAGTGATACAAGCTAGAATAGTTTAGGAAGAGGGAGCTTCAATCAAGAAAACAGCCCCACCAGATTGGCCTGGGGCAAGCCTTTAGTGCATTTTCTTAATTAGTGGTGTGGAAGGACCCAGCCTGTTGCTAGCAGTGCCATCTCCGGGCTGGTAGCCCTAACTGCTATAGGAAACCCGACTGACCAATCCCTGGAAAAGAAAACAGTAAACAGCGCACTCGCATGTCAGTTCCATCCTGCAGCGTTCTGCTCCGACTTCCCTTGACAAGGACTGTGATGTGAAAGTGGTGTTTTATCGCTGCAATAAGCCGTAACTAAGACAAAGGGTATACACCCCTGTTCAGTCACTCTCTCAATAACCCTGGGCAGTAAGAATTATTACCACGCCCATCTTACAGATGAGAAAGCTAAAGTGAAAAAAAAAAAAAAACTAGGTGTCCTCCCCAAAGTCAGGCAGATAACCAGCAGCCAGGCCGGATTCCGACCCTGGATAATTTGATACCAGAGTCTTCGAGTCTGTGCTGAGATGACAGCTCTCTGCTCAAAATTCTCTCCAGGGATTAGCAGACAAAATCGAGGACAAATGGCAGATGCAAGAGAGGTGGAAATGCCAGAATCCTTAAGTTGCAGTTTTCAAAGGAGGCCCCTGCTCCTTCAGATGTCCGCAGAGTTTAGACCTAGATTCGCTTTCGCAGAGTTTAGACCTAGATTCGCTTTCACCCCCTGCTGTTTTTCATACCGTGGGTTGGTAAAAAAGAAATGCCTCGTATGAAGACAAAGAGGCCACCTTTTGAAGTCCTCAAACCACCGAGGGCTCCTCTGCACCAGCGGACAGAGAGGACAGGGACAACAGTGGAATCATTTCTCAAACACTAGGGCTCTCAACCTAGCCCAGGCTCCACAAGGGCAGCGCCGCCTCCAGTTTCTCAGATTTCCAGGTTCCAGCATTTTAGAAACCCTGGATTTTTATCTGGTTCAGCAATCAATAAGTCTTTTAAAAATAGATTCAGCTCCTATTCTAGAGAGTTCCAAAGATGGGAGGGAAGACCTAAGAATGAAGGGGGGAAAAAAAACTCTTAAATGATTACAATTGCCCACATAAATCGTTTCTATACACTAGTACTTTGCCGTCATAATGGCACAGGAAAAAGAGCGTTTACTGTAAAACAACACCCTTCTATAACGCAGCACTTGCTCTTGCCTTTTTAGGGTAGTAATTAAATTCTATTACAGTGGCATCTCAGTCTCCGATGCATCAGCATCTTTCAGTGATTCCTGGAGTCTAGAATTTCTCATCCTTTCTGCCAATGTTTGCTTACTTAAGCCACCTCTTCAGAATGTTATATTTTCAAAACAACTGTCTCACCAAAGGTATGTAGTAGTGAAAGCATCCACCCAAGGACCTGATGGGCTTCCTTTCCCCAGGTTTCTCTGTTCCAGCCTCCTGACTCCTTACCTTCCTGACTGTGGCAGGGGCAGCAGCTGTTCTGGGAGGCCAGACTTAAGAGAACAGTCTGGAAATCTTTCCCAGAGGTGCGGCTTGTCACTCCAGCCCTCACCATGCATTTGTAAGCATTCTATTCCTTCATTAAACACTTGCTCTCTTTAAAAATAACAGAGCATTTTCTATTGTATTTAGCTAAGTCCAGAATGATACAAACCTCTGTCCTTTGGTGTGGGTATGTAAGGACTCAGGAAGGCAGCAGAGCCAGCAGTTAAGAACATAAGCTCTAAGCTTGGACGCTTGGGCTTAAACCATGGTCCTGCCTCTTAATTTGCTTTATAACCCTAGGCAAGGGCCTTAATCCCCAGTTACTACATAATATGGCTATTATGGGATTACACGAGATCATATATATATATATATATATATATATATATAGAATCCTTACTGTAATACTTGGTCCATAATACTGAATGAACACCAGTTTCTTCTTGTGCTGAGTCTCGATAGAACTATAGTCTTTTCCAGCATGTGTCACACATATTTATTAATCCTCTTGACTCCAAACCCAGAGGTCGCCTACTGAACACGAATTAAAAAGTACAGGTATATCACAAACTGCAAACAAAGGCACAACTTTGAAGGAGAACTGACGAATACTGCAAAAGGTAGAGGCAGCCAGGTCTGCCCTAGGCCACTCAAGGATAGAAGAAGCATTGGCTGAGAAGCCGTTCCATTTTCCTCAGTAAGGTCACCCCTGCTGTGGGTGAGTCTGTCAAGCGATTTTAGCAAAGTAACACTTCTGAAGCCACCGTGATGGAATCATCTGGCTCCCCATTTAGCTATCAATATGAACCACTGTGCTGGACAGACCAGTCAACGTGACAGCTTAATTTCTCATTGTAAATTAATAGATGGTCACCCTGATTATTATAATTTGCTTTCTATGTGCTTGCCCACAGGCCAAAAGAGCACAGCCAACTCCGTGTTAGAGATGTAGCTATGATTGTGATTTAGGGGCCTTAATTGGATTTGTATAAGATAAAGAGCAGTCAAAATAAACATGCTAATATGAGTTTACACTGTTTGCAGTGATTCGTGCAACTGTATAGCACTGGGCTGAATACTAGATTCCTGAGCATGGTAAATTCACCAAGTTACCTGCTCCCTGTCCCCATTGCCTGTGATAACCTTGAAACTTGAGCATCCAAGCACCAGGATCTGCTTCTGTACCAGGGAGTTCCTGGAGTGCAACGATCATTTCTAGTCTGACTGTACCTCCAATGTATGCAGCTGAGCGCCAAGCACATACATAGTTGATATATAATAAATATTTGATGAAGGAATCCATCAACACAGGGACGTGTCCTTCTTCAGAGTTGTTTTTAAAAAAAACATCAGAGAAACAAAATTGAGAAGAAAACTGTTCCAAGGGGACTCTAAGGGGGGGGGGGGCGAATCATCAGCTATATGTTCTACAAATGATTTTCTGAACATGCTCAGATCTTAGCTGTTGATATCCTGACGTTGGGTAGCTGCTTATCCTGATATCCTACATCACTTTCAATTTTTAAAAAATCATCAAAAACCTTGAAGCTTACAGCAACACCGACTTAACATCTCACAGTAGCCATAGGGCGGGAAGGCCAGGCCCGACATAACAAAGAGGGTTCTCTCCTGGCCCAGTGACAACTAATTTTTCTCAGGGAGGCAATAAAGCTTATGCAAGAGGTCAAGGTTATTCTGGAACTGAAAAAAATGGTCTTATCTGCTTTGATTCAAACTAGAGCCTTAAAACCTTGACTTGAGTCCATTTTCTCAGGGAAAGCATTGCATTTCTGTATTCCTTCTAGCATATGTGCCAGTTCAGGGAAGACTCTGGGAGGTAAGAAGGATGGTATCAGAAATGTCTAAACTCAAGACTTAGAATCCTTGCCTTGGTCTTCCACTGTAGCTTCTTATAAATGCAAATACCTAAAAATCCTGGAGCCTCCCAATTCCCTATTGAAACAACTAACTGGTTGGATAACAGAGTATATCATCCTGTAAAGGAAAAACACGTCTCATTTATTTCTGTATCCCGAGCTTCAGTGATGGTCTCTGTCATGAGTTTTCATGCACAGAATGAGAAATTTGAGTTTCCAATGAGAACAGAGCAGTACAACATATCACTGAATGAACACAATTATTAATAATTCTGCATGATCACTGATTCATAATCTCTTGAGAAAAAGAAGAGAACATACAAAGCAACATATTTTGGCTTCTCTTCTTCCCTTTCTTCTTTTAAATAATGTTAACTTCAAATCCCACGAGGCTACATTTTTCTTTGCTGGCAAATAGATAGAAAGTAGAAATATCGCTATAATAACTGAAAAACTAGCTTGAGGGAAAGGCCAGACCAAGAACTGAAATAAAGAAACATAAAAATAAACCCAATGATCTAAGTGGGATTTTCGAAACTCTTAAAGCCAGGTACAGTCCAGCAAGATCTCAACAAAGTTCGAGACCTATGAACAGAAGTGAAGAGACTGCATCCCTGTGCTTGTGTTAGGACAATTTTGATGTCAAACGGGAACTTTATGGAATATGGAATATGATCTACCAATACTCATGAGGTCTGGCCAATGGTCTACACCACACTGGTGGAGAAGACCCACAAAGGGAGTGCTTTTCTACCCCACTTGTCCCATCCCACTTTTTGCCTGTCTGTTTGTTTCTTCATGTAAGTAGGAACACAGCCTTCCTCCGGAAGAAGAGAGGAAAGAACCTTAAGTGACCTTCTGTGGGTTGTGCAAGTTGTGTTGCCCTTTTAAGCTAGAACTATTCCATATGCAATTTTGACCTTTCCTTATTTGTTTCCATTAGGTCTTCAGTGAAAAAGAATAAACCAGGAGCCAGAATATAATGGGACATAGAAAATAAATTCCCCTTTTTGTCAAGGAACAAAAGATCGTGTTTTTCCGGTTAGGTTATGCAACCAGAAGGTCCCAAGGGAATGGTGTTCAATGAGGCTGAACTGTCCAAGTGAGAGCCCAAGAGGAAGAGAACCTGTCAGATTTTCTTGCTCTTAAAAATGGAGGCAGTTGTTTTAAACAGTGTTAAAGCCAGTACTTCAATTAAGACCGTTATGGTATTTCCTATTTCTCATTTGTGTCTGTCAATAACTCAGGCAAACTAGAAGTGAAGCCTACAGTATTGTTCTCCTATGGAAAAGCCATGTGCTGTCCTTGACTCAGCAGCTCACCCCATCCTGCAATGCGCCTTTCCTGAGCCTTCTGCAATGAACCACAAAAGTGCTTGCATCGCTCTTTCCTGTGGGGATGGCACGGCCATCAGTATGCGGCCTATTGATCTATGTGAAGACACTCTTGCCAAGCACAGAGAAATCAAGTACAGTTGGCTTACTCTGTAATCCTGCCATTTACAAAGAAGATCAAACAACAACAAAAAATGACAAACGGGTCCTCAGACCAGGAATACAAAACATGATGCTTCTGTTAGCTACTGGTTCTCCCTATCTTACCATATGGTAGCAGGTTGGCATAATTGAAATTGGAGACTTTCTGGTCTCCAATGTAGGTGTCTGAATTGTCAACAAGGAGTGCCCGGCACTTTGGCCACTAAACAATATTATCACTATCGCCATTTAGCGAGATTGGATGAGACATCAAAGAGAAGGTCCACATTCCACACTGAGACCATGCCAGCTTTTCTACTGCTAAGGGATTGTCACCTATGAAACAATCTTATGAGCAGAGCTATAAACAATGTTCCTTAGTCACTTCATGAAAAAAGAGCAGTAGAAGGAAAATGGTGCCACTATGGCCATATGGATACTTTCAGCAAAGGACAAAAAAACCAAGAATGCAGAAGCAGATAGCTTAAAATCTTTTATTTCCTTTTAAAGAAATCAGAGTCTGGTGTTCTTTGCTTTAGTGCTCATCAACTATTCTATAATTTTTACTGAGTACCTCATGTTTGCCACACATACACACATGTGAACAAAAGACTTCTGTTCTAATGAAATGTGTACTTCACCAACTTCTGTATTTCTATCGTAATCTCTGAGGTTCCTGGAGTGGAGTAGGGGTTGAAAAAGCTACTCTAGAGCTCCATCAACCTATGAATGTCCTTCCATATAGCTTATGGTCTTTGTTTCAATGGGATAACTGAACATTTTCTACTTGGCTTCACAAGCAGAGCAGATTTTGTAATTCAGTCTGAGCCATGAAACTTTATTCTAGTCAATGTTCGCTTGAATGACAGATGATCTGTATTACTTTCAAAGGGTTTTCAATCAAAATTTGGAAATCTGCTGCCTTCTATTTTACTGATTAAATAGAAGCAAAAAGATAAATCCCATAAACCTGCAAAGACAGCCATTACCTACAGCAAGTGCTACTGGGGTACCACCCTACTTCTTCCACGTGTAATGCTCATTGGCCAAGCCCTCCCATTTATGTGTAGAATCTACACTTCTCCCTACTTAGTAGAGCACACTGTGCCAGCAATTCTCCCTTTCCACACATCACAGGATCTTCCCTCCCATTTCTTTTTCCATCCTATTATGCTATTATTTTTCTACTTGAAAAAAAAAAAAAAAAAAAAAAAGAGATAAGCTAGATGTGGTGGCTCATGCCTGTAATCCCAACATTCAGTAGGTGGAGGTAAGAAAGTTATCAAGAGTTCCAGGCCAGTCTGTGCTACGGAGTGAAACCCTGTCCAAGAATAATACCAAATAACAAACAAATCACTAATATCAAAAAAAATACCTGAAAATATATTTTCCTCCTCGTGTCTACTCATTTGTTTGTGCCTCACTATAAACACCTCCAATTCTTATTCCTTTGTTTCTTTAGAGTGAGGGGATTACAATCCAGATGTAATGTGAAGTAAGGATGATGGTGATGATGGTGATGCTGTTGATAAAGATTTATTTTTATTTTTACCTGTATGTGCGTGAGCACATGCACACGAATGCAGGTGCCTGCAGAATCCAGTAGGGGGTGTCAGATCCCCCAGGGCTGCAGTTATAGGTACCTGTGAACTGCCCAACACAAGTGCTGGGAACTGAACACAGGTCCCCACAAGATGAGTAGATGCTCTTTGGCACTGAGCCATCTCTCTAGTCCAGTCCTTCATTCATATCTTAAATGTGTTTTGCAAGGCTTTCACCCCATCACTTTATCAAAACTACTTCTGTCAAGTCATCAATGACTGTCATACTGCTAACTCCCATGTTCAGACTCCTCCTTATCCTGCACCTTGTGACACAGGCACCCACCTGAGATACTTTCTTCCCTGCCTTTCTCATGGCCTGCTTGTCTTCCTTCTGTTTTCAGGTTTCTTTAATGGCTTCTCATTTTTTTTTTTCTGGGTGCTGTGAAGACCTCATGACTCCTTCCTCAAACTCTCTCTACATTCACTCTTAAATGATTTTATTTGCCTCATAACTTTATGGACCATCTATGGTCTCCAGATTAATATAACTCTCAAGTAATTTCTTAAATTGTATTTGCGGTCTGAATTTCAGCTTCATAGCCACCTGCTTTGCAGTCCCCTAGATATTTAACTTAGCTATGCAGATATACAACTTAAATCGAAACCTGAGCTTATAACACTCATTGGAAACCTAATTCTTTGACAATGTCTTTCTCAGGTGAGGGCAGTTAGTTCTTCTTGTCATAGGGCAAAAGGCCTTTATCATTATTTATCTCCCTCTTCTTCCCCCTTTCTTTTAATTTGCATGAAATCCATCAAAATAAGTCATTAGCTCTACCTTAATAATATATATTTTCAAATGCAAACACTTTTTTTCTACCTGTTTGTTTCCCATCTTCCTAGCCAGGCCACCATTATCACTCATGTAGATGACGGCACCAGTGGCTGCACGTGTGTCAATATGTTCTCACCCTTGACTGCACAGCCTATCTTAAGCCAGTGTGAGCATGGCCATTCTCAGTGTCCCATGTTCGTCATTATCTATCACTCTGTTATCCACAGGTATCACGAGAAATCAAAGTACTGTAATTTCTACACTCTCTGGCCCCACATAGATTCTTTCGTGATGCTCAAGCTCCCTCTGATCCTTGTTGCTACGAGAAGTCTTATTGCTGTTATCAGTAGCTCAGTTTCTGCTGTGCATCTGTGTATGGTCCAGAGGTACAAAACTAAGAGTGGAGTGAAACTTGTGTGATACACTGTAGGCTGTGAGCCCTGGTGCACACTGCATCTCCCCACCTAGAGAAGGCACCTTTTGCTCTGTGCAATGATGCCTACCGTCCATCCAATCAACATATACACTTCTTCTTGGACTTGTGTGTGGGCTCGTCTTTTCTAATTGAACCACAAAGGGTAGGGATCCTTTAAAATCTATTTAAAGACTCTGAAGAGACCAGTAGCTGACACTGTGCACATGGGAATCAACATGAACTCGACACCCTTCCCACCAAGACTTACAGAGCACATTACCTGTTTCTACTTTCTTTATAGGCTGGAAAGCAAAGCACGCCAACTTATTTGGATTATGAATATGACAAAGCAGACATTAGCAAAAGGTCTCAAGCACTTGCTATATGAAACATGAAGAACTGATCTTCTAGTCACGTGTCTCTTGGCTCTACACCTCATTCATGTTCTGGGGATCTGAATAAGGAGTTCATGGATAAATTAAAGTTTCTGGGATTAAAATCATGCACACACACAGTAGCCTCCATTTAACAAAGACAGTCGCAGTAGAACAGCCCTTCCTAAAAGGTCATTTGAACTCTATACTAGGATGTGCATGTGACCATCCTAATCCAACTCCCTGACATACCCACTTAGCACCTCTCACTGTTTCTTCCTGTCTGCGGTTTCATTTTGACATGAGCTTGGATCGTGAAACACGTCCCCATTATCTCATTAATATTCACACTAGCCTGCAAAGCAAGAGGAAGGCCATCTGCTCCCATTTCTTGATGTAGAAAACTGGGGACAGATAAACGCATATGTAGCTCATGAAGTGTGGGGGCAGTGAGACAGCAGGAACATAACGATATTTAGAGATAGGTGTGGGAACTGAAATTTAACACTGACCATCCGGCGTGTCAGTAATGCTCAGGCCAGCATTTGTCTCCCTGGACCGAGCAGATTAAACACAGAGAAGAACCATTCAGGGGCATCTCGAATATTTAGGTTTCTTTTTTTTTTCTTTCTTTCTTTTTTTTCCAGATGGCAAAAATAGCTCTTAGAATCTCTACAACCTAACTCGAGGGCTTTACACATTTTAATAGGAGGCCCTGTGCTGATAGTATTTTTTTAAACAAGCTACTCAACTACAGAAGAATGATCCTGCAATCCACATTTGCAGGAGGCTAAACTGAATCGGTAGTCTGGCACTCTTGGCACTGTTTTCCTGAAAACAAAGAACCGAAGCACACACTGAGACTGCAGAGAGGAAGGGAGCATTTCCTGGTTGTGGCATGTGCCAGAGGTGCTGGTCTGAGGTAATCATACAACAATCATCACTGGAAATGCCGCACACTTGGGGCTAACTCCACCCAGAGAAGAACTGATAGAGCTGGGTGAAATTTTCTCCCAGTATGTGGTTACCCACCAGTGAGGCACGTGCGGTTCTTTCCTAGGGTTTTTTTGGTTTTGTTTTGTTTTGTTTTTGTTGTTGTTGTTGTTTTGTTTTGTTTTAATTTCCCTCTACAGAACAACACTATCTTGTCCTGTTCTATTTATTTCCATAAGTCTACATGACTTGCAGAGCATTAACACATTAAAACACATGTTTCCTAAGCCTGCTATCACATCTCACCTTCACTTAAGACCTTCAAGGTCAGAGCTATCTATATAACTGGACTTAAAATAAAAGGCAGCAGAAAATAGTAGGTTTGTAATGGTCCTTTATAGTCAGCCTAAAAAAGAGCAGCCTGGCTCATGTGAATGCCATTTAAATAAATCAGCTTCTTGCTCAAGGCTACAGAACACCAACCAGGATGCCACCAGTTACTATGCAGCTGACGCAAGCTAGACTCCAGGGAGAAGATATTTCCTGGGCCCCTAGGAAACCACTAGAGCTCTGAACTATTGTGCATTAAAAACATAATCATGTGGCTAAGTTGCCTCTACCCTCAGACTGTGCACATCAGTCAGGTTGGTGGAGTTACTGTTTGCTCATTTGGTGTTACCGTTTACTATGTATAGCGCCGTTAGCTTCAAAGCCTTATTCAGGAAGAAGGAAATGTTACTGGAATGGGAGGGGTTGTATATACTAGGAAAAAGTGGGTAGTAGGTGAGCCTGATTAGATCTCAACCAAAATGAATAAACCCAAGGGCTAATGCCAGACAGCACACAACCGCTCACACTGTGGCTTGGGGGCGGGGCTTGCTGGAGAGATGGCTCAGCAGGAGCACCTGCTTGCTACTCTTCTGGAAGACCCGAGTTTCATGTCTCAGCATCCACATCATAGTGGCTCATAAGTGACTACAACTCTAGTCCAGAAGAGCCAATGCCATCTTCTGGTCTCTGTGGGCAGCAAGCACGCACATGATACATAAACATGTATTTAGGCAAAACACTCATACACATTAAAACCAACAAAAACTTGCCCATATTAGGTAACGAAGAGAATTACGGCCTAGGTGTGTCATAGGAAAGAAGGTAGGGGACTGGATGTTAAGACACTATCTTAGTTAAGACAGATAACATTCTGGAAACAAAGCAGTACCTCAACCAGATGCTAAGCATGCTGGGTCTAATGTCCACATAGACACACTCTCTATAGTCAGGACGTCAGAGACCCCAAACAAGGCCTGGATCCTACAAAGGCTTCAGCCTCGAGGAAATCAATCTTTTCCCAAAGACCATTTTTTTTTTCAGAGTTCCCAGACAGGATGTAGCTTCAGGGTTGACCCAAAGATCCAAAATCACTTCCCACACAAGAATGCCTTGAGAACAATATGGAACAAGTTAAATCTTCAAGGGTTCCCAGGCTAGGAGCAACCTCACCTCTGAAGCACATAAAAAACCCATAAAATTGTGGAAAATATTTATAAGCCAAATACTTGATTAGGATATATATCTAGTAGCCAAAAACACTGAAGTAACTAGCTCAATTTAAAAGCAAACAAGAGACTGTTACAGACATTTCCTCAAAGAAGATACACAAATGGCCCCAAATATCCATCTTAAAAAACTTAACGCCATCATCCAACAGGAAAATTCAGACATAATCACCCTGAAGTCCAACTTCACACTCATAAGGATTGACATGAACAGAGAAACTGGAGTGGGGGGCGGTGTGGTAGCTTACATCTGTAAACAGCATTTGGGGGTCAGAGTCAATGTGATTGCTGTAGGCTTGACAACAGCCAGAGGTGCTGTTGTAAGACCTTGTTTCAAGAAAGCAAAAGACAAAAAGAAGAGGAGGAAGAGGAGGAGGAGGAGGAGGAGGAGGAGGAGGCAGCAATGATAAAGAGAAATTATATGTCATTGGTTAAGAATTCAAAAATGGGGCTGGAACAAAAGAGAACAGAGTCTGGCAGTTTCCTCAAAATGTTAAACAGCTCATGTTAGCATATGGACCAGAAATTCCACTCCTAAGTATATCCCACAGAATATCCATAGCATCTATTCACAAAACCTGTAAACAAATGCTTGTTGCTGCATTATTCCTAATGTTCATAAATTGAAAAATAAGCAAGATGTGTTAACGTCATACAATGGTAAATAATTTTTCCGTAAAGGATATAATCCTGAAGGTCTATGAAACATTACTCTACCTGAAATACTACATGCCCCCATTTATGTGAAATGCCTAACACAGACAAGTCTTTACAGGAAACAATGAGCCAGATGATAAGGTGGTGATTAAGAGTTCTGAAACTGTCAGTAATGATCACACAATTCCAAACATCCTAAAAATCTCTATACTGTTATACACTTAGGGTCAAATTGATTTTATTTTTAAGAGAGCTGATGCTTTAAAAGGTCAACAGAGAAGCACAGTGGGATGCTCAGGGCCACAGATGAAAAGATACAGGTTAGAGAGCTGAGGGTCCTCCCTCCTACCTGAGGCTTCCTATTTACTCTGCTGGAGAACTAAATGACTTCTAGTGAATTCTGTTTCCTCCATAGGAAAACTGTTGTTTACCACTGGCCTGAGCACATGGACCACTGCAGTTTAGGGCTTATCAAGCCTACAGTGTTCATCGCAAGCAAATACTTGTCACCACCAATATTAACTTCTTGGAGCATTAAGTACCTGTTACCTTCCTTGCCATGACCCTGAGCCAAGCCATCAACTCTGCAAATGCAATTCAATAGTTACTAAGGGAAGGGGCGTGCCTTAACCTAAGAGAGAAAACAGATACCAGTAAAGCAACATAGGAACAGGTACAGGGAGATGAACAAAAGAGGCACTAGGATTAAATACTGGTGATGTATATGGCAAAAGTAACTACAATTTCAGGGCAGACATAGGAGATCTCGGAATAATTTCATGGACAAGGAGACACACTTCCTTAATCCTCTCCAAATGCAAAGGGAGGGCCCAAACAGGAAGAGATGACTGTTAAGGATTAGTAGGGCTACTGTATATTTATACAGAGGCAAGGGAGGGCCCATCAGTCAAAAGAAAAGAAAAGAAAAAAGAAAGGCCTGAAATAGCAGGAGACAAACAATGAAAGCAAGAGAGAACTGCAGAAGAGGAGGCTGGCACGCAAGACTCAAAGCAGTAGGCCAGGAGTCCAGCATGCAGCTTGGTACTTGTAGGGCCTGAGCTGGGTTGGCCAAACAATGACCCTGTTCAGTCTCATTCAGAATCCATAGCCTCTCTACAAAAGAAATTGTTCTATTGTTCTAAACAGATGGATAGGCAAACAATCCCAAGGACGTTAAGTGGTACATCCAAGAGTACATGGCCATCCCAGTCAGTCCTAAATGTGTTGGTTCATACCCTCGGAACAAAAGAACTAGGGGTTTCAGGAAAATGTTAAGTGTTCAGTGCTGACTTTGGGTTTAATAAACGGCCCCTCCCCCCAGCCCCTCCTCCCCGCTCCGGGCCCCACCGCTTCTGTCTCTCTGTTCTCACAAGATAAACTCATACTAGGAAGCTCAGGCTAATCTACAACTCCCTATGCAACTCAGGTTGGCCAGGAACTCTGCATCTTCCTGCCCCTGCATCTTCCAGAAAGCTGAGGTTACAGCTGTGTGACACCACATGGGAAACATGCCCAATCCTACCAAACAATGATAGAGGACTTGCCAGAGCATCACAGGCTCAAGACGCCCTTTCCAAGGAGGTCTTGTGGGCAGGTAAAGAAGCAAAGAAGCCTTTTTTTTTTTTTTTTTTTTTTTTTTTTTTAAATCACTCCGTCAGAATTATTCTCCTTTAATCAGGTTTCTTACCAGAAAAAAAATGGCTCCAAGGAAGGTAAATTCATGGTTTCAGGATCTGCTCATCTCTGCTGTTGGTCAGTCTATGATTACAAAGAAGTACGCATCCATGGATTTAACTAACCACGGATTAAAAATTTGGAAAATAAATTGTGTCTGCAATGGACACATACACATTGTTCTTGTCATTATTTTTCTAAACAGCACAGGCCAAATAACCACTTATATAACAAGTTGTATTAGGTATAGCTGAGAGACAATTGAAAATATAGCAGAGGCTTATGTAGATTCAATGCAAATACTAGGGCATTTTATGTGACTGTACTTATTTATTTTCTATTAACATAGAAGCACAGTTGTGAGAGCTGCTGGAGACATCAGAGATAAGCCAGCCTTTCATTTCCAGAGAATAGATGCCTGTAAAGTGACTGGTACAGTCTTACACAGCCAGGGTGTGGGCTAAAAGGCACTCCGTCTCGCTAGGCTTGGTCCCTACCAATGCATGGTTCTGAGTGCACCCTCAAAGCTGTGACCAGACTCCTCCCAAACCACCAATTTTACAGGCATAAGAGCTGTGTCCGCATTATTTGCTTGACAAATCTAATACTTCATAGAAAGGGAACCAACCTAACAGTTGCAGCTTCAGCCCTCCTGACAGAATTTGATTTCATAACCCATGTTTCTTTTCACCTCCTGACAAGTTTGCTGGAACGCAAGCACGGGTTGAGGTTCTGCAAGCTTAGGACATCATCTTCATCCTTTGTTTTGGTCTAACTTACTGCTGTGATGAACATCATGACCAAAAGCGACATGGGGAGCAAAGTGTTTTGTTTTTTTCTACCTTACAGCTCATAGTCTGTCATGAAGGGAAGTCAGGGCAGGAACTTAAAACAGGAGAGTGGAGGCAAGGTAGGAACTGATGCGGAGACCATGTAGGAATGCAACTTACTGGCTTTCTCCCGGCGACTTGCTCAGCTTGCTCTCCTACACAACCCAGGCCCATCTTGCCAGGAAGGAGGTCATGCATAGCTGGCTTCCCCCCCTCCCCCCCATCAATCATTAATCAATTAAATGTCCTTACAGACTTGCCTACAGGCCAATCTGATAGAGGCATTTCTTAACTGAAATTCCCTCTTCCCAGATAACTCTATCACGTGTCAAGTTGACAACAAACAAACAACAACAAAACCCAACAACACAAACCCTAACCATCACACCCTCCTAATCAAGTCAGAGCTACAGAGCAGCATACACTTTGTTGAACGCTAGCTTCTTAGGACTCCATACATGTCTACATTAGGTAGAACACTAGTTACCCAAACGTAGACAGTGCGTGTGCTTGGGAAGGAAGCTACAAAGGCACATGGATGAATCTCACAGGTTTAGGGGTCACTATCATTAGAATTAGCCTGGTTTTACTTGTCAGTAATGAATTCTTTGAATTAATGCCTCTGAAACAAAAACCATAAAGGGGAAACATTTGTGGTAAGACGCAAGGGACCCACTAGCCTAAAGAGCATCTTTTGTTGAATTAAAAAGAGCTGGCAACCACCTCCCCTTGGTGGGGAGGCCTGGTGGCACTCAAAGAATAAGCAGGCTACCAAGATGAGACTTGATAGCCTATGACCATATAATGGGGGGGGAGGTCCCCCTCAGTCTTAGACCTAGGGGAGGGGAATAGGGTGAAAGTGGGAGGGAGGGAGGAACAGGAGGATACAAGTGATGAGATGGCAATTGAGTTGTAATCTGAATAAATTAATAAAATTAAAATT
>OU015743.1:147832998-147850873 GCA_907169655.1 Acomys percivali
TGTGTGTGTGTGTGTGTGTGTGTGTGTGTGTGTGTGTGTGTGTGTGTAAGTACATGTGTAGAGGTGACAGAAGCCAGAAGAGGGTGATGGGAACCTTCCTCTTCCTCTATCACTCGTTCTCTATTCCCCTTGAGATTTTCTTCTTGCTTCCGGGGTTTGCATTTTCTCCACCAAGTTGCAAGTCAGCAAACCCCAGCAGCCTTCCTGCCCCTGCCCTGCCTCGTGTCTGCGGCAAGGCAGCCCCACTCCCCATCATTCCCTTTTTCTGCCTCCCCCTTTCCTGTCCTCTCCTGCTCCCTTTTTTGATACAATCAGACAGTTAGAGATCTGCATTTTAAACTTTCACCAAAAACTGGAGTGTAGAGGTGGATAGATGGCTCAAAAGTTAAAAGCTCTTGCTGTGTAGGGCCACGAGTTCAGATCCAGCACCCAAACAACAAGCCAGTTACCAGCACACACCTTTAACCCCAGCTCCCAACAGGGCAGGCAAAGGCAATGTAGATTCAATGTAATATAAGTCTCCTTGACCTTGGGGGTCTCCCAAAAGGTCTCACTCATTGTAAATCACACTCCAGCAGCGACTGGTTAATAGACGAAAATAAAGTAAGAACAAGGTCAGCATGTTATAGCTCTAGCTAAGTGAGTACATAATGCTCTTAAGATCCTAGTTGACTAAAGATTTACAACCCCTAAATTTTCTTTCCGTTAAAAAAGATGATCAGTTTTCACATCTATTTAGAAAAATACCTTGCCTAGCTCTGGGGTGTACACCTATAATCCCAGCACCACGGCAGCTAAACAGGATTGAGGTTGCCAGTTCAGCCTGGGCAACACAATGACACCAGGAAGACAGAAAGGAACGGAGGGAAGGAGGGAGAGAAGACGTAAAACTCTCTTATTACGTAAGAATGATTTTTGTCTCCCGTGAAGTCTGTACATCAGCTTTACTCATTTATACACTAGGTCTAGAAGGACTTGCATTTTCTAGCACATTCTGAATCTCAAGCAAGCTTTGGGTTACACAGGGGTGTTTATAAAACCATTTATGATTTAATGAAAGGAATACTTATCATGTAAGGAATATTTATGGTGTTTTAATTCTGAGTTCCCTCAAAAAACATACTAACAGCTTCAACTGCGAAAACTGCCAGGAGCACTTAGGTTGAGCAAAGCAAGCTGCGCCCTGATTACTAGAGTCTAGCTTACCACTCGGCTACTTCCAGAATCTTTATTTGGATCCCTCCCCCGCCCCTCCCTGTGTGATTAGAACTCAGCTGACTTTGCTGTCAAATTACTGTGCCAAGTCAAAGAAGTTAAATACCATGGACAGCTGCTTTCTGGGCCAGTGAGAGCCTAGTACAGTGACACATCAAAAGCAGATCTCAGCAGCCAAGCCAGGCATTTCCCACAGTGCCTGCATGTCCTGAAGAGAGACAGCTCTACGCCCTGTAGCATTCATATTTCTAACTAAAGGACTTGGAGAAGAGGGTCCCAATCATTGTAACTAAATATGCTTTAAACAGAAGCTGTGCCTAGTATCGATATTTCTGAGCCCCTTCTAAACGGCCTCCTTATTTCAGCAAAATTCTGGGCAGTAAAGTTTCAGGACAAAAGGAAAAAAAAAAAACTATCCTGTTTCAGTGAAGTTTATGATAACGCACAAACCATAGTTACTCGCTTTACATCAGCTAGGCTTTTGACTATCATAATATGGCAAATGCATGCCCCCTCCCCCAGGAGCCATAGCAACCTGTTTAGTCCAATGAGCCATCTAAACTCTTCAAGGGATGTTTTTATAAATCAAAGCTGAAATCACTTATTCTGATTTGCTTTTCATTTAAGAATGCAACAGTAAAAGAAGGAGACCAGCACATATTGACTAGGCCACGTCTGTCGAGGACTAAGCTAGATGCTTAGCCTTTATGTGTTCATTTAACAATTCTCTCAACCTTTAGAGAAGCAATGTTATTATTTTCATTTTCAAAATTAAGAAGCTGAGGCTCAGAGAGTTCCAATAACTTCTCTGAAGCCACTGGGCTTCTTACACAGATGTTTTTAGAACCCTTTCCTAATGCCCACAGGAGTCAAGAGATGACTCATGGTATTTGTGGGATAGGTTTCATGGGAGAGGAGACAGACTGCCCTGGTCTAAGAGGTTAAAGGGGAGGAATGGAACAGAAAGCTGGGGTAGGTGAGCAGCGAGCAGGGTAAAGGAGGGAAGTACAGAGAGGGATAAGTAATGCTAAAAAACTTTAAAAAAAAAAAAAACCACACAGAAACTCACTGCAGTAGAATCTTCCTATTATAATTATAACACACATACAATAAGAGATAAAATGAAGCTACCTATAGCAGGCAGCAATGCCTCCTCTAGACACCACAGGCTGTAGAATAAAAAGCCCACCACTAGAGAAATGAGTTACTTCTTCTGCAGTTGAAAGCCAAAGAGCTTCCACGGAACTGCTCCCCACCGGCCCGAGACATTACAAGCTATTTCCCATGCTCTCAGCTATCCCCCATAGATTTGACCATAAGACCCTGTTTCTGAAGACACAGACACTTGAGTCACAGAACATGGTGAAATCAAGATTGTACTGATTTGGAAGGTTTCCCTCTAGTAGCCAGTTTTTGTCATGCTGGAAGAGCCATGCCACAAGTTATACTCAGCTGGGAGCCCTGTAAGCAACAATAATGACATATGCACTGATGTCACAATGGTGTGTGTGAACGTCATGGGAATAACAAACCATTTTTCCCACCCTGAACTTGATTTACCCTCCACAAGATGAAACCTGTACCTGGCACCATCATCCAGCCAAGAGCCTCTGGCTAGACAAATGAAAGGCCCCAGAAGAGAAGTTCACTACTGTTATTTTGCTGAATGGACTGAACCAGCCCCTAATGACCTATTAGTACACTTACAGATCAGTGTATCTCCCAGGCCTCATCTGAGAAGCTCCAATTTGCTGTACACAGTAATTAACATAGACACCCGCAACTGGCCAAGGCGCAGAAAATAAGAGACTAAAGAATGCTTGGCCCTAAAGCCAACATTTACACTGTATCCCTTTCTCCAAAGGCTCAGGGGTCATTGGGAAGAGACGACAGAAAGATTGTGTAAGAGCCTGAGGTAGTGAGTGACTACACGAAAACGTGTCTTCTCAACACAGGAAGGCACCTGCACATGTGAATTCACAGCTGTTGCAACAGCATGTTCAAGACCTGTGTAAACGAAAGTCAGACCAAATCCCAGCATAAAGAGGAGGCTTGCAGCCATGGGGCTATTGGCAACTGCTGGCTGCTGCAAGGAGGGGCAGAGAAGGGAAGAAAGGTTTTTTTCCCCCCTAAGAGTGGAGCCCTTGGTAAGTTAATTATTGTTTAGTGGACACAACCAGGGATATTTGAGTAGCACAAATTGGTCTTTAAGGAGTAACACAAAGTTGGGTAGATGATGAAGCAGGGGTAGAACTGAGAAAAGTTAAAGGTAAATATGATCAAAATACAATGTATGAAACTCTCAAAGAACCAATTAAGGGGAAAAAAAAAACCCTTTCCTGTCAGGGCCTCCGTACCATGTCATTACACTTTGCAACTTAAAAAAAAAAGGGGGGGGGGTAGTGGTTATTGCCAAACAAAATTTAAAAACGAACAAAAACAAACCCTGAAAAACACACGTGGGGCAGCAACACTCTAGGAAAAGAATGTCTAACGTCTCCAAGTCCACAGTCCATCAGTTCCTGGTATAGATCATCCATCATGGAAGCAAATTAAGATTTCCTACATGCTTATTGGAGTAAGTCATTTGAAAGTCATTTCATTGTGTTGATCCCAAAAGACTTGATTCTGTAGCAAGAACATTTGGTGATCTGTGTGAGGTTACATAAAATGTCTTATCTCCACCTTTTCAAATTCTCTTGCCCCATAATTAGAAAAACAAGTCAACAAAGTGAGTTTGCATGAAAACATGCTAGTATCTGCTTTCTAGATGCCTATACAGGGAACTCCTTCCTACAGGGATGATGGCGGGCTACATTCAGCGTATGGACTCTCCTTCTAAATGTCCAGATGACAAAAGGGCACTGGTTCCTGTAGGAGAAAGGTGCTATTCGGGTCCAAATGAGCTCAGTACACCAGAAAGCAAGTGGCTATCCTGGAATCAGCTCTCCTAAGACATCTGTGCTCAGAGCTAGAAAGCAAGTTCTAGAAGATTCTGAAATCAGGAATGTAATGAGGGCTGCAATCACTTCATCACTCCTGCAGTGAAACTGACAAGATGCAGTTTCCTGAAGGTTCTTATGAACCATCTCACTTGAAAATGTATGATTGTGCTCAAATGAGACACAGTTCTGTCAAGGGGAAAAAAAAAACCCATCTACTTCAATTAGTTATCAAATGCTAAAAGAAATGATGATATTGAATAGAGTAAATAAAAACTGTGTGGTGTGAAAGGACAATAAGAGAATAAAATGTGGAAACATTTAAGGTTATAACCACTGATTTTATGATAAAATTAGGTATACTCAGAATTTCTGCATTAAAAAGTACACAGAATTAAAAATAAAATTGTGGATATGAAAAGGGGACGGCTGAATGGCTGACTACAAATGATCAGAAAAATGAAATGACAATCATCTAATTAACCAGGTAAAAACTCTGCCAGGTCTCCTTTGCTGAATAGATTATAATTAACTGAATGAACGCTGTAGCCTGCATTTAAAAAAGTTATTTCCCACATCTATGAAACCAGCTGCACTCTTACCCCCACTAAAATCAGAATACAAATTCTGTGACTTCCAACATTTTCAAATGTAGCCGACACAATTTTAAGCCAACTATGTGTCTAAGTAATAAAAGTCCATTGTGGTATTTATTAAAAACAAACAAACAGCAAACAACAACAACAAAACCCCCCAAATCAGAGTTCCTCAAAAGGATTTTTTAAAAAGTGTTAATGTACCTGGATTATTTCTAAAGTGTCATAACACTTCCTTGCTTCTCAAAAATATGTTTTTTCTTGGGAATAGTCCAGTATCACGATTGAAATAAACCACAGACTATTACGCAAATCACTCAAAGAGGTTTCAGGGGAGGCCGAGGGACATCCTTTTTGTTATGAAAGCACAGCACAGAGCATGAAGAATGTCCCTGCCAAATGCCATGACGGGCATATCATCAGCTGTCACAAGTGAACACATGCTTGCTATCTATTGTGTTAACAGCTTTAGAAACTAGTTTTCAATGAGCACACAGTGAAATAAATATTAGAAGAATTATACGGCACAAACATGTCTTGGGCCAGAGAGCAGTCTCGACGGGTAAAGGCGCTTGTTAAAAACCTGGTGATCAGAGTTTGATTCCCCTAACCCCTATGCAGATGGAAGAAGAGATGAACTCCACAAAGCTGTCCTCTGACAGACACATATGGTGTGGCACATGTACCCCTCACACACACACTGTGCACATGTGCATGATAAAAACGACTGCAACATTTCTCCCTTGCATGACTTTATGCATATCCTATCACCTGTTATGCAGATATTACCAGTGATTTTTTTTCCCACTCCTCTTCTACTCTGTGGCTACTACAAAAATGATGATCATTAAACTAGACTATAAAGGAAATATGAACATTTAACTTAAATAATATCATTTTTCTTCTCTTTGTGATCAAATCTACTTCTACTCATACATCTGCTTTTTAACTGAGAATTTTCCCATATGCAAACATGAAAAGTTTCTGTATATACTAGGGTCTTCTGTTTAAAATCACATTTAAAGATGATGTTTTTATAGTTAATATATAAATCAGAAGGCTGCATAATTATGAAACTCCATAAAAATTCATTGGTGCTGTTCATCTATTGTTTTTCTTTCACATTTATATTTTTAGGTCAATTTCTTTTAAACTCTTTCCAAGTCTGCCTAATTAAGCAACATTACCTCAAATTCTCCTGTGAAAGTGCACTGAGTCATGTTTATCATGGTGTGCAGAAGGGTTGCTGCACTACCAAGGCAGGTGGCAGGGCTGGCCAGGGACTCTTCCTGTTTTTCCTATTCTCCAGGTGGCAGGGCTGGCCAGGGACTCTCTCTATTTTTCCTATTCTCCGTAAGTCACTTTCAATGTGGGATGCACTGGTTTAATCCCCAGCGCCATGAAATGAAACTGACTTACAGAGAACAGAAATAGCTCCAGCCACTGTGATGAAAGCCATACCACTATTAAGCCCAGGCGGCTGCTGGAGGGTACAGCTCTCATAAAACCAACTTTCTCCCCTAAACATCTTTAAAGAGATTCTTCTTGTTCACTGTCACTTGCTAAGATTATGCCCATAAAAATCAAATTGCTCACAAAATCACTGGCTTCGTTTTCCTAGAAGGAAGCCAATGCGGAGTGTGCCCTGGGATGCTTATGCAACCTATACTTATATCGTTCCTTTTAACTCTAAAGTAGCTTGGAAACTTGGAAGACATGTAGAAGAGTGTCCCCCAAATTACATTTTCTAATGCCATTTTCATTGGCTCTCACAAAACTGCAGAATGCAATCTGTTACTCACTATAGCCCAAAGACCATCATAGTTATTAAAAAAAAAAAAAGCTGCTGATTGCCAAAACATCTGCACTCAGAACTTTGGCCAGGAAAAAATCGTTAAGAAAAAGACTACATCCACTGACCTTTGCTTGGGCTTCTGGTACTGTCACCTTGACAACTTTATTGCGATTTATCATTTGCTTCACCCATCTTTCTACCTGGACGTTGAACTTCATGAAAACCACGTAGGCAAAATAAGCTGTCAAAAGGAGCAGGCTTTCCCACCACATGATAACGTTATCCAGGAAAAATATGATCAACATGATCAAGTCAACGATGTAGAAGGACACGTCCCGAAAGAGTGGCCACCACGTCAGGTTTAAGATCTCTCTAGAAAACAGAGCACACATGCCAATAACAAAGAGGATATTGAACACTGCGGAACCTACAATGGTGCCTATGCCAACATTGCTGTGAGCAATGAAAACCCCTATAAGAGACGTGAAAAGCTCTGGGGCTGACCCGCCTGCGGCCATGAAGGTGGCCCCGGCCACGTCATCAGAGATGCCCAGTTTTTCAGTGATGACAGTCAAAGAAGGAACAAAGAACTCATCACAGACAATGGCTAAGGCTATGAACATGTAGATCATCCCGATGACATGGAGAATGATGGCACCTTTCCTTCGCTCCTCCAGGGAAAAGATGTCTTTTGGGTAGTCTCCCTGGGCATGCTCAGTACTGTTCTTAGCTTGGTCTTCTTCTCTAGAAGCAGGTGGCTGTGGAGTGGAATCGCGAATCTCGTCATTAAAGTCTAAGAGAGTTCTTTGATGATGACCCTGTGCTACCCTAGGGCCATTCACGTCACTGGCTTCTCCCCTGTGGCTCTGAGAGTCTGTGTCAGTAAAGGCACTGATTGAAAATGGGACAGTGCTCACAGCTACCAGGCCCATGACAAGGCCAATGACTCGAATTAGCTTCAGCTTTTTCCTGGCATTGTAATGTCTCCTGCAGCCAGATGGTGACTCATGGGAACACCATTTCTCCAGGAGCCTGACTGTGGTGCTTTGGTGTACATCCATCCTGGCTCTTCTGGTGGATATGGTGGTCTTCACACTTCAGACTCGGCCAGATGGTTCTGTCATACTGCTCTTTGCTTCTCAGTTAATGATGCTCGTGGTGGCACTTTTACAGCTCAGGGTTCTTAGTCTTCACAGGAAAATTTCACCACCTGAGCTCAAATAAAAACAACAAAGGTAAGTAAGTCACAAAATCTTATTATAAGACTAACTTTGTGGATATGATTGTCCTATAGTCTTTGTCCATGGGTAAGTTATTTAACTTCTCTGTGCCTCAGCTTCCTTATTTTATTTTCTAACGATTTATTTTCATTTTATTTATGTGTGTCTGCTCCTGAGCATGTGCACATGTGAGTGCAAGTGTCCCTGGGGTCCAGAAGAGGTCCTAGGATCTCCTAGAAGAACTGGCAGTTGTGATTGGTCCCACATGGGTGCTGGGAACCAAGCTCTGGTCCTTCTCATGAGCAGTATGTGCCCTAACTTCTAAGCCGCCTCTCTAGCCTTGTGTTTCCTTATTTTAAAACTGGGAATGGGGCCAGGTGGTGGTGGCGCACACCTTTAATCCCAGCACTCCGGAGGTAGAGGCAGTTGGATCTCTGTGAGTTTGAGGCCGGCCTGGTCTACAAAGTAAGTCCAGGACAGTGAAGGCTACACAGAAAAACCCTGTCTCGATAAACAACAAAAACAAACACAAAACTGGCAACAGAGCTAGAGTGAAGGGCTTACTTAGCATGTGTGGAACCCTGGGTTTGATTTCCAGCTGTGCGCGCGCGCGCACACACACACACACACACACACACAAACACACACACACACACACACACACACACACACGGGGTGGGGGGCGGGGGGCATGAAGGGAGGGAGAGGTGGGGAATGAATTATGAACCCTTGTCAACCAGAACTGCTTTTAGTGGGGAGCAGGGTATGGGCAGAGTGCTGAGGATCATATCCACAGCCTCAAACACTCCAGATAATAACTGTCACTGAACTACATCCTCACAAATTGCTTTAAGATGAATTAAAACATAAGCAGCACTTCGAAGAGGTGGTATCTAGAACGGACTCATAATCACATATGTATAAAACCAAGTAAATATTTCAACAAAGCTGGTGTTAGGTTCAGATAGCCGAGATGTGTGTACGTATAAAAATTTCATAGATGAAAGTCAATTTATCCATTTGAAGTCATGTAGCATCTTCCAGTGCTAAAATGGTCCCACTTCCTTCACAACCAAGTTCTTGACAACTGACCATTACCCATTATGTTTTCTTGAAGAACAATTATGTAATTCAGAACATTTTCTGATTGAACTATCATTTGGAAAGGGGTGGGCTGGGGAGGAGGTAAGACTGCTTCCCTGCTCACATAATAATCCCAGGATGCTATTTTTCATGAAAGTGTCTCATATCAGATACAGAAAACCTGCTCTTTAAATATTTAAGTTAAAAAAAAAAAATCCTGGCGACACAATCAAGCTGTTCCCTTAATGCGTCTAAACACTGTTTTTAGCAGGCACTTTAGAACAACAACAGCCAACAGCCAAAACCATTTACTCTTATTTTCAATTGCTCAAATAAAGCTCTGCGCAGTGGCATGACCAGGATGCTATTTCGAGAGACCAAGTGTGTATTTCGTAAACAACATGCAAGTTGCAGCAACACCTCCGTCCATAAAATCCTCCCTCAGTAGCCCCAACACCTATCCTTTTCGCCAGATATGCAAAGCAGAGTTTTGATTCGCTATTCCACAGAAGAGGTGGGTAAAGAAAGTAGCCCCCACACGACTGCCCCTACAGTCAAGATTCCCTTTCTAAACAAGCCTCTTAATTTCCTGGTTTTGTTTTCATTTTAGGAGCATTCGCCGAGATCACCTCAGGTGTAAAATAAGCTAATTAAGCAGAGGCCATTTACACACTGGAATTAGCTGGAGCAGGACAAGACTACCATCAAAATAGGCGGTTGCAACTGCTCCTCAGATAACCCTAGCCCATCAGATGCCTGGCTGCCTGCAGATGTCTAAGCTTAGCACCCGTGATTAAGCGACTCACAGTGCGCTAGGGATTGTCAGAGAGCAGGGTCAGGGCTAGCTAGCCTGGGTTGCACTCCCAGGGCTCAAGATCAGCTCCAGGGCGATCTCTGAAAATCCACTGCTCTGCTCTCTGGGATGTGCCCCCAGCTGCGCCCCAACTTTCCCTGGCATGATCTTAAACTTTTCCCATGTAGGGTCAATAAGAAAATAAAACGAAAGGGTAGCCACCCCACCTGCAAGCCGGGAGCTGCGATGCCTTGGGGGGTGTTGCTTGCTCCGCTTCTCCCGGGATAGCTGGTGTGTGTCTGGGAAAGGAGTGCGCCTTTGCGCATCCCCCTCCTAAGTCGGGCTCTTGCGGGAGCCCTCACTCCGAGCCAAACCCGGGTGGGTCATGCAGGGTCTGGCAACCCGCGCCCCCGAGCGGAGAGAGTTGGCTAACTCAGAGCTGGGCCTGGGGCGCCACATTCACCACGGGGCCACCTGTGAGCCTGCGGCGCAGCTGCGCGATGCGCGCGACCTGCCCGGGGACCCGCAGCTAAGCGGCCGCAGAGCCGGAGACCCGGAGAAACGGAGATCCGCACTTACCCGCACCGGTGAGCAAGGCTCAGAACGCCGGGTTGCTCGGGCCGCGCCTCCCCTGGCCTCCGCCTCCTGTGGCCAGGGCTGGGGCTCGCGCTGGCCGTCGCCTTCGCCGGTGGGAGCTAGGCTCGCGAGGACACTGAACAGCCGCGGGCGGTGTTGATTGAGCCGGGCTGGCGGGCGACACTGGGCCCCTCCCTCTCGGGCCGCGCGGGAGTAGCCGCAGCTCCGCGCCCTCCCGCCTTGCGCGCCTCCAGCGCGGGCCACGCCCGCTGTCTCCGCCTGCCAGATTTCACCGCAGTGGGGACCGGGTCAGGGTGTGCAGGCAGGCAAGGGCACAAAGGAGAAATCGTACAGGTCCGTGCCGCACCCAGTTCCAGAAGCCCGAAAGTGTTGTCAAGTTTGGGGTCACCTATAGTGGCCACCTCTTCTCTGGTTATCTGCAGGGTTATCGGTCTCTCTTTAATGTGCAAATATGGGAAAGATGGTCTTTACTAGGGTACAGGCCTTGGGGTGCAGTTCTCAGCCCTGGGGCAGGAATTGAAGCCTGTAAGGTTTGCAGGGATGACACGCTGAAGGGTTTTTAGGCTGGCAGGGTAACCCTTTATATTACCTATGTGATGACAGTACCCAAGACACCAGGGCACTTTGGTGTCCCTGAGAGGGAGATGTTTTGCCTCTGGAATTCCAACCCAGTGCTTCCTCCTGCTTTGTTTGCAAAGATGCCCTTAACCAGGAGAAACGTAAGTCCAGCCCAGCTCGCTGGAGATCAAGCCAAGAGTCGGGGCCAATGAGTACAAGGTGGGAACAAACTAGTTGTTGAGGGAAATATTTTTTAACTTGATGGGTGAGGAGATCCAAGCCTGGGAAACCTTAGAGGTTTTCTGTGCATTTGGGGCCCTTTGTTGCACTCTGTCTTTTTGGCTCTGCAGCCTATCAGAGGTTTACTTAGACCTCTGAGGTGGTCTTGCCAAGTCAAGGGAGCCCCAAGAACGCAGAGCCCTTCATTTCTTTTTCACCAGAGCAAGACGTTACTGAGAAGTTTAATTTTTTATTTCGAAAGTGATGGGCTGAACTTTAAAAAGAAAAAAGAAAACAACCCTTTACTTTTTGTTCTGGGGAATTTCAAACATATAAAGTCTTTATGGGGCCACCATTGCCTTGAAAAATTATTGTCTCTAGAAAGACTCCAGAAATGTCCCGGTTAGGCCCACATTGATCACGATGAGTCAACCTGAACATCAGGAGATGATGATTCCAGTTGCTTCAGGTCATCCGCACAAGTTCATAATGTTTCCAAAAACAGCCCAACAGATTGTGGGTGGCAGAGAGGGAATCAATTCATTTGGCAGAAACTTTAGAAAGAAGAAACCTATCGTGCATTTATTCCACCTTTCTGTACAAATGGAACCTGAGGGCACCCCAATTCAGCCTCTGCGTCCTTTGGTTTTTGCGCTTATTGACTGAGAAATCCCCATCTTCCTCAGGAAGCACATGCTAAGGACAGGGAAGTAGGAATAGCCCACACCGGGTTCTGCTTAAGAGAGAGAAACTCAAAACAAGACCACGACGATGAAGCTGGGCGTGACAGACATAGCCTGTAATTCCTGGGTTGTATCACAGTTTCCTTGGCAGTCAAATGTTCATCTTAGCTGGAAATTTGAAGCATAGGATATAAAAAAGGGAGGCAAAAAAAAAAAAAAAACAGGATATATAGGATGTTTACAGAAAAATGAAACAACTAGATGTTCTGAGGGGAAGTGAAATACTCCTTCTTGCACGGGAACAGATAAAGAAAGGCCTTAAGACAAAAGTAAACAACTGAAAATAGCTTCAGGAAATCCCTGAAACTGATCAGACTCACTAGTACTTGCCAACCCCCCAAGAGCATATAAGGAGTAAAGCTGGCTGAGAGCCACTCTCAGACCCACTGTGGGAAGACTCACAGGTAGGGCAAGCTCCAACAAAATCTCTCAGACAAACTTAGTTGCCTAGAAAGAGGTTTAGATCCGACCAGCCACCTGGAAGTAGAAACTAGCCAAGCAACTTGGGGGAAGCAAAGATCTGCGGAAATGCTTTGAAGAGGCAAAGATCAGTCAAGCTGCCTGAAGGAAGTTCAGACCAAGTGAGTCATGAACACTGTCCAACCTGTTCAGCTGCCTAGAGCTGTGGAGTTCGCTTCAGGTATTTAGCTTTTTCGTGAACTGTCACCCATAGTGCACTAGGCTTTTGATGATGCAGCTGTCCTTGAGTCAATTCTATTCCTGCAGTTGACCCCTCATCCATATTCCTGGAAGTATCCCAAGAAAGCTCATTAGATTGGTTCCCTATCTGGCAACAATTATTGCTTGTTCATGTCTCCCCAGGTGTCAACACAACACTTAAAACTCAAGAGGCCAAGGCACGTGGAGCTCTATATTTGATCAGTTGTGAGTTTCTGTGTTAACCACTGTGAATTACACAAAGAAACTTCTTTGATAAGGTCTAGAAGCTGCATTAACCTATGAGTAAAGAGATGAAAATTTAGGTCATTTGATACTATGCTTATTTTAGCAAAACAATAATGGTATGCTTATTCCTTCAGCCTATGAGCTTTCCAACCGTGTTTTTTCCCCAGACTTAGAGCATCAGGAAGATGTGTCCTATGGTGGAGGAAGCCTTACATCTAGTCAGAAAACAACTGGTTACCTCCATAATATTTGTGCCACCATTGCGCATAATGGGAATATTCGTGCCACAAATCATCATTGTAGTTCAAAGAGTTCATATCTGGGTAAGTCTGTTCATGGTAGTTTCTCCCTGGCAGCATACATAACACTTTCAAGTACTCTGAGAGCCATCCAGCAGCAGGGAGGCTTTCTGGTCAACCTTTTGATTTCCCCATAGTCCTATGACAAAAGTGCATGGTGCATTCAGCAATAGGGTCTTATCATAAAACGATGGGGTATGCGACCAAAAGCAAAGGCAATGGCCTTTATTGCTTTCATGGTCACCATAACACTTCTGACAAATAACTGGATGGGAAATATCAAATAACTGGCGCTGAACTCTTTATTTGGCAGGGTGTTTTTGTTTGTTTGTTTTTTAATTAACCACCTCTCTATCTAGAGCCATAGAAATGATTAGCGATCTCTCAAAACTCCTTTTAATTAAATAATTGGAAAAAAAGCAAATCAGGAAAGCCAAACATCAAACAAAACTGTAATTTAACTTTATAAAGTGAAGGTGAACAGAGCTGAGTATCCCCACATACCCCCCCCCCAACTCCTTACTGTCCACCTTTTATTGCAGTGTCTATCTTCCTTGTTACCAGAAGCTGTAGGCTTTTAGGTCACATGCGAAGGATGCAGGGTTTACAGCATTAGCTGTTCCCAGGCTTCCCACAGGTGGAATGTCAAAATCCCCTGCTGATGAGAATTTGCAGCATCCTACTACAACCCTGGCATTTCCCCCTTGAGGAGCTCCTGAAGTCAGGAGTCTGTCTGTGCTTTACAGCCTGCGCAATATGATAAGTATCTGTGAGATGAGTAACCAGCCGCTTAAAGCCAAATTAGAAAGGAGTAACTTGCGCTGTGGTAACAGGAAGACTCAGAGATTCCAGTGGCCTAACACGTCGGCATGGGCTTGCTTGTACACAACTAACTGATCCCGGTGAATTTTTGCTGTGTCACCCTTGTTCTGGGTTGCAAGTTGCCCTAAATGGGATCTCTGCAGTTTACGGTCATGGAATACATGGGCTGGCTTTTAAGGTTTTTAGCTTGGAAGCTGCCCACCACGGCTGCTCACTGCTCATTGGCTGAAGCCAACCACGTGATCAATCTACTTGCAGGCGAACAAAGAAACAATTATTCTTCGCTCTTGGAAGAATGGAAAAATATGGTGCCCGGCACTTGTGACTGCCACGTGAGGCAACAGGTGTGAAAATAAAGGACTAACATCTTAAGCACTAAGTTGATTTTTCACCGGAAAACAGCTTTTATTTATTTATTTTTATTCTAGATTTTAAAAAATCAATTATTAGTTATCATTGTCCAGATGAAGGAACCAAGGCCCTGTTACGATAAAGTAATTTGTTCAACATCCAATAGCTCCCACTTAACCCAGCACTGTTGACAAGGTCAGAGTTTTTAGCGGTATTGTTCATGGCATATGACAGGCTTAGTGCATTCTCCTTATCGATATGACATGCTTAGGCAGGGACGATGCTTTTCTGCTGCTACTAGTCGGTCCACGGTCTGCACGGTTTAGATATCAAAATGCGATCCTGGCGCTCTGCAAAGACATCTCCTTAGGTCCCTTTCTTTGCATCTTGATTGTGGGTTTTTGTTTTGTTTGCCTTTCTCTTCCAGTTCAAGGAGAAGCGCCACAGCGGAAGCATCTGTGGGGCGGAGGGGCAGGTTAGGATTCTCGCCCTTTGAAAGGGCATCTCAGTAACACTTATGCCCCATATCCTGAAGATGGCTTTCTGCTGCTGCCTCAGCTCCTGAGCAAGGAGAAATGAATGGCTGGTATTTCTACAAATAGAAACAGTATTTCTTTTGCTGCTCTCTAAATGCCCAGGATGCTAAAAGTCAGCATCTCCTTGCAAGCCCAGCTTAGCCTCTTGGCTTCTGACCACCAACCCTGGGCACAGGGCTGAGGCAAGGGCCCAGAGGAGGACAGGTCTATTGATTTAAGCAGTGTCTTGGGGTCTAAAGTCTTTTTAAAAAAATATTTATTTATTATTATGTATAAAGTGTTCTGCTTGCGTGTACATCTTTAGGCCAGAAGAGGGAATCAGATCACATTATACATGGTTGTGAGCCACCATGTAGTTGCTGGGAATTGAACTCAGGATCTTTGGAAGAGCAGGCAGCGCTCTTAACTACTGAGTCATCTCTCCAGCCCAAGGGGTCTAAAGTCTTGGGTAGCTTCCTGGTTCCAGTGGGGGACTTCCTGAGTGACCTCCAGGATGGCCCTTCGACTCGCAAAGCCACATTGGCAGGGAACTACAGACAACACTGCTAAGGGAGACTACGAGTGGAGTGGGAGAAGCCTGCTTTTACAAACATGCCTCTGCTACCTCCATTCTACGCACCATTTGTGGCTCACTGGATTCCAGTTCAGAATCTGAACATAAAATGGAAGTCACAGTACTAAGGGGGAGTCACAGGCTTAGCCTCAAACAAGTCCTCAGTGGTTCCTGCTCCACAAATATGTCTGTCAGGCATACTGGGCCAGAAGGCTGAGGATGATGCTTCAACGTTATAGAGTTTGGGTGACTGGTCAGGCAGTAAACTGTCTCTGTCATTTTTTTTTTTTTTTTTTCATTTTGGAAGCTGCTAACCTGTACTTTCTGTTTACTCAGTTAGTTAAATTTGTACCTTCTCAAGTCTCTGATATGGTTGAAGACCAGATGGTTTTAAAATTAAGCTTCGTTGTTTAAGTGTTAAGAAGATACTTTTAGGTTTAGATAAATATTTTTGGTGGATAGATATAAGCTTTAATAGATGTTGATTTAGGTTCAAAACTTTAGACTAACCAAGATAGAATAGATGATATTTTCTTTAAGGTTGCCAAATACCTTTTGATTAAATATTATGTGTGTAAGTCTTACTTATTGGTTTTTACACTTTTTCATAATTGTACTTTCTGTATATATAAACAGAATGGTCTTTTTATTTAGACAGAAAAAGGGAAATGTTAGAGGATGGTCTAATGTATTTTGATGCTAATTACTGCTTGCTGTCTCTGTGACCCACCTTTTGACCAATAAAAGGCATCACCTGGGCAGGGCAAAGGAGAGGGGTGTGGCTAAGGTTCCAGGGCTTAGAGAGACAGAGAGGATACTTGGAGGAGGAAGGATGGAAGGAGAAGGAGACCTGAGGAGGGGAAGAGAAGAAGGCCGCCATGGGATAGATGAAAGAAAAACACGTGGCCGGTGTGGATGGGGATTTGGCCAGATGAAGAACATTAGCAAGTATTTGGGCTTATAGATGAGAGGTAGCTGGATAGATATTAGAAACAGATGGCATGGGATTGGGGCAGGTATCCTATACCAGCCCCACTGTGGGAAGTAGTTAGAGGATCAATGTCTGCCCTGCCCCAGGTTAACTAAAGCTATTTTAAAATATAACAGGTGTCTGTGTCTTGATTAATTACTAGCTGGGCGGACTGAAGTAATAATAATTATAGGCCTTATAATAAACAATTATTAGGCTGTATAGATAAATAAAAACAACAAATGGCACCCAACATGGTAGGCATAATAATATTGGTAATTTAAAAACAACAGCACTGGAATGAATAACACTAATCATTTTCCCAGGTTGGGGTGTCAAGTTGTATAGTTGGAGCACAGCACCTGCCTCCAAATTACTTGCCATGTGTGATGGGGCTTGTGTGGGTGGGGCTTTCCACACCATTCCATGTTCACAGGCCTCTGCCCCCAACTCTGGGGTCATGTGAAGAGGCTGTGTGGCTAGATTTGCTCACTGTCTCCTCAGCAACTTCCTTGGCAATAACTGGCACTTTTCTCTTCCACCTGCTGCTCCTTTGTTTATTCCTCAGTTGATTGAGAATCAAGACAAGAAGACAGGTGACAGTCAAGGAATCCTGCACAGGTCTGATTACAAGGACATCATTGACCGCCTGCTGCTCCTCCTCCCATGACTCCAGCTGCAGGGGTCCACTGTCATATCCGCTGCATTTCTTTTTCTTTTTCTTTTTTTTATTTAATTAATTTATTCACATTAAAACTCAATTGTTATCCCATCACTTGTATCCTCCCATTCCTCCCTCCCTCCGGTTTTCACCCTATTCCCTTCCCCTATGTCTATGACTGAGGGGGACGCTCCTCCCCTACTATGTGGTCACAGGTTATCAAGTCTCATCTGGGTAGCCTGCTTATTCTTTCTCTGAGTGCCACCAGGCCTCCCTACCGAGGGGAGGTGGTCAAATGGGGGCACCAGAGTTCATGTCAGAGTCAGTCCCCGCTCTCCACATAACTGTGGAGAATGTCCTGTCATCGGCTAGATCAGAGTAGAGGTTCGATGTTTACTACTTGTATTGTCCTTGGTTAGTATAATAGTTTGAGTAGACACCCCCATGGGCCCTCACCTACCCATCATGATGTTCTTCTTGTAGGTTTCTAGGACCCTCTGGATCCTTCTATTCCCCCATCTCCTATATTTCTCTTACCTAGGGGGATGTCCTCACATCTATACCAATTATCCACTGCATTTTTTTTTTTTATTGGAATGAAGCCCAGTGTGTCTTCTAAGGAGGGTAGGAAGAAAAGTGCTAAGTCTCCACAAGCCTTGCATATCAAACTGTACATTTCTGGGTTACAGTGCTCCTCTCTTGGAAATGTAAATTCTTTCTTTTGGAAACAGGGTCTTGTTAAGTAGTGCAGGATGACACTGAACTTGTGTTCTACCTGCCAGAACATCCTGTGGGTGTCACTACATGTGCTGCTGGAATGAGCTCACTAGCTTTTTCCAGGTGTTTCTTCATGGCTGATGGAGGTCTCATTGCTGGTATAGAGAAAGGTGGTGCCATTTGGACTCCTGGTGGTTTCTGATGGGATCTGTTTTATCTTTCATATGGTTTTTAAGTTTTTAGTACAATATATATTTTTTTTTTTTTTTTTTTTTTTTTTTTTTTTTTTTTTTTTTTTT